>JARQOC010000003.1:500462409-500957658 GCA_033576535.1 Allobates femoralis
TTTTTTTAGAAAAAAAAAAAAAAAAAGCCATTGGGGAAACCCTTTTTTTAAAATTTTTTAAAAAATCCTCTTCCGCCGACGAGTCCAAAACGCGATTCCTCTCTGCTACACCCCTTTGGTGCATAGATATAGTTTGCCCAATGCACAGGGAATGAGCAGACTGAAAAATCTCAGCCTGCTACATCATCTCGGGTGACAGGCGGGGCTCTAGGACCCTGGAGCTGGGGCCCGCCTCACAGAGCAGACAGCTGGACTCAGCTCGCAAAGTAACAGCATTTGGGCACAGTAATCAGACCAATGCAAGTCAATGGCAATCCTAGTTTTGTCAAGTCTCTGAAAAAACTGGGATTGTTAGTTTTGCATTGGACTCTTTGCTGTGCGAGTAATCGCTGGGAAACTCCAGAGTACCGACCCCTGCAGTCCCTTTTATTTACATTGTTTTATGGATTTGTCAGAAAAAAATGACACGTGGGCTTCGCCGTATTTCTGGAACCAGCCGGATCCAGCAGGCAGCGATGGGCTGCCCCCAACCCCCAGGTGCCTATTTGTACCTGGCCAGACACAAGAATATAGGGGAGCCCTTTTTTTTTAATTATTTCATGAATTTCATGAAATAATAAAAAAAAATGCGTGGGGCTCCGCGCAATTTCTATGTCTAGCCAGGTACAGCTAAGCAGCTGGGGGCTGGAATCCGCAGCGCAGGATGCCCAAGCTTTCTGGGCACACCCCGCTGCAAATTGCAGCCCACAGCCGCCCCAGAAGATGGCGCGTTCATTGAAGCGCCATCCTCTGGCGCTGAACCCTTCTCTTCCAGTGGCCCTGGTGGCGGTGGCACGCTGGGTAATAAAGGGGTTAATACCAGCTTTGTTATACAAGCTGGTATTAAGCCCGAGATTCTTAATGTCAGGCCACGTTTGACCCGGCCACTAAGAATCTCCAATAAAGGGTTAAAAAACACAACATAGAGAAACATTTTTATTAGAAATAAAAAAAAAAGCCATTAGGGACTCCATCTTTAATTTTAAAAAATCCTCTTCCGTCCGACGTAGTCCAAAACGCGATGTCCTCTCTGCTACATCCCTTGTGCATAGATATAGATGTCTATGCACAGGGAATGAGCAGACTGAGAACAATCTCAGCTCTGCTACATCATCTCTGTGAGCAGGCAGGCTCTAGGACCCTGGAGCTGCGGCAGCCTGCACAGAGCAGACAGCTGGACTCAGCTCGCAAAGTAACAGCAGTTGCACAGTAATCAGACCAATGCAAGTCAATGGCAATCCTAGTTTTGTCAGAGTCTCTGACAAAACTAGGATTGTTATTGATTTGCATTGGACTCTTTGCTGTGCGAGTAATCGCTGGGAAACTCACAGAGTACCGAGTCCTGCGAGTCCCTTACTACTCGCCGAGTAACGAGTCCTAGCGAGTAGACTCGCCCATCCCTAGTGCTTATGTAATGCGGGGACGGCACACCGGGAGAAATAGCGGCGGCTGGGGATCAAGTAACGTGGGACAGCCGTTGCCATCAGGTCGCGGAATGCTTCCGTCTCCACTAGCCTAAAATGCAACATTTCCAGCGCAAGCAGTCGCGAAATGTGTGCATTTAGAACTGTGGCATGTGAGGCGTTGGCAGCGTATTTGAGCCTGCGTTCCAAAAATTGGTGTATGGATAACTGAATGCTGCGCTGGGACAAGGACGTGGTTGATGATGGTGCTATTTCTGCTTGTGCAACTACAGGTCAAGGAGAGGAGGCATCTTCGTTGTCTTGCCCGCACAACAGTGGAAGACGCAGCGGTGTCACTCGCAGACACTGCTCCTGGACTCTGGTGTACATCCTACAAAGTTGGGAGCTTTGCTGACATGTGCCTGATCATGCTGGTGGTGGTCAGGCTGCTAGTTTTGCTACCCCTATTGATCTTAGCTTGGCAGGTATTGCAAATGGCCTTTTTGGAATTATCTGCAGACTCCTTAAAAAACAGCCAGACTCGGGAAGACCTAACAGTTGTACTGGCAACTTCTGTCGTGTTGTTGTTCCGGGGAATGGCTGCCTGCCTTCTTCCTGCGGCCACCACCCTGCTTCTTCCGGCCTGTTGTGATGCTACGCCTATCTCCCCCTGTGCACTGCTGTCCTCGCTCTGCATGTCCTCCTGCCAGGTTGGGTCAGTTGGATCATCCACCACGTCGTCTTCTACTTCCGCACCCTGGTCCTCCTCCTGACTTTCTGGCAATTGTGTCTCATCATCGTCCACCTCTTGTTGAGACACGTTCCCACTGTTGCATTTGTGAGACTGTGGCTGCTCAAATATTTGTGCACCGGTACATATGATTTCCTCATGACCCACTTCAACTGGACCAGTTTTTTTCTCTCTATTAGTTATGGAACTCTTCGGTGATTTTTCTGACTTAAATTATACATATGGTCAAACATGTGGTTAGGTACTCGTAGGCGTGAGGGCCCGTGAATTAAATTATACATGTGGTCAAACATGTGGTTAGGTACTCGTAGGCGTGAGGGCCCTTGGAAGGGGGCTACGAGCTTACGTTATTTTGGTCAAAAATATCAAACTAACACCTCACTTTCATCTATAGTGTTTTATTGCATTTTTTTTATCCTTCTGCAGTTTACAGCTGAGCCCTCTAGGGGGCGTCAGTCACTTGTGTTGCACATTTTGGTGATGAGCAGCCCGCCTTGTCTAACAGCTGGGTGTCATTAATAGGCTGTTTTCTGACACTATGTTCCACTTTGGAGTGCCTGCTGCCCTGTGGTGTTCTCGTGTCCGGTGATACCACCTGTCTCCTCCTTGTGGCATGGCTGGTCGCAGATGCTACAATCGCCCCCCTGCCAGGGTTGTAGGAGATTGAGCATCGGTGTTGGGAGATATGAGCTGCCTCTGAGGTTGGCTGACAGTATCCTGCTAAATGCAATGATATGTGTAAGCGGCCAAATTTGGTGAGTTTTTTTCTCTTTATACCAGTCAGCACATCTGGGGCTGGTGTACAGGCCTCTAATATCTATCTCTATCAAAACAACAGTCCTTCTAAAGATTAATTTAGCTGTCTGTATACAGGCAGGCAGGGTATATAGCACACTATGGTGTACCACAAGTGGCTGTATACCAGTCAGCACATCTGGGGCTGGTGTACAGGATCTATCTATCTATCTATCTATCTATCTATCTATCTATCTATCATAAACAGAAAAAAAGCTGCACCGCACTCAAGATATAGAGTGAACTGGTGCAAGCTGCGATGCTGGAACAAACAACAGAAAAAATTCATTGCATGCATTGCAGCAGCAGGGATGAACAAAACAGCTGGCTACCGCAGGCATTCACATGTGCCTTGCGGTAGCCGGATGGGCTCCCATAGGACTAAACTCTCATGGAGTTCAAAGGAATCTTTATCTGAGAGAAGTATAATGTAGGTAAAGAAACCCTGAATAAAACAATATGTTCCTTTACTGGATGCAGCAGTTTTGACACAAGGTTCTTACATTTAGCCATGCAGCACACCTAAGGGAACTGCCCTGCCCACACCAGGCTCTCAATAGACTTGTACATTAACAGTGAGGTGATAATCAGAGGAGTAGGCATGTCAGACAACATTGCAAGTGTCAGCTAGTCACAGTAATGATAGAGTCCTGTTGCTAAAACAAACATTGCAACTAATCAACACCCCAGACCTTGACAAGAAATGCATTGCTGAATGTGCTATATTAATCCTTACAGCATGCTGTTTTAAGATTAAATAGCAAAAACTTGCTGACAGATTCCCTTTAAAGTGCTCATTAAAAAGGAATACCGTATATACTCGCGTATAAGCCGACCCGTGTATAAGCCGACCCCCCCCTACTTTTGCCCCCAAAACCTGGGAAAACCTATTGACTCGTGCATAAGCCGAGGGTGGACCCCAGCACAGGTATACAGCCCCCAGCAGTGTGGTATACAGGCCCCCCAGTGGTATACAGGCCTCCCCAGTGGTAGTATACAGCAGCCTCCCCAGTGGTAGTATACAGCAGCCTTCCCAGTGGTAGTATACAGCAGCCTCCCCAGTGGTAGTGTACAGCAGCCTCCCCAGTGGTAGTATACAGCAGCCTCCCCAGTGGTAGTATACAGCAGCCTCCCCAGTGGTATACACAGGCCCCAGTGGTGTATACAGGCCCCAGTGGTGTATACAGGCCCCAGTGGTGTATACAGGCCCCAGCAGTATATACAGCAGCCCCAGTAGTATACAGCAGCCTCCCCAGTGGTATATACAGGCCCCAGTGGTGTATACAGGTCCCAGTGGTGTATACAGGCCCCAGTGGTGTATACAGGCCCCAGTGGTGTATACAGGCCGCAGTGGTATATACAGGCCCCAGTGGTGTATACAGGCCCCAGTGGTATATACAGGCCCCAGTGGTGTATACAGGCGCCAGTGGTATACAGGCGCCCCCCCTTGCTGCCGCACACCTGTAAAGGAATAGATCATTATACTTATCCCTGTCCTGTCACCACCGCGACGTCATTGCCTGCGCCCGCTGGTCACAGCAGGAAGAAGCATGAAGACCTGGAGGAGCTCGGTGCAGAGCGGCGGCGGCGACAGGACAGGGATAAGTATAATGATCTATTCCTTTACAGGTGTGCGGCAGCAAGGGGGGGGCCCTGTATACCACTGATGGGGGGGCTGTATACCGAGTACTGTATATGACTCGTGTATAAGCCGAGGGGGGGGATCTTTTCAGCACATTTTTTGTGCTGAAAAACTCGGCTTATACACGAGTATATACGGTAATAATAATTATTTTTATTACATATTACCGTAATTATGATATAGACTATGCCTCTTAAATGCATGTGTTTTCTTAAAGTAGGAGAATTAAAACAAAATGTACTGTATAACTAAAGTCACATGTGAAAGAGGGTTTTCTAATTAGCATTATTAAACTGCTATAGAAGTTTCTGTGAAAACAATTTGCATTGCTATAAATATCTACTATGAGTGTTAATACTATATTTCCCTGGAAGGAAAAGTCTGCTGCCTATCTTCTGTGGAATATTAAAACCCTACTGTTCACTTACAATTAAAGTTTTAAAAGAAAACTAGATCTAAGCTGTTCTTACAGGAGAACATCTGCCACTGCAGTATTTGCAGTTTTGCATTAATTGTAATGAGCTTTGTCTTAACTAATACTTCCAACTACTGCCTGTTCATTTGTGCTTCTAAAGCAGATGCTACTTTACAAGTTTCATTTTTTTTGTAACCGGAATGCTCCTGAAAATAACATTTCAAGTCACATATATATGTATATCCCTTTAGGATGGTTATTTGTCCCTCCTCAATCTCGGGTCCTCTCAGATGTGCATGTGTGTCTGCTTCAGTAATATGCACCGTCACATTAAAGTGACCCTAAACCCGGAAGCCAACCCCACATCCCCTTCATACCTATACATGCAGCTTGTGAACCTGCTGCCATCGATCCCTGTATCTTGCAAAACCGCTGGGGCATTCTTCATAATTCATACTTTTAATATCACAGTTCTGGGCGTTTCACTGAAATTTTAAAGCCGCAGCAGGCGGGCCTGTGTGCCGCTCTCCCCCTCCTTGTCTGTAATTCTGCACGCAGCGATGGGCGTGCTAAACAACAGAGAGGCGGCTAGCCTCATAGTATGGGCGGTGAAGCCGGTATGACGTAATACGCGTCATACCGGTTTCACCGCCCATACTATGAGGCGAGCCGCATCTCTGTTGTTTAGCACGCCCATCGCTGCGTGCAGAATTACAGACAAGGAGGGGGAGAGCGGCACACAGGCCCGCCTGCTGCGGCTTTAAAATTTCAGTGAAACGCCCAGAACTGTGATATTAAAAGTATGAATTATGAAGAATGCCCCAGCGGTTTTGCAAGATACAGGGATCGATGGCAGCAGGTTCACAAGCTGCATGTATAGGTATGAAGGGGATGTGGGGTTGGCTTCCGGGTTTAGGGTCACTTTAACAAGCATAAAATTTTGCACAGCCACCCCATTTGACTCGGAATGTAATAGATTATGCTTTGAGGGGAAATTTTAACCCCAAGCTTTACAGTCATTCACCAACAAAGAGGCTTATTTACTGTTTGTATATGTGAGGAAAAAGGTACTGCCTTGGCTGCTTTGACAGTTAGCCTGGATATTTATCAGGTGGCCTATAATAATCAATTACAGTTAAGCTTCTGATTGCTGTAGGGACATTCTTACTATAACACAGCTTATGCTTGCCTGTTAAACAGTCAGGGAAGCTGCCGAAGACATGGACTTCTGGAAAATGCTGCACTCTAAGATATGACTGTCAGTGAAGCGGCAGCCACAGAAACCCCAAAGCGATTAAGATATTGCCTTCCTATTTTTCTAACAACCTATAACATTTCAAATTCCTAGGAGACTTTGACAAACTACAAAACTGATCTCAATGAAGACCAGGGGTGGATTAGATGTAGGATGGGCCCTGGAATTTGTAGCTGTTTACCCCAAGTATTATGTGACATGTCACATGATCAACTTTTAAAAGTTCACATGATTAGCACACAGGGACAGATCTGTAGAGGCAAAAAAGGAACAATAGTGGTGCGCATAGTCACTTAGCCCCCAGTATACAGCAGGAGGCTGCACACAGCCAACAGTATACAGTAGAAGGCCACACACAGCCCCTAGCAATGAGCAGGAGACTGTACACAGCCCCCAGTATAAGGCAGGAAACTGCACGCAGCTCAAAGTTGCTGTAGCACAAGGTCACACGCAGCCCCCAGTATACACCAGGCGGGCCACACACAGCCCCATCATAGAGCAGGAGGCCACACACAGCCCCCAGAATACAGCATAAGGCCTCACACAGCACACAGTATACAGCAGGAGGCCACACAAAGTCTCCAGTATACAGCAGGAGGCCACACACAGTCCCCAGCATTATAGCAGGAGGCCACACACAGCCCCCAGTATACAGCAGGACATTGAATATAATCCCCAGTATTACAGTAGCAGGCCACACACAGTCCCCACCATTACAACAGGATGTCTCACATAGCCTCCGTATTACACAAGGAGTTCACACATAGCCCCCTGCATTAGAGCAGGAGTTCACATATAGTCCCTGTGTGACAACCTGTGTCCACACGTAATCCCTGTATTACACCAGGAGAAAAGACTTAGTCCCTGTACTACACTTGAAGTATCACATAGCTCCTGTATTAGAGCCTGTGCCCCACGCAGCACCTCTATTGCACAAGGAGCCCACACATAGCCCCTGCATTACACCAGGAGCCCACACATAGCCCCTGTATTACACTTAGAGCTTGTCCCTCACAAAGCCCCTGTATTACAACCTGTGCCCCACATTGCCCCTGTATTAAAGCTTGTGCCCACACATATCCCCTGCATTACACCAGGAGCCCACACATAGGCCCTGTATTACACTTGCAACTTGTGTATCTCAGCAGAAAGAAGCAACACTTTGTTAACCCATTCTATTTTGTTATAGCTAAGAACAGTTAGTTACGATCCAGGGCAACACCGGGGACTACAAATAATTTACATACACTATATGAATTCTGATCATAGGTTCACTTTAAAAGGGCATTAAGAATACAATAAATATTACCCTATACATTTATGAATTAAAGTATTCACCTTTCAGTTATAAGAAGTTAGAAAATGTCTTATTAATATAAAGTTTCGTTTTGTACTTTGCAAAGCAGTTCAAGTGAAAAGTTTTAATATTTTGTAAACTGAGTTTTAAATAGTGTTCCATTTTCATTCTTCTGAATTTACTACAATTGCTTTTGATATTTACTATTTGAAGTATTTAAGATTGAGTTGGGATTTTTATCCCCAGCATAAAAGCATCCTGCTGAGGTGATCCATGAGTAAGTTGATTTGACATAATGTACCCTTTAGAGCGTAATGTAAAATGTTTTACAGAAAAGAAATTAGTAAACAACATTAAAATTTAATAAAGAAAATGTGAGCTGTTGTTCCTGCTTAACATATTCTTATTTTTATTCAAAATCCTCTTATTGGTGCTTTTAAACTTAAAAGTACCATTATATTTTCAGTAACAGAAATTTGGATGTCGTAGTTTCCCAGTAGATAATTCACAATCCACTAAGCAATATCAAAAACCTAAGAATGGTGATCAAATAATGCAATTATGAACTATATTTCTTTTCAGATACAGCTGCGTACAGTATGTATGTGTCATTTTATCCTTTGGGATTTTAGGATTGTACAGTGACCCTGACCCATTACAAATTTCTAGAATTTGAAAATATTCAGTTATGCATTAGATCTTTTAAAAATGTAAAAAAAAAATAATTACCGTAATTCTCTATCTACCAGTTTATTTTTAAAACATTCTCCTTCAAATACTTCAGATTATGGATGACCGGATCTTTTAAAATTCAATTTTGCCAGCTTTGCAGAATTTTTCACAAATATTTGAATGGCATGGAATACATTTAATGCTAATCTCAATATGGAAAGCTTCAAATTGCTCAGATAATACATGTGGGTAGAGGGGAATGAGAGAGAACCTTAATAGCTTTTACTGTATATGCAGTGGCGTAACTTGAAACTCATTAACGCCAATGCAAAAGCTTCACTGGGGCCCCCAATTATTGCAAACCTTTAAAAGCATTAGTTTTTCTCTAAAGGCCAAAGCAATTTTTGGAGCCCCTTGTGCTCCAGGGCCCAGGTGCAATTGCAACCCCCACACCTGTTGTACCTATGCCCCTGTGTATGTGAAAGAGCAAGAGAGAGGACCCACTGACCATGAGAGCTTACATCCTACAAAAGAAAGTGAGAGATACAGTACCCCACTGAAAGTAAGACCTTACCCTCCACAGGGAGAGGTCCCTGCTGACTACACGAGTGTGGAGCCCACTGGGATAGGGTACTCAGTACCGGACCGGGGTACTGCTGGGGATATCACGGAGGTCTTGGTCTGGACCATGTTCCGGGTTCCGCAATAAAATGGGGGGATATTTACAGGGGAGTTTGTCGTGACGCCACCCACGGGTTGTGGTCAATAAGGGGACCACCGCTGCAGTGTACTTCTGTCAGGAGGATGGATGGATACTGCAGCCAGGTGGATGAGCCCGCCGTGGGTCGGGGAAGCTCCTGACAGGGTAAAGTAGTGCAATAGCAGTTCTGTATACCTGGAATCAGACACAGACACTGAAGCAGGGTTCACCGGGTTTACTCTCCAATTCTTCCAAGTCATACAGTACACGGTACAGTTCAGTTCTTAACAGCTTTACACAATGGGATCCGGTAACACTTGAACCCTCTGCAGCCAGGTTGTCACTCTTAGACCCCTCACTCTTTCTATATGTCCTTTCAGGCTGATTCTCTATGCTTCCTCTTCTGGGTGGATTGCAGAGCGGCAGCTCGGTCCCTCAATGTAGCTTCCCCCTAAGTATATGAGCGGTAAGCTGGGTCCTCCTAGTTGTTGCTATGCCCCCAACCCTGTAGTGGGAACACGGATGTGGAATTTGTGTTCCCCGTCAGTTTGTCTGGGGAGATGGTATGAAGCTTCAGTCCCCCTCAGAGCCGACACTCTGGTCCCAGCCTAGCCTTGGGTGTCCCTGTCATGCAAGGGATCACCGGGCTCTTTTCTACCCGTGTAACTTCCCAGGTACTTCAGGAGAGTCTGACCCGTCAGTAATTTGTCAGCGCTACCGTCTTCCTCGGACCCGGTGGCACCGGTCCGGTTTCTGTTATCCCTGTCTTTACTGGTCACTCTGTCTTTGCTGCTTGACACTCGCCTACTCCTCTTGGTCTTTCCCTCTCTGCCTACTCCAGCCTTCTTGTCTTGGCTGCTCGGCACTTGCCTACTGGCTAACTACTTCCTGTTTCTCCTTTTTATACTGACCCGTTACCATGACTGCGCCTCACCCACTTATAACTGGCCCTACTACCCCTTGCCTGGCTAGAATCCCAGGCTCCGGGTTGGGTCTTATGTCAGTGGATGTGTGTTTTAGAGGTGTTTGATATACAAACTGTCACTATCTCCTGGCTGCAGTTCCTACCTGTGGCCACCCTGGTCGCAAGGGCGCCACATTCCCCGGAGTTAAACCGGCAAGACCTTACGCCGTCCGGCATGGATCCCCCTGAAAAACATTTTTATTTTTCAAACATTAACATTAAACATATTTGTCATCCTGTTACGGAGGTACGGAACTTAAAACGTTGCATTTAAATATTCATATAAATAACACATAACATACATTACTTTTCTGAAAAGTTTAAAACGTCTTCCTAAAAAGTGCCAAACAAAAAGTTCTTAAAAAGTGCAAAAACACAGCACGAGTGCGCATATGCCCAGTCTCAAAAGTACAAATTGGTCTTAAAACCAATGGGGAGCACACTGAGTGCTCAACTATATACAATGAAAGTTTATGCCAAATCATCGTCCATGGCATCAAATGTCTATGGAACATATAATGCAAACAGGGGAAAAGGCTAACATTCATTCAGAATTGGGATGGGGCAATAAGGATCACATCACATTCACACTTACAGTCTCTTGCTGGTAGCAGTATCCGGGTTTCACTCCTTACTCTTCTTCTTTACCTTCCATGGCAGGATCTGTGGAGCTCTCTTAGGGAACAGTTCCAACTCTTGTAGAGCTTGTTCCAACAAGTAGCTGCTTGGGGTCGGGGTAGTTGCATCTTTAGTGGCTCTTACATCTGCAACTGTCTCTATTGGAATCACTGGACCCGTGTATATTGCTGGTTCCAGGTGAACGACTGGATCTGGATCCTCTAAGGCTGGGGGTTCATCCTCCTCTGGTGTTCTGAGAGATAGTCTTCACACTTTTTTGGCATACGGGCCTCTCTCTCCAGGCACCACCATGTAGGAGACCCATTCGCCAATGGTCACTTCTCTGTCCGGGTTTTTCAGGAAGGTACTCCTCCACATCCCTTTTGTTGATAAAAATGTCTCTGGGTGCACCAGGTTCACGGGCAATTGCAAATCCTCTACCCTCTATTATCTTTACTATCTGTCTTCAGTGCCATGGGGATCTGCGCACTTCTTGGTCGCGACGGGCCTCTGCTTTCACACTAATAGTGCGGTCAATCAGTTCCAACTTTTGAGCTATCCTCTCTACTTCCTCTTGCTCCCATTGCCGCACACATCTCCGTAGATATTCCTACCGGGTTACTATTTCTGCTGGACCCATTTATGACTCTGGGTCTCCAGGGAAGCCCATCAGATTGTCCTGTGCCTCGCTCTTATCCCACCAGCAGCAGAGCTGCTCCCCTCTCACCTCGCTTGACACAGGTGCTGGTATCAGGGGCTCCGGTAGCTGTAGATCTCTCTCCGCCAGAGCTCCTAGGGGGTCGGCCACTCTGGTGGTACTCCTGAGACAACTATTGGAGGCACCAACCCAGCCAGTCTGCAGATTCTGGCGAACGTGTATTTGAATCCGGGTCCTTTTCTCCGCTTGGGCCTGGGTCATCTGCAGGGGTAGCGGCTGCATTACACCCCTCCGGGTGTCTCGGATCTCCGGACGCTCTCTGCCGCCTTCCGCCATGCTGCTGAAGTCACTGAAGGTCTTTCTCTGGCCAGGTTTCTCCACGCACTCTCTTGGTGGGCCCTCCGGGATCACTTGGGGTCTTTCTCCTGCAGCGCTCTCCTCAGCGTCCTTCTCTTCTGTCCGTATGTGTTGTAATGGTGACTGTTCCGCATCCGGTTTCCTGTCCTGCCTCCCTTGAGCGTCTTCTTCCGCTCCCGCCATATCCTCACTGGCTGTTACAATTTGAGGCGGAGGTTCTTCCTTAGGATTGATGGCTGGCTCCCCCGGAGTTAAGGGGAGCCAAGGTGGGCCTTACTTTTCCAGCTTTTAGGCACATTGATTCTGGTTCTATTGGACTGGATCCATCTTGGATTCCGCGGTGGGACAGGGACCCTCTTTTCCACCTAATGACGTTAGAGCGATGAGCGGTTTTTCTTCCCGCGTGTCATGCGCTCTGTAATGGTGGAATTTGAAAATTACAGTCTTAGTGGCCCAGTTCAAATTCAGTTTACCGCGCGCTCAGCAATGGCAGCAGATTCAAAACAGTCACTAATCACAGCACACAATGCCCGGTTTACCGGGCACGGTAGATCCTGTTTGTGATGCCAGGTTGTGGAGCTCACTGGGACGGGGTACTCGGTACCGGACCGGGGTACTGCTGGCGATATCACGGCGGTCTTGGGCTGGACCGTGTCCTGGGTTCCACAATAAAGTGGGGGATATTTATAGGGGAGTTTGTCGTGATGCCACCCACGGGTTGTGGTCAATGAGGGGACCACCGCTGCAGTGTACTTCTGTCAGGAGGATGGATGCTGCAGCCAGGTGGATGAGCCCGCCGCGGGTCAGGGAAGCTCCTGACAGGGTAAAGTGGTGCAATAGCAGTTCTGTATACCTGGAATCAGAGATGGACACTGAAGCAGAGTTCACCGGGTTTACTCTCCAATTCTTCCAAGTAATACAGTACACGGTACAGTTCAGTTCTTAACAGCTTTACACAATGGACTCCGGTAACACTTGAACCCTCTGCAGCCAGGTTGTCACTCTGAGATCCCTTTCAGGCTAATTCTCTATGCTTCTTCTTCTAGGTGGATTGCGGAGTGGAGCGGCAGCTCGGTCCCTCAATGTAGCTTCCCCCTAAGTATATTGGCGGTAAGCCGGGTCCTCCTAGTTGCTGCTATGCCCCCAACCCTGTAGTGGGAACACGGATCTGGAATCTGTGTTCCCCATCAGTTTGTCTGGGGAGCTGGTATGAAGCTTCAGTATATGCAAAAGTGATTCCTCAGGGAATGACCTGAGGAAGGAGCTGGGATTTGTGCTCCGAAACGCGTCGGAAATAAAGCAGAAAATATTTTATTCAAAACATTCCGGTGTCAGGGGCGTGGCCTGACTGCTCACGGTGGAGGTCGCATGATTTAGGAGCTCCCGGTCCCCAGGGCTGAAAAGCGGCTAAAATAACCTCCACACCGGCTATTTCTTGGCGAAAGTCCCCCGACGGACGTAGCTACCGGTTCTCCACTGATGGGGAAGGTGAGGAACTCACAATCCCTGCTCCCTAGGCGGGTGTCTAATTACTACCCTCCCGGCCGCCAGGATTTGGTTCTCCTTTCTAACATGGCGCCTCCCTCCCCTCGTGCTCCTTGCGCTTCCCGCCGAGATCAGCAATCCCAGGACGTTTCTCTAGCCTCTCTCCCCCCGGAGACACCGGTCATGCTGTCCCTCATGAAGGCTCTCCTGTCGGAACTTCGTTCCTCCTTACAGGAGGACATGAAGACTATGGTGGCTGACCTGCGGGGTGAGGTGGTCGAGCTGGGAGGGCGGACGGATCACCTTGAAGCAAAAATGACGGAACTAATCCAGTACCATAACGACCTTCTGGACAATCATGAGCTCCTGCATCAGACGATGGATACGGTGCAGGCAAAGCATGCTGACCTGGAAGACCGGAGCAGAAGCAACAACATTTGGCTTAGAGGTATTCCAGAATCAGTCCCTGATGAGGCCCTCAGGCCCTTCCTCCAGGACTTCATACGTGAAGTCCTCCCGTCTTTGGAGCTGAGAGTCCTCAAGATTGATCGTATTCATAGAGTGCCCAAGCCATCTGGCATCCCCTCACATCTCCTAAGAGATGTCCTCGGAAGGATGCATTTCTTCGAAGCAAAGGAAGACTTTCTCCAGGCGCTGAGGGGATCTCCTTCCCTTTCCGATAGATTCGCGACGCTCCAGGTGTTTCCCGACCTCTCACCGGCAACTCTTGCTCTACACAGAGCCTTTAAACCCTATACATCCATCTTACGAGAGAGGGAGATCGCCTATCGCTGAGGACGCCCCACGCGCCTGATCGTAAGAAAAGACGGCGCTTCCCATGTGTGCCTAACTCCTCCTCAAGCAGCGCAACTACTGAGATTCTGGAATCTTCTCCCCACACCAGTCTCCACGTCGTCTCAACATTCCTGTGAGGACCGTCCTCCCAAGCAACCCCCTCATGGAAGGAAGATCGATCCAGAATGGAAGGTCGTCTGAACTGCTTACAGCCGGGTAAAACCCCTTCTTTTTTGCTTCTCATCTCACTTCGCTGAAGTGACGGCCCTGGGGTCCGTTTTCCTGGACTCCTTTCTACAGCTCCCAGGTCGTATCGCCGATTTTTTTTTCTCTCTCATTCTCTTCTTCTAGCTCTCTCCTCTTCTTCCTATATTTCCTCTCTTTATCCCTTCGTTCTTCCTCCTCCCTTTTACCTTCGCCCCCATTCTGCCCTCTTCTCCACTCCTCACCTCACCCTCTTTTCTCCTCCTCTCTGCCACTAACCCTTCTCTCCTCCCCTTCTCTTACTCCCATCCTTTGGGATTAGGCGATACCTGGGAACATATCCCCGGTGAACGAATTATTTTTATCTCGCTCTGGAACTCTTTTCTTTTTCCCTGTTGATCCTATTTTTGTCCGATTGACTCCTTGACATTTTTTTTTTTCCTTGACCACCCGAATGGACTTTCGATCTACTCTCCCTTTCATGGGTGTATACCTATTTTTTCTTTTGTTTTTCTTGGTTCACATGTTCTGTGTCGCACTTGCTCCCTCCTCTGTGCAGGCATCTGCGACCCAGTATTTGCTTGTTAGTTGTTTTCCCTTCACATATTTTACCCTTCCTGATTATTGCAGCCTCTATTATTTGCATTGTCTTGGTTTAGTGCACATGATAATTGTGTTTTCTCAATATTTGACATGCCTGTTACATGCTTAGCTATTAATGTGAATGGTCTGAACTCGATGCAGAAGCGTTCCTTGCTTTATAGACAATTGAAAAAATCTCGCTCAGACGTAGTCTTTCTGCAAGAAACGCATCTCCTGGTATCAGACAATGATCGTATACAGTCACGCTTCTACCCTCATCGCTTCTATGCTAATGCGGATGTGAAAAAAGTTGGTGTTGCGATCCTTAGTAGTAATAATCTAGCGTTTGAGCTGATTTCTGTCCTCCCTGATTCCGAGGGGCATTATCTTCTCTTAGTGTGTCGGTTAAACGATGTACTCTTTTCCCTATTAGCGTTATACGCTCCTAACTGTCGCCAAGCTTCATTTCTCAAAGTGACGCTAGAGAAGCTTACTCCGTCCATGACGGGACATAAATTAATAGCAGGCGACCTCAATGTCCCACTATCAAAATCACTTGACTGTTCATCTCCCACCGCGTTCAGATCGGACCTAGCCCCTATCACTGAATCTTTTTATTTCCATGATATTTGGCGATATCTCCACAGCACTGAGCGCGATTATACTTTTTTTTTCTCATCGTCATAAAACTTTCAGCCGTATCGATTATTTTTTAGTTAATGACTCACTGCTACCTCTTTGCTCGGTGGCTACAATTGACTCCCCCTCGTGGTCTGACCATGCTTCTCTCTCCCTATCTATAGAAGACTCTACTCCACGATCCCCTCTGACTTCCTGGAAACTCAATGAGCATTTATTAGTATCCCCCACGAATTGTGACGCTCTCTCAGGACACCTGAAGGAATTTTTTAACCTGAACGACACTGATGGCATCGCTCGAGATATGCTATGGTTTTCACACAAGGCGGTGATGCGTGGCCATTTCCTCAAGCTATCCGCCTATACCAAAAAACAATACAATAAGATCCTGGATTCCCTTCTGATTGAAATTAAAACTCTTGAGCGCACCTGCACTAAATCCCCCCTGCCGGTGTACCTCTCTCAGCTAATCCATGCTAGAAACCAATTGCGAACCCACCTTCTTTCTAAAGTAGAATTTTACCTGAAAAAGTCGAGTCGCTCTATTATGGCATGGGTGACCGAGCTGGAACTCTCCTGGCCCGGAGGATAAAGAAATCGGAGATGCGCTCCAGAATCTCATATCTTAACTCTCCACGAGGTGATAAAATACGAAACCCCATTCAGATTGCCGATCAATTCAAAGCGTTTTATGAGAATCTTTATAATTTACACTCCTCTGACTCTACTCCACAGCCCTCCTCTGCGTGATTTCCTCTTTTCTTGCAAAGACGAAACTCCCCTCTCTTTCTTCCACTCAGTTGGCCTCTCTTAGTTCTCCTTTTACTCTCCAAGAGGTCCTTGGAGTAATCTGAACCTCCAAGAAGCGCTCAGCTCCGGGCCCGGACGGCTTCTCCTACTCTTACTATTCTTCTTTTGCGCCCCTCCTTGCTCCCCGCTTACTCTCTCTTTTTCAGCAGTGGCAGCGCGAGGGGTTTGTTAGACCAGAGGGACTACGAGCTTCTATCTCCACGATTCTGAAACCTTGGAAGTCTCCCGCAGACCCGGGCAGTTACCGCCCGATAGCTTTACTCAACTGCGATCTGAAACTTTATGCTAAGCTGCTGGCGTTTCATCTCAAGGGTGTACTCCCCTCCTTGATCACTTTGGACCAGGTGGGTTTCATACCGGGCAGTCAAGCGAGAGATGCTACAAGGAGAGTAATAGACCTCCTTGAGGTTTTAGAGAGGAGAGGTCCCCCCCGATGTGCTTGAGTCCCTTGATGCTGAGAAAGCTTTAGACCGAGTACACTGGGGGTACTTGGTAGCCGTTCTGGACAAATTTGCCTTCTCTGGCCCAATCAAAACGGCCATCATGGCGCTCTACTCCTCTCCCAGTGCGTTCGTAAAGGCTGGGGGTTTTGCTTCCTCCGATTTTGCGATCACCAATGGGACGAGACAAGGCTGCTCCCTCTCTCCTCTCATCTTTGCCCTTGCGATGGAGCCGCTAGCGGCCATCATTCGCTCCCACCCTGACATCACTGGGATACCAGTTGGCCCTGTGGATCACAGGATCAGTCTCTATGGGACGATGTCCTCCTTACCTGTATGGACCCCTCGCGCTCTCTCCCAGCTATACTCTCAGTTCTTTCTGACTTTTCCGGTGCCTCTTTCTACAAACTTAATCTTACTAAATCCTCAATTTTTCCAGTTAATCTCTCATCTGACTATCAACGTTCACTTTCTACCCTATTCCCCTTTATCTGGTCCTCAAATGGCTTCAAGTATTTGGAGATCCATATCACCTACACGCGACGACTCGTTCAGACTAACTGTGATTCTTTGATCTCCTCCCTGCGCTCCCTGACAGCGGAATATGCATCCTATCAGCTCTCATGGGTAGCGCGCATCCAAACTGTCAAAATGATGTTGCTCCCCAAGATTTTATACATCCTCCGCTGTATACCTCTCCTATTTTCTAAGACATCTCTAAATACACTCCAAGCCCTCGTTTTATTTGGAGCAATAAACTGCACCGCGTAGCTCTGCCCACTCTGACCCTCCCGTCTAATAAGGGAGGCTTTGGGGTCCCAGACCTACTAACATATTACTTGGCCATAAATCTGGATGTAGCGAAGGTTTGGTGGACGGAGTCCCCTCCCACACTCTGGTGGCAAATTGAGGCTTATCACGCTCCAGCGGGAAGTACCAGACTTTTGCTGGAGATGGCGCTATTACGCCCATGTGCCCCACCTCTTGCCTTACAATCTATGCGCACCCTTTTAACAATATGGTCTAAATCTAGTAAACCGCATCTCTCATTCCTCTTTAGACATGTGACTCTACGTGCCGTGGCTACACTCATGGGGGACATCTCCTTTGCACAATGGGGAGAGCCACCCGCTCTTTTGCTGACTAAACTCCTAGCCCAAGGCCGTCTGTTACCGTTTGACACCCTGCGATTCACTCTTTCTCTCCCTCCCTCATCACTCTTTACCTATCTACGTCTGCAACATTTTCTTCTCTCCGTTTCTATCCAGAATGCAATCTCTCGGAGATTTCCCTCCCGTTACAAGCGTTTTTTAAACAGGCCGCCCATGCCAGTAGAGGTGTATTCATAATCTATAGTGCCATACAATCTCTTAAAACGGTGACTAAGTTTCTGTACATGGTCAGATGGGAGTCCAGATTAGGATTTTCTGCGCCTTTGGAGCGATGGCATACGGCCTCGGCACACGCTGCACAGTTCTCACGTTGCCTCACCCACCTAGAACAATCGAAGAAGCTCATGTATAACTGGTACCTGACCCCGACACGACTAGCTAGGTTTGGATCTTCGGATCTCGCTCCCTCCCCCCTTTGCTGGAGAGGGTGCTCTGAACGCGGTTCGGAGATGCATATATGGTGGACTTGCCCTGGCGTTAGGGGGTACTGGGCGGTGGTTGAGACCCTTCTCACTACTCTAACTGGTCTACCCATTGATCTCGGGGCCCCCTTGGCTCTACTGGGACTAGACCTGGAATCCTTTCCCTTGCCTTTAAAACCTATAATCACCAATGTTCTGATTGCTGCGCGTCTGGTACTGGCTGCGCACTGGAGGTCCCCGTCTCTTCCCCTCATTGCTGAGGTTATTTCTCGCCTTAACCTTCACTGTACATACGAGCTTATGCTTGCTCATGACATACCTCAGTACACTAAAATCCTAAACTGGTGGGATCCTTGGCTCTCGTCACGATACAGCACAGTCTCGGTCCCACCCTGATAACACAGACTTATATATATGTTTTAAAAAATGACCCGTTCTCATCTTACCTCTTGTTTTGATGTCAATATTGAACCTGATTGAGGATTTGCTTAACTCGGTGCACAATTCTTCCACATAGGCTGCCTGCTGATTCCCCCCTATACCCCTCCTCCCTCCCCTTTTTCTTTCCCACTTCCTGGTATGTTTGCTGGGAATTTGATTATTTTGTCAACGTTATGTTCATGTTTTTCTGTTTGTATTTTCTATATGTGAAAATGGTTAAATAAAGACCTACTGGTTTAAAAAAAAAACATTCCGGTGTCTTTGATACTTCTTTGAGGCAGCAGCGCGGACCTGGAGGCACTTGGTCCTGGAGTTAGTACATACATTGGCCAATGTCTGTTTGCTCACCAACCATGTCACGGTGCCCCCAGGTCTGATGAGTCCTGCACTGACATCCCTGTCCTCCTTTTCCTCCCTGTCCCACTGTTAGGTGGGTGGACACCATCTCAACCTCTGACCACCTGTGGGTGATGAGGGTGCTAAGTGCTGTCTTGGAGCCTAGATAGATAGATAGATAGATATACAAATAAAGGACTGCAGCACTCTTCTTTGTGAAACAACCGCCTTTATTCGGCCATCAGGTGGGTGGTGACAACGTTTCGGGATCCTGTCCCTTTCTCTAGCAGCTATACAATGTCAAGGCTAGGTTTTTTATACCCTTGATTTTCATATGCTCACATAATTGCCAATTATCACATTCAGTTGTTTTTTATCTATATAGTGCCCTCTAGTGCAAAAACAGTGCTAGTGCACACTTATTCACCTTTTATAACATTATATTTAGCCCTTATTTTCCACATCATATATTTACATTATCTGTTCCATATTGATACTTATTTGATTGCTTTACATGTCGATATTCATCACCTTGCACAGCAATGACTTCCACCTGGTCCGCCCTCTCCTATGCAGCATACAGTTCTCCTACTTGCTTTCCTGCCGCCATTGCACGTGTCCAGCGTCTCTATGAGATCGCCCGCACATGCGCGGTGCAATTTGAGTAGTTTACCGTCGCTATGGCGATACCGGATATCCGGCGTCCGCCATCTTGCGACTCGCATTATATGCCTTTACACCTGCATTTGCATTTCAGCGGTGTTTACATGCCTATTGTCAATGTCCACTTGGTAGTTTGTGCAAATTGAGCAAAATTGTGTATGTGCAGGTCACTTATATCCAAAAAGTGCTATGTGCACATGCTAAAATCTATTTTGAGACTATTCGTTAATTTTATTTTAAAACTACCGTTACCGTTATTAGTCTCCCCTATTTTACTTGTCATTATCCCTCGCCCATGAATCACCAAGCACAGTGTGTATGCCACTGCGGTCAGGTGTCAGCCTTACATGGTGATAGGAAACCCCCTCGCTCACCATGTATGCCGATCTTGGGGTCAATAGGATTTCTTATACTATTGGGGATACCCTAGATTATCCATTTAGTAGTTCCATGATTAATAAACCATAGTCATATCATATAGTCACATTATTTTATTTTTTTGTGCTTAAGGTGCTGAAGTTTCATACATTTAAAGTGCTATGCATTGCATCCATAAGATGCTTGTGTTATTGTATAGAATTAAAGTGCTTATCGTCATGTGCTTTGTGCATGGCATCTACAGGTCAACCAGATAGTCTGTTCTGCAAATTTGATAGCGGCCACTGTTTCTGCCTTGCTGTGCTTTCTACCGGAACATTGCTCTGGATCATTAGATGGGCTAAAATATGAATAATAATAATAAAACATATAAATATATTAAAATACATTAAAATTCATCTATATGAATACTAGTGTGCATCAAAATTACACCTAAAAGTGATTAATATCTGATTATCATAAAACTCGTATACAGTTTGTGCCTTCATTGTGACTAGTGCTCTCTATCTACAAGTACCATTTTTTACGTCCGAGTTACTTTTCCTATCAGGGTTCTCTTGTTTATTTCCGATTTCCTTACTACCTGCTTTACTTTGTTACAAAATCTCTATAATGTCAGACTCATTTTGTATTCAACATTCATCCCTGACGGCCTCAGAGTGTTTAGTTTATAAATCCACTCTAATTCTCTTATCTTCAATAATTTGGTCCTGTCTCCGCCTCTTCTGAGTGGGGGTATTGCATCGATTAATCTAAATTTCAGATCCCTCTCTTTGTGATTTTTTTCTACAAAATGTCTTGGAACTGGCAGGTCTTTCCTCTTTGCTCTGATGTCATGTCTATGCTGGTTAAAACGCGTTTTAAATTCTAAAGTGGTCTCACCTACATATTTGAGGCCGCATGGACATTCTAGCAAGTAGATCACGTGGTCACTATTACAGGTCAGGAAGTGGTTGATTTTATATTCGACTCCATTATGTGTGAAACTTGGACCTTTCTGCATGTACTTACAATCAATGCACGAGATACACGGATAACACCCCTTTCTATCTCTCGATGTCAGGGTTGTTTGTCTACTCTTTTTCATAGAGCCAATGTCTGATCTAATAAAAGCATCCTTCAGATTTTTCCCTTTCCTATACGCTGTCATAGGTCTATTGTTGAACTCCTCAACCTCCGGTATACAGCTACTTAAGATGTGCCAATGCCTTTTTACAATCTTGTCTATCTCTGGTGCTTCCTCATTATAGGTTATTATTAATGGAATCCTCTTCTCCCTTTGCCTTTTCTCTATGGCCTCACCCTTGTTGTCTATAACTTTCTCCATCTGTTGTTCTAACAGCTTCTTCGGGTATCTTCTTTCTACAAATTTACTCATTAACTGGTTTGCTTTTTCTTCTAATTCTGTCTGTTCGCTGACAATCCTTTTTACCCTCTGCATCTGTCCCATTGGTATCGCTCTCCTTAGGGCTGCTGGGTGATGACTATCGTATCGTAGAAGTTTATTTTTATCCGTCTTTTTAACATATAGTGTCGTACTGAACTCTCTTTCATGCTTCTTCACCAATACGTCTAGGAACTGTATCTTATCTTCCGATTGCACTTTAGTGAATTTTATGGTGGGATCTATTAAATTTAAGAACTCAAAGAATTCTTCCAGTTGTGTCTCTGTGCCCTTCCATATTACAAACGTATCATCCACGTACCTCCACCACTCTACTACATTAGCAAAGTGATGGGAGCCGTAGATTACGTTTTCTTCCATGACCGCCATGACCGTGTTGGCATAAGCACATGCCATTTTCGCGCCCATGGCGGTCCCAGCCAATTGTAGGAAAAAGGAATCACCAAAGAGAAAATAGTTTTGTTTTAATACAATTTCCAGGAGATCGATGATAAATTGTTTGGCAGCATCGCTATATTCTGTTTGTTGTAACTTCTCTGTTACGGCTGCTATACCTCTATTGTGATCTATAGAAGTATATAGCGATACTATGTCAAAGGACACAAGTATCAGGTTGTCTTGTTGTAGTTTCACCCCTCTTAGTTTTTTTAGGAAATCGTTGGTATCTTTTATAAATGACCTCGTGTTTGTGGCAAATGATGAGGGATTTGAACATAAAAAAGAAAAGTGATTTTACTCCAGACAGTGTACACCCAGTTATTGAGGCCTATATAGAAGCAGTCAAAAGGGATATAAAAAAGTTGAAGGCAAGACCAAGAGAGGGTTTTAAAAAACCAAACATTACAAAGGGAGAAATCCAAGCAATAAAAGAGCTGAGGGAAGATGATAAAATTATTATTAAGCAGGCCGACAAAGGTGGGGCGGTGGTGCTAATGGAAAAACAAGCATATATAGGGGAAGTGATGCGGCAGCTAAGTGACCAAGCAGTATATAGACAGTTGAGTACAGACCCCAAATTTGAAATTCAGAGAAACATCTCAAAGGTACTTGGAGAAGCAGAGTTGGCAGGAGTTATTGACGGAGAAATGGCGGATTTCCTATATATAGAACACCCAGTTACACCGGTGCTATATATCAATCCAAAAATACATAAGACCCTACAAAACCCCCCAGGTAGACCTATAGTGGCGGGAATAGGGTCCGTTTTTGAGAATATTGGGGTCTTTTTAGACAAGGTCATGAACCCCTTTGCCACAAACACGAGGTCATTTATAAAAGATACCAACGATTTCCTAAAAAAACTAAGAGGGGTGAAACTACAACAAGACAACCTGATACTTGTGTCCTTTGACATAGTATCGCTATATACTTCTATAGATCACAATAGAGGTATAGCAGCCGTAACAGAGAAGTTACAACAAACAGAATATAGCGATGCTGCCAAACAATTTATCATCGATCTCCTGGAAATTGTATTAAAACAAAACTATTTTCTCTTTGGTGATTCCTTTTTCCTACAATTGGCTGGGACCGCCATGGGCGCGAAAATGGCATGTGCTTATGCCAACACGGTCATGGCGGTCATGGAAGAAAACGTAATCTACGGCTCCCATCACTTTGCTAATGTAGTAGAGTGGTGGAGGTACGTGGATGATACGTTTGTAATATGGAAGGGCACAGAGACACAACTGGAAGAATTCTTTGAGTTCTTAAATTTAATAGATCCCACCATAAAATTCACTAAAGTGCAATCGGAAGATAAGATACAGTTCCTAGACGTATTGGTGAAGAAGCATGAAAGAGAGTTCAGTACGACACTATATGTTAAAAAGACGGATAAAAATAAACTTCTACGATACGATAGTCATCACCCAGCAGCCCTAAGGAGAGCGATACCAATGGGACAGATGCAGAGGGTAAAAAGGATTGTCAGCGAACAGACAGAATTAGAAGAAAAAGCAAACCAGTTAATGAGTAAATTTGTAGAAAGAAGATACCCGAAGAAGCTGTTAGAACAACAGATGGAGAAAGTTATAGACAACAAGGGTGAGGCCATAGAGAAAAGGCAAAGGGAGAAGAGGATTCCATTAATAATAACCTATAATGAGGAAGCACCAGAGATAGACAAGATTGTAAAAAGGCATTGGCACATCTTAAGTAGCTGTATACCGGAGGTTGAGGAGTTCAACAATAGACCTATGACAGCGTATAGGAAAGGGAAAAATCTGAAGGATGCTTTTATTAGATCAGACATTGGCTCTATGAAAAAGAGTAGACAAACAACCCTGACATCGAGAGATAGAAAGGGGTGTTATCCGTGTATCTCGTGCATTGATTGTAAGTACATGCAGAAAGGTCCAAGTTTCACACATAATGGAGTCGAATATAAAATCAACCACTTCCTGACCTGTAATAGTGACCACGTGATCTACTTGCTAGAATGTCCATGCGGCCTCAAATATGTAGGTGAGACCACTTTAGAATTTAAAACGCGTTTTAACCAGCATAGACATGACATCAGAGCAAAGAGGAAAGACCTGCCAGTTCCAAGACATTTTGTAGAAAAAAATCACAAAGAGAGGGATCTGAAATTTAGATTAATCGATGCAATACCCCCACTCAGAAGAGGCGGAGACAGGACCAAATTATTGAAGATAAGAGAATTAGAGTGGATTTATAAACTAAACACTCTGAGGCCGTCAGGGATGAATGTTGAATACAAAATGAGTCTGACATTATAGAGATTTTGTAACAAAGTAAAGCAGGTAGTAAGGAAATCGGAAATAAACAAGAGAACCCTGATAGGAAAAGTAACTCGGACGTAAAAAATGGTACTTGTAGATAGAGAGCACTAGTCACAATGAAGGCACAAACTGTATACGAGTTTTATGATAATCAGATATTAATCACTTTTAGGTGTAATTTTGATGCACACTAGTATTCATATAGATGAATTTTAATGTATTTTAATATATTTATATGTTTTATTATTATTATTCATATTTTAGCCCATCTAATGATCCAGAGCAATGTTCCGGTAGAAAGCACAGCAAGGCAGAAACAGTGGCCGCTATCAAATTTGCAGAACAGACTATCTGGTTGACCTGTAGATGCCATGCACAAAGCACATGACGATAAGCACTTTAATTCTATACAATAACACAAGCATCTTATGGATGCAATGCATAGCACTTTAAATGTATGAAACTTCAGCACCTTAAGCACAAAAAAATAAAATAATGTGACTATATGATATGACTATGGTTTATTAATCATGGAACTACTAAATGGATAATCTAGGGTATCCCCAATAGTATAAGAAATCCTATTGACCCCAAGATCGGCATACATGGTGAGCGAGGGGGTTTCCTATCACCATGTAAGGCTGACACCTGACCGCAGTGGCATACACACTGTGCTTGGTGATTCATGGGCGAGGGATAATGACAAGTAAAATAGGGGAGACTAATAACGGTAACGGTAGTTTTAAAATTAAATTAACGTATAGTCTCAAAATAGATTTTAGCATGTGCACATAGCACTTTTTGGATATAAGTGACCTGCACATACACAATTTTGCTCAATTTGCACAAACTACCAAGTGGACATTGACAATAGGCATGTAAACACCGCTGAAATGCAAATGCAGGTGTAAAGGCATATAATGCGAGTCGCAAGATGGCGGACGCCGGATATCCGGTATCGCCATAGCGACGGTAAACTACTCAAATTGCACCGCGCATGTGCGGGCGATCTCATAGAGACGCTGGACACGTGCAATGGCGGCAGGAAAGCAAGTAGGAGAACTGTATGCTGCATAGGAGAGGGCGGACCAGGTGGAAGTCATTGCTGTGCAAGGTGATGAATATCGACATGTAAAGCAATCAAATAAGTATCAATATGGAACAGATAATGTAAATATATGATGTGGAAAATAAGGGCTAAATATAATGTTATAAAAGGTGAATAAGTGTGCACTAGCACTGTTTTTGCACTAGAGGGCACTATATAGATAAAAAACAACTGAATGTGATAATTGGCAATTATGTGAGCATATGAAAATCAAGGGTATAAAAAACCTAGCCTTGACATTGTATAGCTGCTAGAGAAAGGGACAGGATCCCGAAACGTTGTCACCACCCACCTGATGGCCGAATAAAGGCGGTTGTTTCACAAAGAAGAGTGCTGCAGTCCTTTATTTGTATACTTACACAGCAAGGAGGAGAGGAGCTGTAACTGCTGAGCACCTAGGGGAGCTGTGCTGCACCAATATACTAATCTAGATAGATAGATAGATAGATAGATAGATAGATAGATAGATAGATATTAGAAGCCTGTACACCAGCCCCTGATGTACTGACTGGTATACAACCTCTTATGGTACACCGACGTGTACTATATACCCTAGATAGATAGATAGATAGATAGATAGATAGATAGATAGATAGATAGATAGATAGATACTTATGCAAAAAATAGAAGCAGCAAGTAATGCTGGATGTCCCGGGTGCAGAGCGACCTCCACTGTCCTCAGCGTGTCTTAGTATACATACAAATGTCGCAGCACTCCCTTGGTGGTGTATAGCAGTTGTTTATTCCAGCTTGCAATGGTACAGGAATAAAGGCGTGGGGGCCTGAAACGTTGCCATTTGTACCATTGCAAGCTGGAATAAACAACTGCTATACACCACCAAGGGAGTGCTGCGACATTTGTATGGATAGATAGATAGATAGATAGATAGATAGATAGATAGATAGATAGATAGATAGATAGATATGAAAAAAACGGAACAGCACAAGATATTACCAGATTTGTGCAGCGCTTTCTCAACACCGGTCAAATGTCCATGTAAACAATCCAAAAAAGGAAAAAGCAGCACCAAATAGATGTCAACTGAACCTTTATTGCCAATGGCGTGGCGACGTTTCGGCCCGGTGGTCCTTTCTCAAGCAGTGTACAAGTGATAATGCTCCAGTTTATAAAGGTTTATAAAGGTATACACAGGTTCATTCCTTATCAAATCATTAGTGAAATATCATTATTAAATCAAATTCCCATTGAATCATTTATACATAGTGGTTCTATATATAAGTGCATTTAGTGACTACTAAAACGTTTTATCATCATGATTTACAGGTCTTTAGTGCCCATATACATTAATTAGTTAGTGCATTTGATCATTAAAATCAGGTGTCCGCTATTAGGAATTTGACAATCACTCACATGTAATGGTGCATAATTCTATTACCAGCATTCTCTATATCCCACTGAGCACATCAGGAACTGGAAATGACACAATACCCATAGTGCACTGCTTTGCACAGCCTCAGTATGTTGTTATGAAGCCAGTGACTCCATTTCCATTAGGGTCACTGCACTTCCCTATCTCCAGGCAGGATATGACATCATGCCCACAATGCACTGTAGCTATGTCTATATTAAAAAGTGCACTGAGGCTGATTCTGCCATCTTGAATATGGTCACTGCTATTGATTACCATTTTAAAGTGTGGGCAAGTTATATCTGACTGGTTTAAACTCCATCTAACATACTAATTTAAGAGAAAACTTGTCTCAGAGTTACAATAAAACTGCATAATGGCCCATTATTTTAACAAAAGGGACTCTATATTAAATAATTATAAGTGCTCTCGCTGAATGTAGCAAGTAACATAGACCTTATATGTATACTACGGGTCTGGCATCAAAGCCAAAAGTGGTGACACTCGGATTGGGCTCATCCACTTCTGCAAATAAACCCCACACCTCTGTGCAAAAGAGGGCGACAAGGGTTTTTAACCCCAGAGCTCCCCACATGCGTATTACCAACCAACCCGACTCACACCGGTCATTGTTACCACATCAAAAAAATCATTCAACTAGATTTACAGTCATATGAAAAAGTTTGGGCACCCCTCTTAATCTTACTCATTTTTTTTTGTTTAAAATTGGGTTTTTGCAACAGCTATTTCAATGTGATATATGTAATAACTGATGGATACAGTAATATTTCAGGATTGAAATGAGGTGTATTGCACTAACCAAAAATGAGAAATATGCATTATTTCAAAATTTGACAGGTGCAAAAGTATGGGCACCCTTCTGATTTTCATTATTTGAATACTCCTAACTACTTTTTGGTTAATTGGTTTGGCAACCTCATTGAGCTTTGTACTTTATAGCCGGTGTATCCAATCATGAGAAAAGCTATTTCAGGTGTCCCCTTGCAAGTTGTTCTCCTAGTTGCATCTTCTCTGAGGAGTAGCATCATGGACTCCTCAAAACAGCTCTCAAATGATCTGAAAAAAAAGATTGTTCAACATAATTGTACAGGGGAAGAATACAAAAAGTTGTCTCAGAGATTTAGCTTGAAAGAAAAAGAAGAAGCAATGCACCACATGGTGAAGCTCTGTTTTGATTATGTGCCAGGGGGGAGGTGTTGTGCTCACCTGGGTTTGTTGTGCTGAGTCTCCGCACAACACGAGTATAAGCAGGAAGGGAGCATCTGGTATGGAAGGTTTCTTGTTCAGTCAGGTGGTGTGGTCCCGTGATAGGAAAGGGGTGTCGTTATATGACATCACCACAGGTCCTGAAGTTCAGCTCCACGCTGACAGCATGTTTAACTAAGGTCTTGGGAATTGCCAATGCTCACAGCTGCTGCGCCAACCACTCTCCCAGTGGGAGATAGAAAGTTATATGTGCAAAAGAGGATTGCGGTATAAAGGGGAGCGCTAAGCAATAGCAGGGCACAGAAGTTATACCAACCTACTTTAATAAAAACAATTACAGATGCTCTCATGCGCCACTACGCGTTACGATAGCCTATGCTATCTTCAACAGTTCTTGTAAAGGCCAGAAGTGGCAGGCCAACAAAAATATCAGAAAGGCAGAGAAGAAGAATGGTGAGAACAGTCAAGAACAATCCACAGATCACCTCCAAAGACCTGCAGCATCATCTTGCTGCAGATGGTGTCACTGTGCATCGGTCAACAATACAGCGCACACTGCACAAGGAGAAGCTGTATGGGAGAGTGATGCGAAAGAAGCCGTTTCTGCATGCTCGCCACAAACAGAGTCGAATGAGGTATGCAAAAGCACATTTGGAGAAGCCAGTTTCATTTTGGAAGAAGGTCCTGTGGACTGATGAAACAAAGATAAGGCGTTATGCATGGCGCCACAAAAACACAGCATTCCAAGAAAAACACTTGCTACCCAGTTTCAAATTTGAGGGAGGGTCCATTATGCTTTGGGGCTGTGTGGCCAATGATGGCACTGGGTGGGAATCTTGTTAAAGTTGAGGGTCGCATGGATTCCACTCAGTATCAGCAGATTCTTGAGAATAATGTTCAAGAATCAGTATGAAAGTTGAAGTTATTCCGGGGATGGATCTTTCAGCAAGACAATGATCCAAAACACCGCTCCAAATCTACTCAGGCATTCATGCAGAGGAACAATTACAATGTTCTGGAATGGCCATCCCAGTCCCCAGACCTGAATATCTTTGAACATCTGTGGGATGTTTTGAAGCGGGCTGTCCATGCTCGGCGACCATCAAACTTAACTGAACTGGAATTGTTTTATAAAGAGGAATGGTCAAAAATACCTTCATCCAGGAACTCATTAACAGCTACAGGAAGCAACTAGAGCAGGGGTCTGAAACTCCAGGCCTCGAGGGCTGCACACAGTCCAGGTTTTCAGGATTTCCTCAGAATTTGACAGTTGGTCATTTGATTACCAACTGTCAAATGCTATGGAAATCCTGAAAACTTGCACTGTGTGCGGCCCTCGAGGCCTGGAGTTTGAGACCCCTGAACTAGAGGCTGTTATTTTTGCAAAAGGTAGATCTACTAAATATTAATGTCACTTTTCTGTTGAGGTGCCCATACTTTTGCACCTGTCAATTTTTGAAATAATGCATATTTCACATTTTTGGTTAGTACAATAAACCTCATTTCAATCCTGAAATATTACTGTGTCCATCAGTTATTACATATATCACACTGAAATAGCTGTTGCGAAAAACCAATTTTAAGCAAAAAAAAATTAGTAAGATTAAGAGGGGTGCCCAAACTTTTTCATATGACTGTATGTCCCTTTATGAATGCTATTTTTATTTAATTTGTTATAAGAATATTATTCTAATCACAGTAGACCATTCAAATAGTGCAATATACAGAATTATGTCCCATATGACATGCGCAGTAGTGGAATTAAAAGATGCACCATGAAAAAGTGAGCAAAGCCATCTTCCCAATAGCAAGACCTAAAAGACACAAAACAAACAATGTCAATTAAAATATATCATTCCTTCAAATGTAATACACTTATCACTACCAGTTAGGCCTTAAAAGTGATAGACAGGTATATGATCTAGATTACACTAGTTTTGAAATCAACCTTCAGACCGTTTGGCCTCAACGTGTTCAACTTCATTATCCATTGAAGTTCTTTCCTCCAAGTAGTTTAATACGATCTCCCCCTCTCCTCATTACTGGAACAGTATCTATAATCCTAAAGCGTAGTTGCTTTTCACTATGTTCCTTCTCAAGGAAATGTCTAGATACTGGTAGATCCATCCTCTTTTTACTTATACTACTCCTATGCAAATTTATCCTGGTCCTAAATTTGCACATTGCTTCACCAACGTACCAAAGTTGACAAGGACATTGTAAAACGTAGATGACAAATTCTGAGTCACAAGTTAGGTAATGATTGATTTTAAAGACCTCATTAGTCAATGGGTGTTGGAAAGTGTTTCCATTTATTATTAGACAACAATCAATACAGGACAGACAGGGGTAACAACCTTTCCTATCTGTACCTGTTAGGGACATTTGGCTGGATTTTTTTCTGGAGCCTATATCAGCTTTTATAAGGCTAGAGCTTATTGTTCTATTATGCTTATAAGAAAAAAGGGGGGTTTTTGAACTCATCAACTTGTGGTAAACATCTATGGAGCATCCCCCAATGTTTCTGTATAATTTTCGCAATTTTGCTTTCTTCACAGAAAGTCGTAACCATTGGGATCCGATCCATTAATTTTGGTTCTCTGTCCTGAAACAGTATTGCTTCTCTTGGAAGGTCATCTTCTTTGTTTCTCTGTCTCTGCAGCAGTCTATTTGGATACCCTCTCTCCGAGAATTTTTTCAACATCTTTCCCATAGATCCAGTCTCCCCACCCTCCCCACTTTCAATCCTTTTGACTCTAAGAAGTTGACTATAAGGTATACCTTCTAGAGTCTTCTTAGGGTGTTGACTAGAAAAGAGTAGGAGGTCATTCCGGTCTGTAGCCTTAGTGTAAAGTTTCGTCACTAGGCTATTGTTACCCCTAGACACATCCACATCCAAAAATTGGATGTTGGTGTCCGAGTGGCCCAATGTAAACTTTATAGTTTTATCTATCAGATTGAGAAACGTATGGAAGTCAAACAACATCGACTCATCTCCGGTACAAATGAGGAAGATGTCGTCTATGTATCTCCACCACGCAGCTACATAGCTGAAGTGGTGGGACACATAGACGACATCCTCCTCAAGGACACTCATCACAAGATTTGCGTACGCGGGTGCCATATTGGCGCCCATAGCCGTACCGCGCTTTTACATAAAAAAATCATCACCAAACAAAAAATAATTCTTTGTAAGTACCAATTCAAGCAGCTGTCTGACAAACATACTTACTTCCTGTGAGAATTTTGCCTCCTGTTCCAATTTCTTCATCATAGCCTCCATGCCTCTGTGATGGTAAATTGATGTGTATAGCGAGACTACATCGAATGAGGCCAAAATAACCTCACCCGATATGTCCACTCCTTCTATTTTTTGTAAAAAATCTGTAGTATCTTTTACGAATGATTCAGCTTTTTTAGCTATAGGATTTAAGATTTTATCTAAGTATACACCTATATTAGACAGAATTGACTCACAGCCTGCAACAATAGACCTACCCGGGGGGTCTATGAGAGACTTATGAATCTTCGGGAATACATATATCACCGGCGTTGTACATATATCACCGGCAGAGATCCTGATCTATTATTTTGTTCTTAACGGTTTTGGCCAGAACAGTCTCTATGTCTCTAGCGATATTAAATTTTGGATCATGTGTAAGGGCCCTTTCACATCAGCGTTTTTCGTAATTCGCGGCAGATGCGGTGAAAAAAACCGCATCTGCCGCGTTTGCCGCATAACCGTTCCACTTGCGGCGCGGTTGCGGTTTTTCCCATAGGAAGTATAGGGGCACTTGCGGCAGGTGCGGCAAGTGCGGCAGCGAAAAAAAACGCAGCTGACCGCGGTTTTTTTTCGCTGCCGCACCTGCTGCAAGTGCAAAACCGCACTTGCCGCACCTGCCGCAAGTGCCCCTATACTTTCTATGGGAAAAACCGCAACCGCGCCGCAAGTGGAACGGTTATGCGGCAAACGCGGCAGATGCGGTTTTTTCACCGCATCTGCCGGGAATTACGAAAAACGCTGATGTGAAAGGGCCCTAAGTCTCTCATAGACCCCGGGTTCAGCCAGCTGTCTCCTGATCTCCTCAATGTACTTTTCTTTATCCATAATTACTACTGCGCCGCCCTTATCGGCACTTTTTATCACTATTTTTTTATCATTCACCAAACTATACAAATCTTTTATCTCATCCTTGGTTAAATTTGGGGTTTTAAATTCTTTACTCATGCTGTTTCTCAAAATAACCACACCCTTATTCACGGCACTAATAAATGCTTCTATTGCTGGAGGGGAATTAGGGGGCACAAAATTACTTTTCTTTCTCAAACCTACTTCAGGCAGATTTAGCTCACTGGTCTGAACATTAGTTGTTGGAGATTTACCACAAAAGTATTCTTTTAATTTTATGAGTCTAAAAACATTAAGCAGATCTAAATTAAGTTGAAACCAATTTACATGGGACGAAATCCCAAAAGACAACCCCTTATTTAGTACAGACTCCTCATCTCTAGACAAAACACGTTTAGAAATATTTACAATCAGACCGCCTCCTTGCTCCTTGTCAAGATCTGTTTCTCTGCTGCAGATTCAAATCAGAAAAAAACAGATTTAGAGAGATAACAAGATATTTTTTAAAAACGTTGGTGTTGAGACACTACTGTATAATGTTTGAGGGTTGATGCTACAAAGAACCTTGTGTTGATTTCAAATGTGGAACAAACTAAAGAAAACCAGTCATAGAAAACACCATCCAAAGGTTTAAAGATAAAATGTACATTTTATAATATATCACAAAAGTGAGTACACCCGTCACATTATTGTAAATATTTTATTATACTTTTCATGGGACAACACTGAGCATATGACATTTTGATACAATGTAAAGTAGTCAGTGTATAACTTGTATAACAATGTAAATTTAGTGTGGCCGCTAAATAAATTAATACACTCAATAATGTCTAAGCTGCTAGCAATAAAAGTGAGTTCTAGGTGAAAATGGCCACATTTTGTACAATGTGTCAATATTTTGGGTGGCCACCATTGTTTTCAAGCACTGCCTTAACTCTCTTGGCATGGAGTTCACTAGAGCTGCATTCCTCCATGTCGACGTCACAGAGCCAAAAGTGACAGACGGGACAGTACAATTATGTAAATAGATAACTATATATATTGTATGTTTTGGACTAGAAGAGGCATATTTTTCACCAACAGTAGGGGTGCATCTTATAGTCAGGATTTATGGTACCTAGCTGTGGCTGTGGGGAAAGAACCGGTGGTTGGTGGGTCACCGGAGGCAGAAGAGGGTCACCGAAGGAAGATGCAGGCTTCTTCAGTGCCTTTTGGTGATAAGCATTTCTCCCCCTCCCAACACCGCTCAGCACTGATGTGGTGCTGAGAGGTGGGCAGGATGATGGCCGTCGGGTATTGGCACATATTTAATTTTCTTAAACAGCAGCCACACGTGATCACTCACTGCTGCTTCAGCTATGGGTGATCACCTATATACCAGGTAAGGGGCCATATACCAGGATGGGGGCCATATATCAGGATGGTGGATTATATATACCAGGATGGAAGCTATATATATACCAGGATGAGTGACATACTAAAGAATAAGGCTATATAAGAGGATGAGGGATGTATACTAGGATAGGGGACATCTACCAAGATGTGGCCACATACCAAAATAGGGTTCATATACCAGGATGCAGGATGGGGGATCAAATATACCAAGATAGGACAGATACCAGGATGAGGGACATATACCAGTATGTGGGATATATACCAGCATGGGGACTATGAACCAGGATGATGATCATAAGCCAGGATGGGGGCCATGTACCAGGACATGGGATCATCTATACTAAGATGGGGACCATACACAAGGATGGGAGCCATATACCATGTTGGGGGATCATATATACCAGGATGGCGGCCATATAGTAAGAAGGACACCATATATCAGGATGAGTGACAGATATACCAGGATAAGGGCCATATACCAGAATGAGGGCAATATACCAGGATGAAAGCCATATACCAGGATTGGGGTCATGTACTAGGATGGGGTAAATATTCCAGGATGAGTTCCATATACCAGGATGAGGGCCATATGCCAGTATGGGGGATCATATATACCAGGATGGTGAATCATATACACCAGGATTGGGAACATATACTTGGATAGGGGATATTATACCAGGATGGAGATCATATACCAGGATGGGGATCATATAGTACGATGTGGGAAAATTTATACCATGATGGGGAACATATGCCGGGATGAAGGACGTATATATATATAGACACATATATATATATATATATATATATATATATATATATATATATACATACGTTTATGAATAAAGTTGCAGCACTCAGGTCCTTTCTTGTGCAAAAGGGCTCTTTTTTATTGCAGCATGGTACACAGTGCGTCGTTTCGGGTAGTGTAGAGGAAGGGTAACACTACCCGAAACGTCGCACCTGTACCATGCTGCAATAAAAAAGAGCCCATTTGCACAAGAAAGGACCTGAGTGCGGCAACTTTATTCATGAACGTATGTATTGGGAGCCGATAGTGGACGGCTTTGGTTGCGGGCACCATATAGAGGCACGGTGCTGCCCTATATTCATGAAATATATATATATATATATAGATATATCAGGATGGGGAATATATACCCGGATCGGGAACATGTGCCAGGAGGGAGAACATATAAGTAATATATACCTGTAAGAGACCCAGGATGTGGGACATTTGTTCCGCGTTTGGGAACATTATCCCTATAACAGTGGCAGCAGCCCCCCCCCCCCACAATAGTGTGTTAGGGCCAATTTTTTTGCATACATTTTTTTCCTATTTCCACACTCTAAAACCCAGGTTTGTCTTATGATCAGGTGCCTCTTATAGTTCCAAATATAAGGAATGTATATAATTATATATTTGTACATGTATACCGTATTTTTTGCATTATAAGACGCACTTTTATGCCCCAAATTTTGGGGAAAGTGGGGGGTGCGTCTTAATGCCAAAGTACAATAGTTGTGCTGTAGAGGAGGGGGTACTAGGCCAGCTCAGGAGCGGTGTCCGGGGGCTGTCAGGTGGCTGGAGGAGGCTGCAGCAGAGGCCCCTTGGTCACGTGGGGCCGCTCATTATCTCCTGTAATATTCACTGCATCCTGCTGTCAATCACCAGCGGGAGCAGCGCATATTACAGGGGTGAATGGATCGGCCCACAGCTCAGCAGCTGCAGCCCCATGTGAATAGTCAGTGCTTTCCATGATTCCTTTGTTCCTTTGCGTGGAAAGCACTGACTATCCCGGCGATGGAGGATCATACTCACCTCTCTCCATCCTCCCTGCTGCCCTCCCTATTCCCAATAACTCTGTGCTGTGCTGGCATCCGGGTCATGTGAGCGTCGCTGCAGAGTGACGTCAACTCCGCGCGCTGCTCACAGGACCCGGATGCTGGGACAGCACAGAGTCATCGGGGATAGCGCGGGCAGCAGGGAGGATGGAGAGAGGTGAATATAATATAGTTTATTATTTTCGTAACTGTGCACTCTGTGGGGGCTCAGTGTGCCCCAGCAGGGAGGGGGCTCAGTGTTCATCAGCAGGGAGGGGGCTCAGTGTGTATTTGCAAGGAGAGGGCTCAGTGTGCCCCAGCAGGGAGGTGGCTCAATGTGCCCCAGCAGGGAGGGGGCTCAGTATCCCAAGCAGGGAGGGGGTTCAGTGTGCCCCAGCATGGAGGGGGACAGTGTGCCCACATGGAGGGGGAGAGTGTGCCAGCAGAGGGGGAAAGTGTGCCAACATGGGGAATATATATATACCAGGATGGGGGGGGTTCATTTACAAGGATGGGGGACATATACGGTATATAATTTGTAAGGTGGACACTGGCATTATAAGATGGACCCCACTTAACATTAAAAATATTTTTTTCTCTTTTCCTTCACCAAATTTGGGGGTGCGTCTTATAATCAGGTGCGTCTTATAACGCGAAAAATACGGTATGTATATAAAAAAAAAACATATTTTTTTCTACTTTATTTTCTCTACGTATTCAATTATAATAGTATTTACATAGATAGATAGATAGATCCCCGGCTCCTTCACCTGAGCCCTGTCTGCTTCATCTGACCCCTGGCCACCTCACCTGACCCCCTGCTGCTTCACCTGACCCCCGGCTGCTTCACCTGACCCCCGGCTTCCTCATCTAACCCCCGGCTGCCTCATCTGACCCCCGGCTGCCCCATCTGACCCCCGGCTGCTTCATCTGACCCCCGGCTGCTCCCTCTGACCCCCGGCTGCTTCATCTGACCCCGCGGCTGCTCCAAGCCGCCCCACCCGGCTGCCTCGACTGATCCCCCAGCTGCCCCATCCGACCCCCGGCCCCTTCATCCGACTCCCTGTATTGCATCTCATCCCTGGACATCATCTTATCCTGGGACTGCTCACCACTGACGACCATTCATCCATCACCACAGCTTTTCCCCCTCAGCTTCTGACCCCTGCTGCCACACTCACCCCCTGCTCACCATACACAATGTTACCGCTACTCCTCACTCTCACTCCCATCCTTTCCACTTCTTACTACCCCCACTTATCCCCCCTCCCAGCAAAGAAATACTTCTCTCACCCTCTATCCTACCTAACCACCTCACCCACTTCTCTGACCTATTCATTCACTTCCAATCCTCAACCACCAAACAAGCACGTCCGCCACGTAAGCTCTCCTGCTCCTACCTGCTAACCCTCTGCCTACTCTACCTCCTTGCTGGCGACATCTCCCCCAATCCCGGCCCCCCCACCACTTCCCCACAACCACCTACACCCCACACCCACGGCCCATCGCTAACCCTTGCAACCCCACCAACCTTAGACCCATTCCTCCAACCCCTGCATCCCTACCCTTCTACCTGGCGCACTCTGGAATGCCTTCTCAGTCTGTAATGAACTCCCATACATCCACGAACCCTTTATCTCCAAGAAACTATTATTCCTTGGCATCACTGAGACTTGGCTCACCCCCTCCGACACGGCTTCGCCCGCTGCACTATCTTACGGCGGCTTCAGTCTGTCCCACACCCCCCGTCCCTCTGGCAAACATGGCGGTGGTGTTGGGATACTCTTGTCCAACTCCTGCACCTTCAGCCCTATTCTCCTGCCCCCCTCTGTGAGTATCCCCTCTTTTGAAGTCCACTTGGTCCGAATCTTTTACCCCTGCAAACTTCAGCTGGCCATCATCTACTGCCCCCTGGACCCATCGCCTCCTTCCTTGACCACTTCACCACCTGGCTACTTCACTTCCTTTCCGCTGACATCCCCACCATCATCATGGGCGACTTCAATATCCCCATTGACACTCCCCTCCCTGCCGCCTCTAAACTTCTTTCCCTGACCACTTCCCTAGGGCTCTCCCAATGGTCCTCCTCTGCCACCCATAAAAAAGGCGACACGCTTGACCTCATCTTTACCCACCTCTGCTCCCTCTCTAACCTCACAAACTCAGAACTCTGTCTGACCACCATCTCTTGACCTTCTCCACCCTCTCCTCCCCTGCCACGCTACCCCCTCTCCGCAAACTTGATCACTTCGCCGAAACCTAAAAGATCTTGATCTTCCCTTATTCTCCGAATCCCTCCTTCCTCTCCTCGACATAATCTCCACTTGTGATATAGACACTGCCACCACCCTATACAACACCACAATAACTAACGCCCTTGCCCTAGCCGCCCCCTCACACTCCATGCTCCACGAACTAACAGGCAACCCTGGCACACCACCTTCACTAAAAACTTAAGATGGGTATCCAGGGTCACTGAAAGGAGATGGAAAAAGTCCCGCACCTCTGAGCACTTTGCTTTGTTCAAACAATCCCTCACTGACTTCAAGACAGCACTTGCTACCGCCACACAAGCCTTCTTCTCATCCCTAATAACCTCTCTGGCCTGCAACCCCAAACAGCTCTTCAAAACTTTCAATTCCTTACTCCGCCCACCCGCTCCTCCTCCCTCCCCCCTCATCTCTGCTGAAGACTTTGCGACCTTCTTCAAGGAGAAGATCGACACAATCAAACGCAGCTTTGGCCCACTGTCCTCACAACTCCCCCCTCTCACCTACATTGCCCTCTTCCTCCATTAGCCACTTCCACCCCATAACTGAAGGCCAACTCTCCTCCCTCCTGTCGAAATCACACCTCACCACCAGCGCCCACGACCCGCTCCCATCCCACCTCATTCCCAATCTCACCTTTGTTTTCATCTCAGCCCTCACCCATCTCTTCAACCTATCACTCACCACTGGCGCCCTCCCCTCGGCCTTCAAACACGCCCTAATCATGCCCATCCTTAAAAAACCTCCCTCGACCCCACCTCTGTCTTTAACTATTGCCCCATATTTCTTCTCCAATTCGCCTCTAAGCTGCTTGAACAGCACATCCACTACGAACTGTCCTCTCACCTCTCCTCCTGCTCCCTCTTCAACCGCCTACAATCTAGCTTCCGACCCCGCCACTCCACCGAAACAGCCCTGACCAAAGTCACCAACGACCTATTGACTGCCAAGAACAAACGCCCCTACTCCATCCTCCTCCTCCTCCTCGACCTGTCTGCTGCTTTTGACACGGTAGACCACCCCCTTCTTCTCCTAATCCTGGAATCCATCGGCATCATCCACCTTGCCCTCTCTTGGATCTCCTCATACCTAGCGGACCGGACCTTCAGTGTCTCCCACTCCCACACCTCCTCCTCGCCCTACCCCCTATTTGTCGGGGTCCCCCAAGGATCGGTCCTGGGACCGCTACTTTTCTCCATATACACTCTCGGCCTAGGGCAACTCATTGAGTCCCATGGCTTTCAGTACCACCTCTACACAGACGACACCCAAATCTATCTGTCCGGCCCTGACATCACCTCCCTACTTTCCGAAATCCCACAATGCCTTTTCGCCATCTCATCCTTTTTCTCTGCTAGCTTTCTTAAACTCAACATGGACAAAACTGAATTCATCGTCTTTCCCCCAAGAAATTCCCCCCCACTTCCCGACCTATCCATCTGCGTCAATGACTGCGCTCTCTCCCCAGTCCTCCATGCCAAGTGCCTCGGGGTAATCCTCGACTCCTCCCTATCCTTTAAGCCCCACATCGAGGCCCTCACCACGTCCCTCCAGCTCCAGCTTAGAAACATTTCACGGATCCGCTCCTTCCTTAGCCACGACACCGCTAAAACACTTATTCATGCTCTTATCATCTCCTGCCTTGACAACTGCAACCTCCTTCTCACTTCCCTCCCGACTAATTTCCTTACACCCCTCCAATCTATCCTCAACTCTGCTGCCCGACTGATCCATCTGTCCTCCCGCTACTCCCCTGTCTCCCCCCTCTGCCAAGCCCTTCATTGGCTCCCCGCCTCCAAGAGATCCCAGTTCAAAACACTAACCATGGAATACAAAGCCATACACAACCTGTCCCCACCATACATCTCTGACCTGGTCTCCCGATACCTACCCCCATGCAACCTCCGATCCTCCCAAGTACTCCTCCTCTACTTCCCCCTCATGTCCTCTTCACGCAACTGCATTCAAGACTTCTCCCGGGCATCTGCCATACTCTGGAACTCCCTGCCTCAACACGTCAGACACTGTCCGACCCTGGGAACCTTCAAGTGTCACCTGAAGACTCACCTCTTCCGTCAAGCCTACAACCTGCAATGAGACCCAGGCGACTGCCTGGCATTTCCCCATCCTACTGTATCCCCACCCGCCCCTTGTAGACTGTGAGCCCTTGTGGACAGGGTCCCCTATCCTCCTGTACCTGTATGTCCTGATTGTCTACATTTAGTGTACTTGCCTTCGTCTTCCTTATCCTCATGTAAAGCGCCATGGAACCTAATGGCGCTATAAAAATAAATAATAATAATAATAGATAAATAGACAGATGTATATATATATATATCTATATATATATATATAGATATATAGATATATAGATATGAAAATAACTAAACAGCATTCAAGGTCTAATCTGAACTGGTGCTAGCTGCAATACTGAACAAAACACAGAAAAAAGTTCACAGCAGCACAGAGTCACTGCCAATCATGTATGTGTGGTGCTCTTGCGACCAAGGTGGCCACATAGGGAACTGCAGCCAGGCAGGAAGATAGACAGTTTATGCAACAAACACCCTCATAGCACACACACCACTAGAGGCAGCACCCAACCTGGAGCCCGGAACTCTAGGCGGGCAAGGGGTGGTGGATTTAGAGGAAAGTGGGTGGGAAGCATGTAGATCAGATGACAGAAAGCACATATAGAGGAGAAAGAGGAGGAGGTAGTTAGTAGGCCAGAGTGAGCCGAGAGGTAAAGACCAGCAGAAGGTGACACATCCCGGTAGGATTGGGTTCCCTGGAGTCACAGAAACCATGGAGAGAAAGCTCATCCATAGCCAGCATCCCAGGGGAGTGTGAGGACAGAGACCAGACCGGTATCACTGGGTCCGAGGAACACGGCAGCACTGACCAACTACAGGCGGAGTAGTTTTCCCTGATTTGTGCTCGAGTCACACAGACTAGATGGAGTCTGGTAATGCCTTGCAAGAAAGGGTTACTGCAGACTAGGCACCCAGCAGAGTGTCGGCTCTGGAGGGAACCGATGATTCACCCGGCTTCCCAGATTAACTGACAGGGAGCTTTAATTCCAGGTTGGAGTTCCCACGAAAAGGGTTGAAGGCACAGCAGCAACCACGAGGACCCACAACCCGGGGAGACAACAGAGAGAGAAACAACAGCCTGGATGGACTTAGAAGGAGTGAGGGGTCTCAGAGTGACAGCCTGGCTGCAGAGGGTTCGAGTGTTAACTGCACTGTGAACTGTTAAGAACTGAACTGTACTGAGAACTGCTGTAAACTGTCTGAAGAGCTGACAAGTAAACCCGATGAACCCTGCCTGAGTGTCCGTGTTTGATTCCAGGTATAAAGAACTATTTAATACCTCTTATCCTGCCAGGAGCAGCCCGACCCACGGCGGGCTCATTCATCTGGCTGCAGCCCCATCATCCATCCATCCTCCTGGCAGAGCAGCGCTGCAGCAGTGGTCCCATCATTGACCACAACCCGTGGTTGGCGTCACGGCAAACTAATCCCTGTAAATACCCCTTTACTTGTGAGAACCCGGGACATGGTCCGGACCATGACCTCCGTGACATCTCCAGCAGTACCCCGGTCCGGTACCGAGTACCCCATCCCAGTGGGCTTCACATGTGTATACATACATATATATAGAAGTCAAAAGAAAAGTAGAAAACTGGGCACCAACAGGTTAATGTGATTGCTGTGTAGTGCATCTATAAACACCTCCAACTCAGCATTCAATATTATCCAAGTGTAGATAGAAAGGGAAGCGGCACTCACCATTAGCTGATAATGTCCTTTATTTCATCTTATTTCGTCTTATTGCATCAATAAGGATGAATACAGCAGTATTCATCCTTATTGATGCAATAAGACGAAATAAGATGAAATAAAGGACATTATCAGCTAATGGTGAGTGCCGCTTCCCTTTCTATCTACACTTGGATAATATATATGGAAGTGTAACACCTATGCATTTGAGAAAAAATATAAAAGCATGTTTTTTTTAAAAAACTAAATTTTTGGATTTTTTTTGGGATATTTTATCTTTGTAAACTAAGGTTCTTGGTACATACATATATATAGAAGTGTAACACCTATGCATTTGAGAAAAAAATGTGTTTTTTTTCAAAAAACAAAATTTTTGGATTTTTTTGGGGATATTTTATCTTTTCTTTGTAAACTAAGGTTATTGGTACATATATATATATATATATATATATATATATATATATATATATATATATATATATATATATATATATGTATGTATACACACGGGATTGGCAGTGACTGTGCTGCTGTGAACTTTTTTCTGTGACCTTGAGTGCTGTTTAGCTTTTTTATTTATATATAATTGTTGGAGTTATTGGCTCCACAGCTTTACTCTGCACCCCCAACAACCCCAGGTGGTCTTTGATTGAAGTGAGTCCTCCCACTTCTCAAAGAAATTTTAAAAATGGAGGCTTAGCTAAACCCAAGGAAAGAGTGACATGGTAGGATAGGGACCCATCAGACTAAGGTCACCTTGAAGCTGGTAATGGCAAACAGGTATTGACCAATATGTCTACTAAGGACCTTAGTTTACAAACATAAATTATCCCAAAAAATCCCAAAAATTGAGTTTTTTTTAATAAAACGCATGTTTTTATATTTTTTCTCAAATGCATAGGTGTTACACTTCTATATATGTATGTATACACACATGATTGGCAGTGACTGTTTGCTACTGTGAACATAGATAGATAGATAGATAGATAGATAGATAGATAGATAGATAGATAGATAGACATATTATGTTATGTATTGTGACATTTAATACGTGTAGTATGTTTTTTAGCAAGAAAAAAGCTAGACTTTTTATGTCTGGATGTTAAAGACTAATGGTGAGCTATCCTTTTAATATAAAGTGCAGCTTAGTTTGTCACTTGAGAGGACAAGTTTAGACTATTTTCAGTATTATAAAAGAAAGAAAAGGTCAATTATATAACAGTAAATTTTGCCTTTAATTCAGTCACATGCCGTTGGCTTTGATGCATAAAATAATTTAGATAATTATATTTTCAGCCTCTGACAGCTTTCAGAGATTTTCTTCCATTAATTGAAAAGTTGAGAGGTGATTAATGTGATCAGACAACAACTATTATAATCACTAATAGAATATTTAAAATGTCAGATGATTACAGTTTCTTTGATCCAGGAAATCTTTCAAAAGTTTATGAAGGTGACTATGTAAAGCATCAATCAGTTCTTGTGTCCCTTCTTTGTTATTGTTATTATTTTAACACAGGTCAGGATAAAACCAAAGTTGTGCATTGTAGTTCTAATCCACAAGAGTGCTTTTTATTATGTTAAAGTTTATTACCATCTTGTAAAAATATTGTAAATTGATAGGATATGCAGTAAAATCCTGAAAAACTGGAGATTGAAATTCCTATAGTCCATATTCTCATCCAGAAAAGTGGGACAATGTTATTCTCCATGTGAGGTATGTCTTTTCATATCAATTAAGGTATCTTCAAAACCAGTACCAGACCACCAATCAAAGGACAATACAACTATCACAATTCTTATCTATGAAGTGCTCAGATATTTATTGCCCCAGCTGCTTTCCCCCTCCCAACATTGACAATTCTGTGTTCTGCTTCAGGTCACTTGTCTTATGTACTGCATTAATCTATCCCCCTTTTTTGACTTCACATTTTTGTGTTAGTATGAGCCTGATGAAGTGGCCTTAGACTTGTTATTTATTACCATCTTTTCAGTTAGCCATTAAAAGGTATCAACCATTAAGGACTCTCAGATTTGAATATTTTTCTATCTACTCACTAACACGGTACAAACATATATTTGTAACATATATTACCTTATCCATAGATCCCAGCTTCGCTCAAATTTTGCTGAAATAGTTTTTGATGGATGCAGCATTTGTCATTTGTGGTGAATTCCTCAAGTAAGACCCGGAAAAGATTGAGCTTTTTTTCAAAATAAAATTCCTCATCTTTCATGACTCAAATTTTTGGTACTGATAATTTTCCTTCTTTTCTTACTGACATTAATGTGGGCAACATCTGAAATTAATTCTGCAGATAAGATCCTGCACAGGATTGGATGAGCAGGAATTGTCACAAAGGACCTGAAATTAATTATGGGTGAACCCGCCGATGTTCAGGTCTGGTGAACTCACACAGATTTTTTTTAAAGTTCGGGTTCGGGGCCAAAAGTGGCTCAAAGTTGAGTCTGAACCCCAAACTCGGACTGTAAAGTTATGGGACGGGGGCTAGGAGGCTGTAAAAGAAAGAAGGTAGTTATTAAATAGTATTATACTTTCCGGAGTCCACCCATTTGTACTTCTGGAGCCACTCAATAACTATTCACTGCAGAGGGGCCCAACAGCCAATTACAGACGTTGTCACAGAGAATTGGCGAACCAAAACCAGGATGCAGTTTTTGCCATGGACTTCATGTTCTTTTGGTGCACTTTAGGCACCGAACTGCACGCATTCTGTTCAAATGTGTTCATCTGCATCTCCTGGCCAAAAGAAACACCAAAAGCGCGACATGGTTTTTGCTGCCGATTTCATGATTCTTTTGGTGCATTGGTGATTCATTTGGTGTCCATCTGAATATTCTGATTCTCCTGAACCACAACACAGTTGAGCCCTTTTTTATAAAATTATTCTTTTAAATATTTTTTTTAAAAATGACATGGGGCTTTGCCATATTTTTGCATGCCAGCCAGGTACAGCAGACAGGTACGGGTTGCCCCATAGCCCTGGCTGCTTATATTTTGCTTATATTTACCTGGCTGGAAACCAAAAATATAGGGTTGCCCTTCTTTTAATTATTTCATGAATTTCATGAAATGGTTAAAGATAATGACATGGGGTTTCGGCGTATTTTTGATTTCAAGACGGGCACTACTAGGCAGCTGGGGCTTGAATCCTTAGCACAGGGTGGCCCAAGCTTTCTGGGCCCCCCCCCCCACTGTGAATTGCAGCTCACATCAGCCCTAGAAAATGGCACATCATAGAAGCAACATTTTATGGCGCTGTACCCTGATTGTAATACCTGTAATAAAGGATTAATGACAGCTTTGTATTGGCAGCTGCACTAAGCCTGAATTCATAGTATCAAGTTGTGGTTGGCAAATTCATTGCTTTTGAAGCAATGAATTTCCAACCGCTGTGACGAATGACAAAAATGTGCACAAACTCGACACCACTCTCAGTAGGTCAGATAGCCTGGGTATGTAGCTGAAATTCTGACTATCAGTATTCAGCACGTGAAGCCATGCAAGGCACGTGCACAAGGTTTCCGAGCTTTAGATGCAGCCACTAGGTACGCACCATGTCGCTCACCACGAGGACGGTCTGGGTTGAGTGGGGATAGCATTCATCATTCTGTTGCTTCAGACCTTCACAGCCACTGCAAATGTGCACGTGTGTGACCTAAACAGGATCAGCTTCAGCTGAGCCTGTTGGCGTCTTGTGAAGCCTGCAGCAAACCTCCACTTTGGCGTGGATGTTGGGGCAATTGAGGATTGTCAGGGAAAGCGTAAGAGTGTGTAGTGGACATATAGATGATGCAGAGACCCTGAATGAGGTTTGTGCCAGCTACCTCCGTGGCGTGGTGTAGGATGTTTGATGTAAACTAACATCGTTTGGCACACTTGACAAACGTTGATTCCAATGCGCGGTAGGAGTGATGTATCCTACCGGCACACTTGTTCCTGAATGCTTGTCCACTGTTGTCCATCGTAGTAAGGTGTACTTTCCCGGTTACAGCGTTGGTGAGGGCACGCTTGAGGTTGTTAATGACATGCTCATGTAACGCGGGGACGGCACAACGTGAAAAGTAGTGGCGGCTTGGAACCGAGTAGCGTGGTACTGCCACAGCCAAAAGCTCACGGAAAGAGTCTGTACCCACAAGCCTAAACGGCAACATCTCGACTGCTAACAACTTAGCTATCTGGGCATTTATTTTTTTGGCTAATGGGTGGGAAGAGTGGTATTTCTGCTTCCTTTCGTACAGCTGTGTCACTGATAACTGTAAGGATGTTGCTGACCGAGAACTGTCTGCACTCATGTTCAGTCTCTCTGCAACCGCTGCTTGTGATGAGTACATATGAGCTGGACCAGCTTCAGCAACACTTGATTGTGACGGACGGATCTGAGTTACCGTGGCAGTCTTTGGGTCAGATGACACTGTTGTGGAAGGCTGCACTTTTGACCACTGAATAGGGTGCTGACCAGCCATGTGCTTCCGCATACTGCTGGTGCTCTGGTTTCCTTTCCCGTGGCCTCTGCTTAGCCTTGCATGGCAGATGGTACAGATGACCACATTTTCTTGAGAAGGCCCATCTTTAAAAAATTTCCACACAGTGGCTGACCGACCTCTAGGCTTGACTGTACTCCCTGAGGGATTACTCAGGCCCACATTTGAGACATTTTGTCCAACAGTTGACAAATTTTGAGCCACAGTGGACACATTTTGGGCAACAGTGGTGACTCTTTCAGTTCTGGTGGGAGGAGTAGGCCTTGGTGCCTTTGTTGGTGGGACATACACACTTTCTTCCTCCGTGCTGCTCTGCTGGCTCTGCATCGCAACATTCCACGTGGGATCAGTTGTCTCATCATCAACCACTTCCTCTTCTAAATCTTCCCGATAACAAGATTGATTTTGCTCCCCAGATGACAAGTGTGTCACTGTCTCATCATCATCATCCTCCAACTCCTGAGACGGTCTAAGACTTTGCTGAAAGACACGTTCATGTGGCCGGGGTGTCTCTAAAACTTGTCCATGATTGGACAATTCTTCATCAAGTATGTCATCTACTACGGAGTCTGGCAAACCGGATTCATGTAAAGGATTATATGTACCAAATAAGTCATCTGAGTGACCCATGTCTGTGTCAACATTTTCATGGGGCTGCTGTTGGTCTGAGGAACTGTGAAGAGGTTGTGGATTAGATGACCCAGCATGGTATGTACCAACAGTAGACACAGTGCTCAAGGAACCTTGAGTGCTGCAAGAACCTGTTGTTGAGGTCTTGTCTGCCAGCCAAGACGTTAGATGGTGTTCGTCTTCCGGCCTCAATACTCGTTTACTTTCCTGACGGGGAAAGTTAGACAGGAGGAACGATCGATCAATCCTCGTCTGTCTGCCCGAACTGGTGGATAGTTGGCCACGACTACCAATGCCTGTACCTCGTCCCTGTCCCTTAGCAACACTTTTTTTGGGATTTGGTTTTTTGGGTGACATTTTATAATTTCTGGTGGCTTTCTGGGGGCTTGTAAAACAAGTAGCAGGTACTATTTCGTGAAAGGTACACACTAGAGGCTAAGATATTTTAAGACAGATGGAAGGTACCGTGCGAGCTGCAGGCAGGACACCGTACAGCAACGCACTGGCACAGGAAAAAATTGTTTAGTACGCAGAACCAGGCACTGTTAGGCTGCGGTGCTGGCTGCGTGCAAGTTTACAAGTACCGTGCGAGCTGCAGGCAGGACACCGTACAGCAACGCACTGGCACAGGAAAAAATTGTTTAGTACGCAGAACCAGGCACTATTAGGCTGCGGTGCTGGCTGCGTAAAATGTTACAAGTACCGTGCGAGCTGCAGGCAGGACACCGTACAGCAACGCACTGGCACAGGAAAAAATTGTTTAGTACGCAGAACCAGGCACTGTTAGGCTGCGGTGCTGGCTGCGTGCAAGTTTACAAGTACCGTGCGAGCTGCAGGCAGGACACCGTACAGCAACGCACTGGCACAGGAAAAAATTGTTTAGTACGCAGAACCAGGCACTGTTAGGCTGCGGTGCTGGCTGCGTGCAAGTTTACAAGTACCGTGCGAGCTGCAGGCAGGACACCGTACAGCAACGCACTGGCACAGGAAAAAATTGTTTAGTACGCAGAACCAGGCACTATTAGGCTGCGGTGCTGGCTGCGTAAAATGTTACAAGTACTGTGCGAGCTGCAGGCAGGACACCGTACAGCAACGCACTGGCACAGGAAAAAATTGTTTAGTACGCAGAACCAGGCACTGTTAGGCTGCGTGCTGGCTGCGTGCAAGTTTACAAGTACCGTGCGAGCTGCAGGCAGGACACCGTACAGCAACGCACTGGCACAGGAAAAAAATTGTTTAGTACGCAGAACCAGGCACTATTAGGCTGCGGTGCTGGCTGCGTAAAATGTTACAAGTACCGTGCGAGCTGCAGGCAGGACACCGTACAGCAACGCACTGGCACAGGAAAAAAATTGTTTAGTACGCAGAACCAGGCACTATTAGGCTGCGGTGCTGGCTGCGTGCAAGTTTACAAGTACCGTGCGAGCTGCAGGCAGGACACCGTACAGCAACGCACTGGCACAGGAAATTTTTTGTGAAAAAATGGCACCAAAATTATTTGGTAGACTAGTGCCAAAAATAAGAAAAAGCTTAGGATTACAGCTCTGCGGAAAGCTGGGTGAACTAAGCTCTGAGGATGGTGCTGTATTCACTGTAAGGCTGCTCCTATCTCCCCTTCCTTACAGTCCTGTACAGCAATCCTCCGTCCTGGTAGTTCTGAAAAGAACTTTTGGGTTATGTGTGAGGAATCTTGACTCCTACACTCCGTCCTGTTAGTTCTGAAAAGAACTTTTGGGTTATATGTGACTCCTACACTGCCTAACTGTCCCTAGATCTGCTCCAAGTCTCCCTGCACTAGGTCAGCTCTTCTCAGGAATGTGCCCAAAATGGCGGGGGCAAGCCTTATATACTGCCTTGCCTGTCATAGATGACATAGGCATCACGATGGACAGCAGCCAATCATAGTCCTGACACAACCAAAGCTGCTATGGCATTACTGACTATGATTGGCTAAGATGCTTGTCCTTCTTCACAAGTTTTCTGACCTAACACGCAATGCTGACTAGTAACATAAAAGATTCTGGATTCGCGAGTCCCGAATAGAGAATACAGGACTCGGAATCGCAGACTCGCTAGGATTCGGACTCGTAGACTCGCTCAGACTCGCTGCTGTTTGGGGAGATTCAAGCTATATAGCGATGTGATAGAGCGAGTCTAGCGAGTCTAGCGAGTGAGAGAAAGTAAACTCTGACAAAACTAAGATTGCCATTGACTTGCATTGGACTCGTTACTGAGCGAGTATTCGCTAAAAGACTCGCCGATTACCGAGTCCAGCGAGTCCCTTAAGAATCGCCGAGTAACGAGTCCTAGCGAGTAGACTCGCTCATCCCTACCGGCCACGTCTGGGAGACCCTGAAGAGAAATCCCCACGCGTTTCGTTACAAAAGTAACTTCCTGAGGGGAAATAGAGGGTGGTGCCATAACTGTGTTAATGCATGTATTTATATGTATCAATTAGTTTAGAAAATGAGTGTCACCTATCAGGAGCTGAGTAGCAGGTTATGAGTCAGCTGGGTGCATGCCACTCTCTGAGCACCGTTCTGGAAGTATCTGGAAGGCAGCAGAGCAGAGGTCCCAGGAACTTGAAAAGAGGGTTCGAGTAGAGTGTGCATGCAAAGTAGGGATGTATGACTTCAATATGGAAGTACCAACATGGTTCCTGGGACCGGAAACGAGGGTGCACGTACAGCATGCATGCTCAGTGGATATAAGGGCTTCAATTGGCCTCAATGCGGGAGACCAAAATGCGGGAAACCAAACTTAGAAATATACAGATACTGACACAACAAATGCCCCATATAATACAGACAATGTTATGTTGCACAAGGAAGAGGTATATATAGAGATATATAGAGAGATATACATCTAGAAAACTTAAAATTTAATTCAATACCAGTAGATCTAGATATACAAAGGCAGTATCATAATGGGCATGTTTTCCACTATGATCAAAGCAAGATCCTGCTTAGTAAGATGTCTTATGTTTAAAAAAAAAAGAGGAAAGGGGTTAGATTGAATAAAGTACCCAATGCTTTCATAAATAATGTTATTTTATTTTGTTCAAGAAAATGTAAAAAAAATTTGTTTGAAGAAGAATTTAAATAAAACCCCCCCATCCCTACCAACAAGCGAATGATCAAAAAAATTGACTAGCACTAAACAACATCCTATAGCCAAAAATATAGGACAATAATAGAGACCAGTAGTGAACTATCAGACTAAAAGTGGTTCAGTTTCCAAGGTATCATGCAATCATTTAGAAAGAGAATTGTAGGAAAAGCAGAGCAAAGAAGCCAACAAAGCATCATATACAGTATTTGGTAGGCAATAAAGTGCATAATTACATAGAACATATCTGGAAGAATTGTAAAATATAGACCATAAAAGGTCCATATAGAGTTCCAAAATTTTGATCAGAGGAAAATCCAGGGTTCATCGTATCCCCATGGCCAGTGGATTAACGGTCCCGATGTGGCTCCCGAATCGCGTTCATGACCCAGTCATCATCAATATACAAAGTTCTAAAATCCTGAAATGGAGAAACAAAACATAAGTATTCATGGTGAGGAGGGATATCACTGCACCACTCAATATGGGTCTCCATTTTTTTCTCTCTTTTAATATATATATTTTTATACTCTAATATCCCATCCTGATGTATTCAGATAACCAAACTTAGGTCTGCTAAAACCCATTGAAGAGGAGCTCCTTATTCAGGCCGTGAGGTGTTGAACACTGCAAATCATAAATCCATCTTGATTCTTGTTTCAGTAGCTGACTTTCTCAGACCCTTCATTCTCCATACTTTAGTTTTCTGATATAATGTCCTTTGGGTTTTCATTTGCTGTAAGCTATAATCATAAACTGTAAAAGAAATAAAAACTTGAAATAGATCACTGTTTGTAATGTCTCTATTTAATATATGCGTTTCACTTTATATATTGAATTACTGAAATAAATTAACTTTCTGATGATATTCTAATTCATTGAGAGCCACCTATATATAGTAAAATATTAAACAAATTTGCACCATTGTTAACTGTGAAGAGATATTTCCAAAATGCTAACAAAAGGCTGGCTAATATCTCAGATACAAATATTCAAGAGGAGAAAGGAGGGAAGAAGACCCCCTTACACTATGGTCAATATATTTCAAGATCAATGCAGCTTAATACATTTACTACATTTAGAAAACAGGTGACAAATGACACTATACAACTGGATCAGAGATTTACTATAAAGAATACATAATTTTACACCTGCAGCAAGCTAGTTTTATTAGGATGGGATGGCTCATACTTATTGGATGATCAAGGGCCAAAGAATATCAGCTGTCAGCCACCCCAGAATTAGTGCATCACATTAGATGCATTCTTGATTGCCCTGGTGTGGCAATCTGGGTAATATATAGGGTTGAAGAGAGCTGTGAATTGTCAAAAATAAAACCTGTCATCAAGCTCTAGATTAGTAATTGAGAGATGTCTATGTGATACCCCTCTTACTGATCCTATAAGTCAAAAAAATATACACAAAACCAGAAAAATCCTTTACTTGAAATAATAAACACAGACAACCTCTCTTACCAATTTATTAAACCCCCAAACACCACGGCAGTTCCAACGTAATCCACACGATGTCCCATGATGATCCTTCACTCTGTTACATCCAGAGGTTGCAGTGAATATTGACATTAGGAGATGTGGCCATTTACCGCAGCTTTCAGGTCACACTGACGGCATTGTAAGCAGTGATGTCAGTAGACATGAGCAAACCTGCTCCAAACAAGTTGGCCTGTTTCAAATTCAGCACAAACATTGCAGATTTGACTCTGAAATCCAAACAATTGTCCCAAAATTCCCCGATGTAGCTTTGTATGGAAAAGAAGTTTGAAATTTAAAATGGCCCTGAAACTTTCCCTGTTTGGTTTGGGACAAAACGCTTAATGGGAGACCTGATGGCTGGGGACAACACCTAATCTTATGTGAAGTGTCAGCTGGCATCAAACCCATGGGTTACTAATGGAGAGCCATGTATCATACACCCCCATTACTAACTCAGTAAGTGTAAAGTTAAAAAAAATATAATTATACACATATAGGAAAATGTAGCTTCAGTGACTTTGAATAGCGGTAAAGTACAGCTATTTGTAGGTGTTGGGTACTGACTACAACTCTCATAGTTAGGCTGCAGAGGGCAAAATAACCAGAGGACTACCCAACCTGGTAATACCAATCCACAGCTGTCTGCTTTACCTTGGTGGGTTATCAAAAATAGGGGGAGCGCACTTCTTTTTTTTTTATTTATTTACTTCCGAGCAGTGACCTGGTGGTCAGAGATGCACCCAGGCATTTTCCCCATGCAGTTCTCATTCCACTTGAATGTTGTTTTTATTCATTTCAGTGACTTTCTTGCCCCACTAGCAATTCTAGGGTAGTCTGCCAGAAAAATGCTCGAGTTTCCCCTTAACTTCCTTATACTTGTTACTGGTATGGAACCCATCCAAGTGTACTTTCTTGATTTGAGTAATGAGCACCTGAACAGTTTAATCCTTGCTCATCAGTACTCCTAAGTAGTGATGAGCGATTGTAATCGTTACTATTCGCTACTCACACAGATAGTACGGTATTCGCGACACTCATTGCTCGGCAAGTATTGCTGGTGCGGATCGTTATCGATCTGACACAAATTGACAGCTTCCTTCAGTGCACAAATTGAGCTGGCACCTCAGGGAGAGTAGATTGAATATTAAGGTCTCTCTGGGGGGCAACGCAAGGTGTTTTATGCAGGGAAATCTTAAAAAAGTCCACCCTCCCGCCCTGTTCCAGAATGACTCGCTTTATACACAGATGTGTGTAGGCGGAGCTTATCACTAATTGACCAACATTGGACTCACTATTCGGACGAATATGCGAATATTAAAAACTACTGGTTATGAGTATAGCGAGTGCGAATATTACGTTACTCTCTCATACTACTCCTAACCCAATAGCAGACTGATTATAGAGGGAGAAAGACCTGTCCCTGTTTATGGCACAGAGGAACCCTAAGATGTGACCTGTTTAGTATGGCACACTGATGTATTGTGTCCTCAGATGCATCCAACCTAATCTATTATGATACCTTTACACGCGGCAACATTTCTAGGGTTTCCACAGGTAACTTACTGGCTGCAGTGAAATCATGGAGACATGATTCCATTTGTACACAGCAACAAGATAGAACCATGTCTCCATGATTTCACTGCAGCCAGTAAGTTACCTGTGGAAACCCTAGAAATGTTGCCGCGTGTAAAGGTACCATTACAGGGTGCTCTTGGGTCTCTGTAGTAAAAGGACTAGAAACCCATTATATATCTGATTATCTGACAGCTCAGACTCTATTACCACAGGAGTCATTAACCGGACTATATCCTGACATTTAATATAATTATCTACATTTCTGGACGGACCTTGCTGAAACAGTAGCAAACGAATAAAAAGCTATTTGGAGGAATATGCTACACTACTCAGTAACTTTATAAAGTGAATTTGAGATTTACCTTGGGATCCATTTTTGGACACTGGAAGATTTACCACCATCTTAGAGCTTCCAAGAATCTGAATGGCCTTGCAAATTTGAATATTTCTATCAGAAGAAGCTAAGGGTCACTAAAGCCTATAACCAATGGTTCAACAATTGACCTTTAATTCAATATGAGGACCACCAGAGAGAAGGTGATCAGACAAACCACTATATAAAGGATAGACATTATCCCAATTAGAAAAAATACCTACTATATTCTACTTTTATATTAGTCATACTAATATGGTACAAGGAGGAGATCAAAGAGCATATCAAGGTAATAAAAATAGGAGTCAGCCATATATTAATGAGTCTAAGTAGCTCCATCCTCACCTCTAAACAGGACATCATCTCCCTCTGTGCAATTTACATCCCTCCATCAAAATCCCCATACTTTAATCCATACATCTATGAGGTCCTACAGAGGGAGGCAGCCTAATTCCAGTCAAAGGTTAGGGTTTTCATCTGTGGAGACTTCACTGCCAGGACAGGTTCAGAAAAGGACTACCAGAAGGAAACACATACGTACTGGGAGATGAGTCCTTTTAGAGTGAATCAATACAGACAACAAGAAACAGCTATGACAAAGTTGTGAACAAAAGCGTCAGAACACTGCTGAACCTGTGCTGAAAGCCGCGGCTCTATATCCCTGTTTGGGCTCACAAAGGAAGGAGCGAAATTTCATGCGTCAAGCAAGAAATTAGCTTGAATGGTTAGCTTACACTATGTCACGTTTGAAGAGCCGCTGATGTGACTAAAAAGTGGAAACCCCTCCACATGTGATCCCATTTTGGAAACTAGATTCACAAGGGATTTATTTGGATGTGTGGTGAGCACCTTGAATTTCTAGGTGCCTTACAGATTTTAATAATATTGAGCTGTTAAAATGGAAATATGAAAGCTAAAAGAACATATTTTTTTTTAAAAAAAAAGTATTTTTTCATTTTGACACAGGTAATATGATAAAATGGATTCCAAAATATGTTGGGTTATTTCATCTGGTTTGCAGACACTATATCTTTGAGAAAACAATGTTTGGGCGCACAGCTGGGCTCGGAAGGGAAGGACTAACATTTTTGAGTGGGCATCTGGTATGTGAATTTTAGGCAATGTGCTGACAATGTGGTTGCCCATGTTTTTCCACACTTTTTTGGTGTATTTTTGACAACTACGCAATACGGCTCCTTCCATGCAAAGTGTATGAGAAATTAGCTGCAGCTGCAGATTTTCCCGGAGCAGAAATTGCGCACATTTTCCCACAGAAAAATCTGCAGCATATCAATTCTTTCAGCATATTTTGCCACAATTTTTACTAATGGAATTCAATTTCAGCTCAAAAACACTCAGTAAATATGCAGCACTGCTCACACAGTGATAATTTTTTGTTTACATCAGGCAGGTACAGGCTGCCAATAATCTCCAGCTGCCTAGTTTTGCTTATCTGGTAAACAAAAATACAGCTGAATTCTTTTTTTTAAAATATTTTCAGAAATAACTTTAAAAAAAATGACGTGTGGCTTCGCTGTATTTTTGTTTGCCAGACAGTTACAACTAGGTAGTTTCAGCATGCCACCCATTAGAGCTGCCTAATTGTACGTTCCTGGCAACCAAAAATACAGTTTGGGGCTTTGCTGTATTTTTGGTTGTTAGCTAGATAGAAGTAGGCATCTGGAAGATGGAATCCTCAGCATGGGTTAGCCCAAGTGTTCTGGGCCCCCATGCTGCAAGTTGCAGCCCACATCTGCCCCAGAAAATTGCATATTCATTGAAGTGCCATTTTCTGGTGCTGTACCCAACTCTTCCAGCTGCCCTGTGGTGATGGCTGACTGGGTAATAAAGAGGTTAATGCCATCTTGTAGTGCCAGCTGGCAGCTGGCGCTATGCCCAAGATTCCTAATGTCAGGTCAATGTTAGTCCTGGCCATTAGGAACCTTTAAGTAAATAGTAAACAATACAACCCTCATTATCCAATTTATTACCCCAGCATACCTTCCGACGGTAATCTACCACAATGGTCCCATAAAGATCAATCGCCTCTTCTACATCCAGAGAGTGAAGCAATGAAAAAAGTGTCCTCTTACTGCAGTCTCTGTGGTCACACTGATTGCAGCTGCACTGTAAGGCAATAATTTGATTTCCACACAGTACAGCTGTCAGTGCTGCAGAAAAGCTTTCCAGAGATCACATGTTCTCTGAGGTTTAAGTCAGCTCACCAGATGTCACCATGGCAATGACAGGTGGCATCGCAATTACATTATGGTGGACAAATCAGAGCAGCGCGAGGTGGGTGACCATGCACTCCCTCCACCCTGGACCCAAACTGCTGTGATCATTAACAATCACAGCAGTTAGGGAGTTATACATACAGGGACAAACAGCAATCAAGTACCAGGCTGTATCACAATCCTCAGCCTCCAATCTCCTTCATGTAGGCAATTAGTCCAAGGAGGAGCGGGTAGTGCAGGCACAGGCGGCACGTGCCACCACCATGCTGATGGAAATGATCACTCCCATCAGGGCTGGAGAGGGTAATACCACTCCCTCTAGTGCTCCAGCCTATTGAAGAAGCAATTACAGCCCCAACCATAGCTGGATAGTAATGATCAGGCAATATTGTTAACTGATCTTTACAGTCCCTGGGATTAGCTGTTCAGAATTGAGTAGCCAATCACAGCAATAGTGGATGCAGAATAGGGAATCCACTCTCCTCCGAGATTAATCTACATTATTCTGTGTAAAGAATCACGGGATATTGCAGCTTGATTGGCGTTACTCCGGCCAGGGTGCCGTATTTGTGCCAGGACGAACCACTACGTCCTTAGTTGGGTATGACGTGGCTTTTAGGATGAACAGGTTTGTCCTTGGTTATGATGGGATTACTATATAAATGTATATGAGCCTAAAATCCAAGGTTTAATAAGGAATCCAATGAGATAAGGCATCAGAAAAGACCATAATACAGTCATAAAATGCAGAATGTTTATACGCAAGATCTCTCAATAATTGTGAATGTAAAAGGTCAGAGACTTCATTCAGGTCAATAGCCTTAAGTGTATTGAGTTTGCAAATCCTATAGGTTTCTTTCCTGTTAAGGGTTTCCATCCTATTGGATATATGATAAGGTATATGTTGAATGGTGGTAATCTTTAAATCCTTTGAGTCGTTGTTATGAATTGCAGTGTAATGTCTGGAGAGGCTATGCAGAAAGGAAGCCTTTAAGAATATTGTGCCTGTGGGAATTCAACCTAGAGTGTAAAGGTGGGGTCACACGTGGCGATTCTGGCCTGCGATGTCGGAAGCGATGTGCAGGTGCATGCTCGCTTCCGACATCGCAGGCCAGCTGTCACACGGCACGACGTTGCCGGTGATGCGGCGGCGATGTGGGCGGAGCCGTCGCTCGCTGGGCTGGGCTCAGCCCAGCGAGCGATCCTCAGCAACATTGCGATATAGGCTGGATCGCGCCGCCAACAGTGTCAGATGGCGCAATCCAGCCTAATCGCTGGTCGCAGGTTGACAGTTTATGAACATGTTCATAAACCTGTCAACCTGCGACTAGCGATAATTTGCAGTTGCGTCGCGCTGTCACACAGCGCGACACACTTGTGATATCGCCCGCGACATCGCTGTGACGTCACTTTTCGGCGATGTCGCGGGCGAAATCGCCACGTATGACCCCACCTTAAAGCTTGGATGGTGGAAGCCACGTACTGTTTGTTTCAGGATAACTGTATCAGATAGATAACATGATTCGATTGACAAATTATCCTACAATCAGGAATGGTAATAGGAAGGCAATGGAGCTGATTTTCTTCTAGTGCTATAGTGGCACTTGAATCTGAAATGTGAGATAATGTGCAATAGGGTCTTATCTCTTGGACAAGAGGTGAAATAAAACTTAATGAAATCTGCTCACCTGATATGGTTGTGCAACCCACAACCAAGTATGATAGCTCGAAAAGACAGCTACTGCACAGTCCGCACCTCCACGGATAACCGCGGTGAAGATAAACTCTAAATTAGACAAAGTGCCGCTCGACCTGCGCTGCTGCCAAAGACCACCAGAAAGTCGGGATATCTGGGATAAGATATTGCTTTAATTCCGACACGTTTAGGAGCTGCTACCGCAGGTCGAGCGGCACTTCGTCCAATTTATAGTGGCACTTGAATCTTACATAATGTAAAGGGATAACTAAATTCAATTCAATAAATTCAATCAAGCAGTAGGAAATCCTATGGAAAAGCAGCATGCCTTCTGTGAGGAAGCTAAAGCTTGCACACTATTGGATGTTTGAACAGGTAAATTAACCCATCTATAACTCAAAGTCCCCCAAGACTTGGCTTCATAAATAGTAATGGAAGAGTCGTCTGGTGTGATCTCTGTAGAAAATCTTTGGTTACATTTTAAGAAAGCAGCAAGCAAATCCAAGAATATTAGTTAGCTGGGTTAGCTTGAGGCCATGCCCATAAGCAGGGATCTAATTTTTTCAGCAATACTGGCAGAAGTTGACATCTAACTATATATCAATTTCAACTTGTCATAATAGGCAAAGGATGCTTTAATATATACTAAAATGCTTGTCATAAATGGATTAGATTATTCTTATACTGTTGTAGTGATTAAAAGTTTTTTAATTTGGAGAAATCACGTTGTGTTAAGGTGTCAAAATTGTCTTGTTTTATTAGTCCAATGCACCAGCTTAGAGTTTGAAAATGTTGCTAATAATCCCAATTACCATGGGGGTTTAATTATTTTGATTAAATATGTGTCACAGGTCACTAAGAGGTTAACGTTTTCTCTACCATTCTAATACATTTTATTTTTATTTCTGAATGTGTCAAATGTGAAATTTCATAATATTATAATTTGCTCACAGCAATTTACTTGTAATAAGGGATCTAAAAGCAAATATTTAAAGGTTAAAACAATGTTATGTTCACATACATAATAGTAATAGCGAAAGCACGAAACCTAGGTTAGTCAAGACTTTCGAAATGAAATGAACTAGTGTCAAAATAAATTGCAACTGGAACACAATTTCAGCACGCTGCATTATAAAAGCAAATTGGATGACCTTCAGTTCTCAACAAAATAAAACGTAAGCAAAATATCTATTCCAGCAAAAATTCCTTCTTCAACGCTTTTCTTCTACAGTGTTTTCTGCCGAAGCATCAGAACATTCCTGATAGACCAAGTGACAATAATTTCATTTGTCTAAGCAGATAAATCATCTATATTGAACTTGTCTTGACTTAAAAGACAGTACCTGCAGCTGATTCAATTTGCATGTTCTACCTTTATATTGAATATCCAAAGATAACACGCGGCCAAGTTCAAGGTTAGCTGGGGAGTGCAGTTTTTTTACTGGACTAAATTAATACTCAATTCGAGGAGATGTTGTACCATTTTTTATTGACTATAGTCAATTACTGTGAAGATGGTATTTTCTTAACTTCATTTATAAACTTAATTTTAAAGTTGTGATTAAAGTATTTGAATTTAAAATTAATTAGCAAATTATGTAAATAGTTTGTCATGATTCCAAAAGCCAGTGGGATGCAAATTGTTCAAGGCACGTTCCAAGTTTTACTAAATGTGTATTAGATACGTGCTATAATGTGTGATAGCCACATATTGCACACACTATGTTCCTCGTTTGTAACAAAAAGCTAAAAGAGGCCAAAAGCTACTATTTTTGCTATTCTTACTATCACAAACAACTACACTGTGTGCAGAATTATTAGGCAAATGAGTATTTTGATCACATGATACTTTTTATACATGTTGTCCTATTCCAAGCTGTATAGGCTTGAGAGCCAACTACCAATTAAGTAAATCAGGTGATGTGCATCTCTGTAATGAGGAGAGATGTGGGGTGATGACATCTACACCCTATTTAGGTGTGCTTAATTATTAGGCAAATGCCTTTCCTTAGGCAAAATGGGTCAGAAGAGAGATTTGACAGGCTCTGAAAAGTCCAAAATTGTGAGATGTCTTGCAGAGGGATGCAGCAGTCTTAAAATTGCAGAGGGATACAGGGTCACAAGAAGCATATTGGGCAAAAAGGCCTGCCCATGAATTGAGGAAAATCAAGATGCCAAGATGCCATTTGCATCAGTTTTGCCATATTTCAGAGCTGCAACGTTACTGGAGTATCAATAAGCAGAAAGGTGTGCTATACTCAGGGACATGGCCACGGTAAGGAAGGCTGAAAAACGACCACCTTTGAACAAGAAACATAAGATAAAACGTCAAGACTGGGCCAAGAAATATCTTAAGTCTGATTTTTCAAAGGTTTTATGGACTGATGAAATGTGAGTGACTCTTGATGGGCCAAATGGATGGGCCAGAGAACGGATCAGTAAAGGGCAGAGAGCTCCACTCCGACTCAGACGCCAGCAAGGTAGCAGTGGGGTACTGGCATGGGCTGGTATCATCAAAAATTAACTTGTGGGACCTTTTCGGATTGAGGATGGAGTGAAGCTCAACTCCCGGACCTACTGACAGTTTCTGGAAGACAACGTCTTCAAACAGTGGCACAGGAAGAAGTCAGTATCGTTCAAGAAAAACATGATTTTCATGTAGGACAATGCTCCATCACATGCACCCAACTACTCCACAGCGTGGCTGGCCAGTAAAGGTCTAAAAGAAGAAAAAATAATGACATGGCCCCCTTGTTCACCTGATCTAAACCCCATAGAGAACCTGTGGTCCCTCCTAAAATGTGAGATCTACAAGGAGGGAAAATAGTACACCTCTCGGAACAGTGTCTGGGAGCCTGTGGTGGCTGCTGCATGCAATGTTGATCGTAAACAGATTAAGCAACTGATAGAATTTATAGATGGAAAGCTGTACTGGACCAGGGTATCACAGGGGTTATCATGGCGGTTTTGGTCCGGACTGTGTCCCGAGCCCTCAAGTAAAGGGGTTATTTACAGGGATTTTCGTGACCCAACCCACGGGTTGTGGTCAGTGAAGGGACCACTGTTGCTGCTTACTTCTGCCAGGAGGATGGATGGGGCTGCAGCCGGATGTATGAGCCCGCCGTGGGTCAGGCTGCTCCTGACAGAGTGCAATATGTATATATCAGTTCAACGTGCAAGGAATCACATACGGAAGACTTTAGCAGGGTTTTACTTGCAGTTTACTTCAGTACAGTTCACAAATACAGTTCATTCACCAAGTTCACTCCATGCTTTCAGTTAACCCTTCTGCAGCCAGGTTTTCCTTCTGAGACCCTTCTCTTTCTTAATACCTTTCAGGCTTTCTCCCTCTGTTCTTCCCTCGTGTCTGTATGCTGGGTGACTCGGGTTCCTATTTGGGCTTCTCCCTATGTCCGGGTAGCAAGCTCTGAGCCCTTATGTGTCACTGCAGCTTCTGCACTTGTGTTAGGAGGTCAGACTTGGAATCTGAGCTCCCCGTCGGTGTATCTGTGATCTGGCATGTAGCTACGGTCACCTCAGAGCTGACTCTTGGGTGTCCTTGCCTTGGGTGTCCCTTTGTTGCAGGGGATCACTGGGCTCTTTCCTACCCGTGTAACTACGGTGTACATCAGGGGATCCCTCTCGTCAGTTGTCCTCTGTCACCGCTGCCGGTTTCCTTGGACCCAGCTGCACTGGTCCGGTCTTTTCCCTTCCCTTGGGTTACAGTCTGTGGTGCGGGCTTTCTCTCCAGGGGACCATTCCTCGCAGGATTCTGCACCTCCAGGCAGCCCGAAACCTTCAGGGAAGTCTCTCTCTTTACTCTTGATTTTTACTGTTCAGCACCCTCTGGCCTACTCAGTCTTTACTGTTCAGCTCACTTTGGCCTACTGACTACTACTTCCTGGTGTTCCCCTTATGTACCCGGTCCGTCACCTTGACTACTTCCCACCCACTTGTGACTGGCCCTCCCACCCCTTGCCCGCCTAGAGTCCCGGGCTCCGGGTTGTGTCTTGTGTCTGTGGGTGTGTTTATGAAGGTGTTCCTAAAGAACTCTCACTGACTCCTGGCTGCAGTTCTTTCCTGTGGCCACCCTGGTCGCAGGGATGCCACAGTGGCTATATTGGTCACTAATTTTTTTTGTGTTTGCTTTTTGCATGTCAGAAATGTTTTTTCTAAATTTTGTGCAGTTATATTAGTTTACCTGGTGAAAATAAACAGATGAGATGGGAATATATTTGGTTTTTATTAAGTTGCCTAATAATTCTGCACAGTATTAGTTACCTGCACAAACAGATATCCTCCTAAGATAACCAAATCTAAAAAAAAAACACTTCAACTTCCAAAAATATTAAGCTTTGATATTTATGAGTCTTTTGGGTTGATTGAGAGCATGGTTGTTGTTCAATAATAAAAATAATCATCTACAATACAGCTTTCCTAATAAGTCTGCACACAGTGTAGTAAATTTTATTGAACCACATAATTACTAGTTTTTCATGTTAATATTTTTTTTTGTAGCTGATTTATTTATACAGAAATTCTATTAATAATTGAATAATTTTAAGATAAATACTTAAAGAAACAATACCTATGACAATCCATTGAAGTATAGTCATGGCCAAAGCTTTTGAGACTTTTGTCACTACAGATCTCAGTATCTCTACACTACCATAGACAGGGGCTTGGGCCGGTTGCTCCTATCGGCTGACATATCAGCTGGTGGTATATTTCAGGGTGGACAATGTTCCAAATCACCAGTTGGCTTGCTCCCCCATTATGCATTGGATCATCAGCTTCCCTCGTCGATATTGGCAGGTTTAGCTGACATTTATTTTATATATATGGGCCCTTAAATTAGAGATGGGCAAATTGATCCACTGAAGATCAAATTTGGGATAGATTTACTCAAATTTGCAGGTTTCCATACATTTTGTTATTCGATTTGTAAGACTCACAAGAAAAAATGCTTATCATATTACTCTCTGAAGACTACAATAGCTACATAAAGAATTGTAGTTTTCAAATTATGTGGTCTATCAAGTGGAACTATCACAGCAATTAAAGAAGATGAGCGATGGCAAAGCAGCACCAATTTAGGGGCCTAGAGACATGAAGTCAGAATGCACAGCTTCTCATATTGATTAAAAAAAAGCCCTAAATCTGATTATGGTATACTATTGCTGTGCTGAAGTACATTGAAAATAGGAGCCACAGCCTCAGTCTTTGTATAGTAAACTGAAGATTCAAATAATATAGGTTGGTCTTGTACCTACATAGTCAGTTCAACTGAAAATAGATTGATATGTGATATAATGCAGTAGCAACATTAAAAACAGCTTTAGTTTTTAATTCTTCATACACTGCGAACAATAACTGTACTTTAATGCACCTCTATCCTAATTTTGCTACTGAACCAAAATCCTGAGGTCAAAGTGTATGTTTTATCAAAAAAGTGTTACATAGCTTGTGAGACAGGCAAGCCATTTTTTTCCCTTGTTGTAATAGTCTAAAATTAATCCCATGCTGTTGCAGGTGTTCACATTTCTGGCATGAACCCATCTTTTAATATTCTAATTTTGCCCAGGGTGCAGAAAAATCTTGATTTGCCTATGCCAAACCACAATATATAAATTTGTTCAATCAGTTAATATTTTAATTACGCTCATAATAAAGATAAATACGGGGCATGGTATGGCAGCGGTGGAGTGAGGACGTGTATCTGAGAGCTCTCCCTCACCCACCGGTTTAACCCTATCAGTGACCGATACCAGCCAGCTTTGATAACTCCATGGGAGCTAAAAAGAAAAAAGGCACCGGTGGGGCCCCTCCGGCAGCTCTGGAACCCTCCACACAACAGATTACAAGGTACCTGGTCGGCCCGGAGAGAGACGGAGGCCCTGCAATAATGGCGGCGAGGGAGCCTGAGGAGGCGTGTCTAGCCGCAGCAACAGGACGAGCAGCGGGAGAAGGAGAGGGAGCCGCTGCTGTAAAGTCCCCGGGGAGAGTGCTGTGTAGCACCGCAGACCAGACACTTATGGAGGGGGTGAGCGAGGAGCAGGCTCCCCAGTCCACAAACCAAGATGGCGACATTCAGGAGGACGGTGCCGCAGCAAACAGGTCGGTGACAGACAGGGCAGAGGTGGCACAGGGAGAAGAGGGACAAGAGGGGATGGAGGAGGAAGATTGTGCCATGGACTATAATGAGTGCACACCTAGAGATCCTACACCCATCTGTCCTGGAGCTAGCTATGAGCCTCCACAGCAGACTGTAACCCGTGAGGTGGCAAACACAGCACTGGGAGACAGTCAGGCAATGCAGGCTGGCTACAATTCCTTAGCCCACTCACCATTAGCAATGCCTCCCTACTGCTATACTGCTTATGCTACGCAGGGCTTTGGATTCAACCCCCATGTAACACAGGGGATTGATCTAGGACTATTAAATGCAAGATTGAGGGACATGCTTACTAGACAAGACATGGAACAATACGTGGCCCGCCTAGAAACATCATATAAGGCAGAACTGTCGACTTTGAGGGACGAAGTGCAGCAATGCAACGAGAGGGTCACCATCCAGGACCAGGCTATAGCTGCCTTGACGGCCAGACTGGACGCCCAAGAGGAGACCTTAGTGGCCCAGTCTCACCATATTCAAATGTTGGCAGACATGCTTGACGACGCTGAGAATAGAGGCAGACGAAATAATATCAGAATAAGGGGGCTACCAGAAACGGTCGCGCCCAAAGAGATCAATGGAGCCCTACAGCCGATGTTTAATACAGTTCTACAACGTCCCCAGGAGACACCTCTTGAGTTGGATCGAGCTCACCGTGCCTTAGGCCCAAAACCCCTAGACCAGGCTCCACCGAGGGATGTGATATGCCGGGTTCATAAATACCGGATAAAAGATGCGGTTATGACCAAGGCGAGGGCTGAAAACGTCATACAATACAAGGGCACTAGGGTCCAGTTGCTACCGGACCTTTCAAGATGGACTCTTCAGAGAAGAAAAGCCCTGCGTCCCCTATTAGACGTTTTGCGTCAGCATAGCATACCATACACCTGGGGATTCCCCTTCTGTCTCAGAGTCCATGGAGGGGGCAGAGTGCACTTACTGAGTCACCCAAATGGCATCTCTGCTTTCTCGGCAGCCCTTAATATTCCAAGAGTTGAGATCACAGACTGGCCGTCCATGCCATTCCAATACAGAGGATTTGACCCGCCAGGTCGGTTCCTTCCCCAACGACCCAGGAGAGGGGGCAGGTACTTTGAAAGAGGTAGACAGGAAGATCGCGGCCGACCTGAAGATGAAAGGGTCCCATGAATTTGAGGTTCCGGAGGGAAGGGCCGAATTGTTTTTTGTTTGGGAGGGGGACGGGGTCTTTTGGTCCTACAGGACATTATTCTAGCAACCGTGACCATGCTCTAGGGGATTTTGAGCTTTGTCCCTCATACAAGACTGCCTTATGAAAAAGGAGAGCAGCCTAATTTTGACAGTTTAAAGTCTATTGTTTGCATCATAGGAATTGCTGTCCATTTTGTATTTTATATTATTGCTGGATTAACGATTGTTGGGTGCGGGTGAAGGCGCCCCTTGGAGGGTTCCTGATGTTGGGTTCCTGGCACTCCTTAGAATATTCAATATTTAATGAGATCACTTTGCTCCCCATTGAAGGGCAGCAGGGAATAGAGACCCTGGTTAGAATTGGGTCGTGGATCTTCCTTAATATCATATTAACTGGATAAACCAGATAGAGTCATGTATGGGGTGTATGGAATGCAACATCGCTCGGCATATCAGTTACTCTGCTGGCCTTACCTGCAGATAAGGCATCTGGTGGTTCACCCCAAAGAGGAGAAGCCACTGGTTGAACCGGTGGGGAGAGACTCGCTCCACTTTGCGCATACTATACGATCCCTGCGGAGGAGCCATAGCCTGTCGTATGGTATTTGGCAGTTATTCTAATCCTCCTAGTTACTTGTAAACAGTAAACCATAAGATATAAATTTATATTGATTCATTCACGTAACATCGCGTCTTGTGGGAATACTCTAAACAGATTTTGTAACTGAGGTTGCTCTTGCTCTGTACTAACTCTCCTTTTTCTTTTATTTTCTCTTTCCTCCTCTTGTTTAAATTTTTTTTTTTTTTTTTTTTTTTTTTATCCCCTGATTTTACGTTTCTCTTCACACTTCTTCCCCCTCTTTCTTACCCTCCTGAAACTATAATTTGATTGTTTTGCCTTCCGTGCCGCTTTTCAGGAGGGGGACGAATCATCCCAATCACGATGAGACCAAAGATTACCCTGGGATCCCTGAATGCGAAGGGGCTCAATACTCCCCAGAAACGATCACAAATACTATATGGTATGCACAAACAGAAGGTGAGTGTGCTTATTTTACAGGAGACTCACTTCAAGGAACATCACGTCCCACACATTAAAGATAGGTACTTTTCAACATGGTTCCACAGCGCCTGCCCAGTTAGCCGCTCGAGGGGGTATCCATTGCTATCCACAAATCCTTACAACATACCATTCTGGATACTTGCATAGACAAAGAGGGTAGATACGTATTATTAAAAATAAAGATTCACGCCACTGTATACACCATTGTGGGGTGGTACGCACCAAACGATAACTCAGCCACAGCCAGTCGGGGCTTCTTGAACAAGGTGAGTGAATTTGAGGAAGGGGTAGTAATAATAGGGGGAGACTTTAATCTCACCCTCAATCCGAGGCTGGACTCCACATCGAAAAAGGAGAGAGGAACACCTAAGCAAGTCACTCTCTTAAAACAAACTCTCCATGAGATGCAGTTAGTTGATGTATGGAGGGCATGTAACCCTGGGGATAGGGATTATACATACTATTCTAGCCCCCACGACTCATATAGTCGCATTGATTTTTTTCTCGTTAGCCACCATGCATTGTCCTGGCACCCTAGACCGACCATTGGCAGCTTTTTATGGTCTGATCATGCACCAATATTTTTAGACATCACCCCCCTGACGTAGTGGCCCGACCTTGGACGTGGAGACTCAATGATAATCTCCTTCAGGACTTGATTTGCTCAACGGAAATCAAAAAGTCGATTGACTTGTTCTGGGAAGATCATCGGAAAGATGACACACGGACCCCGATTAAATGGGAGGCCCTTAAATGTGTGTTAAGAGGGATTTTCATTAAACATGGAACCCGCTTAAAAAAGGAAAGATCGGTCAGGATTCAGGAGCTGTCGGATGCCATATATAGACTGGAGCAGCAGCATAAAAACAATATGTCAGCAGTAGTGATGGGAGACCTGATTAAACATAGAGAGGCACTTAGGAATATACTAAATGAGCAGTCTTTAAAATACAGAAACACTATAAAAAGCCTCATGTATTTTAAGGCTAACAAATGCGATCGCCCCCTTGCACGCTTACTGCACCCTAGGACTCAGACCACATATGTACCGAAACTTCAACGAAAAACAGGGGCAGAGACACACGACCCAAGAGAAATTTTAGACACAATGCGCAACTATTACCAAAAATTGTATAATATTGAGGGGCCGACATCGAATACACAAAAAGTGACTATGCAGACCAAGATAGACCAGTATGTGGCGGACACTCCACTCCCGAAGCTGAGACAGCAGATAGTAGACGAGTTGGAAACAGCAGTATCAATAGCAGAAGTTGATGAGGTCATCAAAAATACCCCTACAGGAAAGAGTCCCGGCCCTGACGGATTTTCTCCACAATTCTACAAATTCTTTAGGGAACACCTCACACCGCACTTGACAAAAGTTTATAACTCCATCTCGGCGTCCACCGGGTTCGCTCCACAATCCCTGGCAGCCCATATTACAGTCCTGCCAAAGCCAGGTAAAGATCCCACCATAGTCTCTAATTATAGGCCAATTTCACTTATAAATGTAGACATTAAACTATATGCAAAGATTCTAGCTAATAGATTGGCACCCCTTTTACCTTCTATCATTCATACGGATCAGGTGGGGTTTGTCCAGGGTAGAGAGGCAAGGGATGGAGTGTTGAAGACGCTCTCCCTGATTGCACATGCTAGGGCTTCCCATAAGCCCCTGGGGTTGATCTCGGTGGACGCCGAGAAGGCATTTGATCGGGTGAGGTGGAGTTTTTTGAACTCTGCTCTCAAACAGATAGGGTTGGGAGAAAAATTTATTGTTCACATTGCCGCATTATACACTGAACCATCGGCCACAATTAAAATCAATGGTTCACTATCCGACCCTTTTCCGATAAAAAATGGGACTCGGCAGGGTTGTCCCCTCTCACCGCTGCTGTATGCGATAGCAATGGAACATTTGGCGGTGGCGGTGAGACAAAACCCAGACATACAGGGCATAGAGATAGGAAAACATCACTATAAAGCCTCATTATATGCGGACGACCTTTTATTATATATATCGCGCCCTCATATCACTATCCCCGCAATAATGTCGGTATTTGGAAAATACAGTGAAGTTAGTAATTTCAAAATTAATTACACAAAGACAGAAGCCCTTAATATCACATTACCAGAGGGAGAAGTGGAGAGAGCCAAAGTTAACTTTCCGTTTAAGTGGCAGCAGACGGCCCTTAAATACCTGGGAATTCAAGTCCCCTCAGATTTGAGTAGACTATATGCGTTAAACTACGAGACATTATTAACTAGGACTCTGAAGGACCTTAAATGCTACAACAAGAAAACAATCTCGTGGCTTGGACGTATTAATTCGTTTAAGATGGATGTGCTCCCCCGGTTTCTTTATGTCTTCCAGACAGTTCCACTCTCGCCCCCACAAAGTTTCTTTAAAACCTTACGCTCGGCGTTGATTCGTTTTGTGTGGCGGCAATCTAGACCTAGATTGAAATATCAAATTTTAACAAGGTCTAAGAGACTAGGAGGAGCCGGACTCCCGGACCTACAGACATACCATCAGGCCTCCCAGTTAATCCATCTGTTTGATTGGCATTATAGATGGGACTCGAAGCAATGGGTAAGACTGGAACAGGGAGGGTACAAGGTTCCACTACGGAACTTACCATGGATAGTGACAAGAGACAAAGAGAAGATAGGGTCGGGAAGTCCTGGAGTGGTGGCTAAGGAGATCATGAAAACATGGGATGCGGTGAAACGAAGGAGGGGTCTAATGGGCATGGGTAATCCTCTGTCTCCCATATTCGGTAACCCTGACTTCCCTCCGGGTCTTCAACGTGAGGGCTTCCTGGGATGGCGGAGGATTTCAGAACCTAGGTTGTATCAACTGAGTTCGAGGAGGGGCCTACCTTCCCTCGCTGAATTACAGGATAGATCTCCTGTACTGCCTCTGTCTTGGCTGGAATATGAACAGTTGAAATCATTTTATTGCCGAGCTGGGGGGGGATTGGGTACTCTTCCTCCCTTAACTCAATTCGAGAAGGTATTTATCCGGGAGTCTCCGCCATCGCACCAGATCTCCCTTATCTACCAAATGCTGAGGGAAGGGGAAACAATGTTGGTCCCCGCCTATATGAGAGCTTGGGAGACCGAAATGGATTGTATTTTCGATGCGGAGGACATTGCAGCAGCCTTTCTACACACACACAAGATGTCCCCGGCTGGCTGTACGCAAGAAAAGAACTTTAAAATTCTTACTCGGTGGTATCAGTACCCTGTGAGGTTGCATGCTATCTTCCCCTCGATGTCAGACAGGTGCTGGCGTTGTGGAAGTGCCAAGGGCACCATGTTTCATATCTGGTGGCAGTGTCCAGGAGTACGGAACTTCTGGGACAGGGTCTTTATGGCATATACTGTCATTACTGGGGATAGGATATTACCTACACCTCAAGTGGCTATTCTATCTATGCTACCTGGCCCCATAGCGAGCCAAAAACGCAGTATTCTCAGATTTTGTCTTACGGCGGCCCGTATGGTTATACCCAGACACTGGCTGACAACAGTAGCCCCATCCATGGCAGAATGGCTGACTGAATTCTCCCACGTCCATCATATGGAAGAATTGATGGCCCAGGCTTCAGGAGATAACTCTGGGCAGTCATGGATCATATTCAGGGAGTCTGAAGACTTTAAGAAGTTAACGGAAAGCTGGGATGGACCATGATTGGTACTGGTCTCCCCTCTTTGAGGGTGGTACGGCGGTGAACAATATCTTTATTCCCCCTTTCCTTATACTTACACTCTTTCCCCTTCCCCCCCCCCCCCCCTTTTTTTTTTTTTTTTTTTTTTTCTCTCTCTCTCTCCCTCTCTCTTCTCCTTTCACTTCTCTTTTGTCTGAAACTGAGTGAAGGCAGACGCAATATGCACCACAGAATAATATGATATGAACAGGACTACCTGTCATACGAATAGAAAGAATGGACTCACTATGGAAGACGCTTTAATGAACATCACATAATGAAAAATTCTTAAAGTATACTGAATGTGTACGGTTTTGATTCGGTTAACGGACCGAGGTTTATGAATAACAGTTTAATGTCTAATTAGAGTATAGACAGAATTGGTTGAGTTCATTTATTGAAGGACGAAAAGTTAAAAGATTAACGCTATGTAACAGTGACATCCGAAAATAGACTATATACAGTGCCTACAAGTAGTATTCAACCCCCCGCAGATTTAGGTGGTTTGATAAGATGCAAATAAGTTAGAGCCTTCAAACTGCAAACGAGAGTAGGATTTATTAACAGAAGCATAAATCTTACAAACCAAAAAGTTATGTTGCTCAGTTGAATTTTAATAAATTTTAAACATAAAAGTGTGGGTCAATTATTATTCAACCCCTAGGTTTAATATTTTGTGGAATAACCCCTGTTTGCAATTACAGCTAATAATCGTCTTTTATAAGACCTGATCAGGCCGGCACAGGTCTCTGGAGTTATCTTGGCCCACTCCTCCATGCAGATCTTCTCCAAGTTATCTAGGTTCTTTGGGTGTCTCATGTGGACTTTAATCTTGAGCTCCTTCCACAAGTTTTCAATTGGGTTAAGGTCAGGAGACTGACTAGGCCACTCCAACACCTTGATTTTTTTCCCTCTTGAACCAGGCCTTGGTTTTCTTGGCTGTGTGCTTTGGGTCGTTGTCTGGTTGGAAGGTGAAATTACGACCCATCTTAAGATCCTTGATGGAGGAGCGGAGGTTCTTGGCCAAAATCTCCAGGTAGGCCGTGCTATCCATCTTCCCATGGATGCAGACCAGATGGCCAGGCCCCTTGGCTGAGAAACAGCCCCACAGCATGATGCTGCCACCACCATGCTTGACTGTAGGGATGGTATTCTTGGGGTCGTATGCAGTGCCATCCAGTCTCCAAACGTCACGTGTGTGGTTGGCACCATCAGACCATAGAACCTTGAACCAGTCTGTCTCAGAGTCCTCCAAGTGATCATGAGCAAACTGTAGACGAGCCTTGACATGACGCTTTGAAAGTAAAGGAACCTTACGGGCTCGTCTGGAACGGAGACCATTGCGGTGGAGTACGTTACTTATGGTATTGACTGAAACCAATGTCCCCACTGCCATGAGATCTTCCAGGAGCTCCTTCCTTGTTGTCCTTGGGTTAGCCTTGACTCTTCGGACAAGCCTGGCCTCGGCACGGGAGGAAACTTTCAAAGGCTGTCCAGGCCGTGGAAGGCTAACAGTAGTTCCATAAGTCTTCCACTTCCGGATGATGCTCCCAACAGTGGAGACAGGTAGGCCCAACTCCTTGGAAAGGGTTTTGTACCCCTTGCCAGCCTTGTGACCCTCCACGATCTTGTCTCTGATGGCCTTGGAATGCTCCTTTGTCTTTCCCATGTTGACCATGTATGAGTGCTGTTCACAAGTTTGGGGAGGGTCTTAAATAGTCAGAAAAGGCTGGCAAAAGATATAACTAATCCACACATGTGAAGCTCATTGTTCTTTGTGCCTGAACTACTTCTTAATACTTTAGGGGGGTCAAACAGAATGCTGGTGGTTTGAGGGGTTGAATAATAATTGACCCACACTTTTATGTTTAAAATTTATTAAAATTCAACTGAGCAACATAACTTTTTGGTTTGTAAGATTTATTCTTCTGTTAATAAATCCTACTCTCGTTTGCAGTTTGAAGGCTCTAACTTATTTGCATCTTATCAAACCACCTAAATCTGCAGGGGGTTGAATACTACTTGTAGGCACTGTAGATATCCGAGGTAAAGACATCATAGAAAGTATTCCTGTATGGTCTACTGATATATTTTATGTACTTTGTATGATTGTTTGTATTGTTTGTTTATTTTTTTTTCTTCTTTCTAACTTTGATAACTTTGATAATAAAAACGGATTGAACATAAAGATAAATACAAATGTTTTCATTTAAAGATGGGTTTTTTGTGCTTTAAATTCATATTTTCCCTTTTATTTGGATTCTGCTTTAAGTAAACAGTTGTTCCTAAAAGGCACTTCAGTAAGTAAACGTGAAAAATTATTATTTAGGGTGCTTTCACATTGGCGTTTTTGCCCGGATCCAGCCGATCCGGACAAAAAAACGCGTATGCCGCAAGTGCCGCCTAACGGCAGCATTTGTGGCAAGCCCCATGCATTGTGTATGGGTCTTGCGGTAAGTGTGCGGCAGATGCGGCAAGTGCAGTTTCAGCAGATGCGGCCGCGAAAAAAACGCGGTCAGTGGCAGTTTTTTTGCTGCCGCATCTGCCGCAACTGCCGAAACAGTACTTGTCGCGTCTGCCGCACACTTACCGCAAGACCCATACACAATGCATGGGGCTTGCCACAAGTGTGCCGCAAGTGCTGCTATTAGGTGGCACTTGTGGCAGATGCGTTTTTTGTCCGAATCCGCCGGATCTGGGCAAAAACGCCATTGTGAAAGCACATTTAACGCCATTTCACACTCTAGGATCTCGTTAACGACATCGTTGAAACGTCACGGATTTGTGATAGTTCAAACGATATCGTTAGTGCGTCGTTGCGTGTAAACGAATGATGTAGAAAGGAAAATTTGTTGGAACAGTCATCAAAAATTTAAGATCCGGACCTCAAATCTATCGTTCGTCGTCCAAATAACGTTCTGGGGATCAGCAACACCGTTCAGTGTGACACCTTTTTGAACGATGTTAGTCATATTTCTCCTTTTCCTGCCACTGTTTTACATCGTTCAATCGTTCTTCTCCAAATAGCTGGCGCATTGCCAAATTTAAGATCATTAATGATATCCTTGCGTGTGACAACGCACTAACGATGTCGGAAGGATTGCGGTCACGTGACATAGCTAACAATCTCGTTCACCTATATCCTAGCGTGTGAAGTGGCCTTTATAAAGATAAAAAGCTAAATGGAAATACAATAGATTGTTACTTCACCAGTTTCAAATATGTTAACAATTTAACATTAATTGTAAAAAACTTAAATTGACTTGACTATCTTTTTTTCTAACTGTAGCACAAAACTTGAATGAAAGATGGCAAAAATGGTTTAAGAATTGGAAGTTACTACATTCAAAAGGAAACAGTTATCCAAATGACCATGAAATCCCAAGAGAGAAGCTTCTATCAGATAAGGCATTGCAATAACAAAAGAAATGTGCCTTCTACTGAAACTAACACAAACATAGGAGAACATTTAATTGTAGTTTTGGGACTCTTTTCATCCTATAAAAAGCAATGCATTTGATAACACTTTCTTTCCATCTTTGTACTCTTCCATTCTCCAAAGTACTGTGCTATCAACCTGTTGCCAAGCAACCATGATAGTTTTGTATCATATGTGTACTGAATGAACTCGTGTTATTTTGGCATGTTATTTTACAAAATATCACAAGTCCCCAAAAAATAAAAATCTTTTCTGCATTTGTAACCTTGCATACTCTTAAAAGATTCTTTTTTTGTTTTGAGGAAAGGGGAAAAATAGCTTTGTTGCATATTTTTACAGCTCTTTAATAATTACCATGAGTGCGGATCACAAAATTCCATCTAGCCCTGTTCTCAGTATTCGGGAATAATTTACTCATTCTAATAGTGTACAATGCCTAATATCGATCATATTTTCTTACCTCCTTTTCAGAAGGGAATATTCCCCTCCTGTTTCCTGTTTGTCCAGACTACACGAATATATTGAACTTGTCCTTGTCTACCCCCTTACGATGTAAAGCGCCATGGAATCTAATGGTGCTATGTAAATAATTATTAATAATAATAATAATAATAGTAATGTGCATGATAATTTGACTTGTGCAAGTTGTTAACTTTCTCTGTGATAGACCTTACAATGTTTTATATCATTAACCACAATTTGGTCGAACTCCACATTAAACTTTGTTCATGATACAAATGAACCATGGAAGCTGAAACCTATCGAGGGATTTGGCTACTAAAAGCATTTGAAAGAGATCGTAAGAAGGCAAAAAAGAAGTGTTCTATGGATTACACTACCTTTTGCCTCCAATGGAATAGTAACCTGCTTTCTGCCAGTTCCATACTTCACATGTCCTAATTTGCAGACTTTGCTGGTCCCACATCATAGAACAGGCACAATGTGAATCATTTCTTTCTAAGACACAGAAATGAACACAACATATACACTATACAGCCAGGTAATAAAAACCTACACATCAAGGTTGGTGCCCTTCATTTATGTTCTACATAGCTACACTAGTGATCAAAATTAGAGAACAGCAAATTTTCTTAATGTAGAGGTCATTGTGTTGTCTTATGAAAATATCTTAACATGAATAAGATCGCAGTATTTTAAGCTTATTTCATAAGATTAATATATTCTTAAGCACAGAACAAAAATTTAAATGAGATAAATGAAAAATGATAAATGAAAAAGAACACTGATTAGAGAACACTTTCAGATACCTGCAAATTGGTGTTAATTTTGCATCTGGTGCTAATTTCCTTATCTGACAAACCCTATTTAACTGGCAGTCTAACTTTCCTGTTTGCACTTATTTTGCAAAAATGGTGTGCTGTTCCAAAGTGACTGAAACCCTCCAGCATCAAGTTGTCCAGATGAAGGCCAAAAGGGTCACTCTATGAGCCATAGCAACAGAAGTTGGTCATTCCAAGTCCATGATTTCTAGAATATTGCAAACATGACAAACTTTTTTTATTTCCCCAAAAGGCTGGACACCCTCAAAAGACTAATGCAAAAGAGGAGAGGATAAAGTGAAGAATCTCCATGGGTAATCGTTTCAACACTGTAGCTGGAATAGCTCACCAGTTTAGCACTGAACAGGGTAAGGATCTGTCTCGTCATTTAGTGTCACAACGTTTAAGAGCATTTGGATTGAAAGCCCACTTTGCAGTGACCAATCCTCTCATTAGCAGAAAGAATCAAAAGGCTAAACTCATCTTTGGTGAGGAGCATGTTGTGTGGACAGAGGAGAAGCGGTCCACAGTTAATTTAGCTACTGAAAGCAAGTTTCATTTATTTGGGTCTTAAGGAAACATTATGTTTGTCGACAAACTGGGGAAAGACTTAACCCACAGTGTGTAAAGAAGTCAATGAAAGGTGGTGAAGGAAATGTCATGATTTGGGGAATGTTTTGTTTTCTGCTGCAGAAGTTGGACCTCTCATACAGCTACATGGCAGAATGAATGCAAGAGTGTATCAGAACCACCTTCAACAACATGTGGTTCCTTACTTGCCTTCAGCACACATTTAGCCCGCAGTTTCCATGCAGGACAATGCCCCCTATCATACAGCAAAATTGGTAAAGCAGCTTCATGAAACAGAAAACATTGAAACAATGAAATGGCCGCCCAGAGTTCTGATCTAAACCCAACTGAAAACCTCTGGAAAGTCCTTGGTGACAAAGTTATGGCCAAGAAACCAACAATAGTCACAGAATTGGGGAAGAGACTGGAAGAAGAGTGGCCAAAATCACACCAGAGCAGTGTGAGAGACTAGTGATGTCCTGTGGCTGCAGATGTGCTGAAGTCATTCACAGCAAAGGCCTGTACACTTCCTACTGATTAGTGACTGTTGTAACCATCACAAAATTTATTAATTATGATCAGCACATTTTGTGTAATATAAAGGTTTTAAATTGACAAACTTTGGTTATTTTGGAAAACACTATTTTAGTGGCATGGTGTACCCCTTACACAAAAAACTTCAAATGTTGATCAAAGTAGATTATATTCTGTCTGAAAAAATCAAGTGGACATACATTGTTCTCAAATTTTGATCACCATATGTTATATAATTATACACATATTTTGCTCTGTTTTCCAACCTTTAGGTATATCATGTATTTCTATATGACAGATTAATCCTTCTGCTTCTGTTCATCCAGATACAGGGTGGCCCAAAAGTGTACTTAAACAAAGTATAACTGGAAATCATATTTGACTTCTGCAATTAAATTAGCTGCTCAAAATGGTCAATATTGACATCCAGACAGTTCTGATTTTGGCAAACTACTGTATGAACAAATTTAGTTTCAATGTCCCAAAAATTGCTTTGCATGATATTTCAATTTTGTACTCTAATGCAGCCAGTGGAGATGGTTTTCTGCAGTATATATCATCCTTTAAGGTTCCCTACAGGTACTGGTGCATCTCAATGTATTAGAATATTATCAAAAAGTTAAGTTATTTTAGTAATTCAATACATTAAATGAAACTCATATATTATATAGAGTCTTAAGAAACAAAGTGATAAAGTGTTTCAAGTATTTATTTTTGTAAATGTTGATGATTATGGTTTACAGCCAATGAAAACCCAAAGATCATTATCTCAGAAAATTAAAGCAGGGAGGACAAAGAGCCTGAGAGATAACATAATGCCTAAATAGGTATCAGAGGTTCACCTTGTGTGATTGTGAGAGTCACAACCACTATAAATCCATATCACGGCTGCTGCAGTCCCCAACGTGGCGCTTGTAGAGTAGGGAGGATGAAGGGCTAAAACCGCACTGTCATATTCCACAAGACATCAAAGGGTGAATATAATATTGATTTATTATTCAACATGTTTCACGGCTCCCTGGCCCTTCCTCAGGACAAATCAATGCTATATTGCCATGTTTCGGGGCATTTCAGGGAGCCCCGACACATGTTGACTAATAAATCCATGTTATATTTACTATTTGCTGTCTCAAGGGAGTGTGCTTTATAAGGCTTCATTCTCCCTACTTAAATTTTCATACATATTGATGATGCACCCCAGGGCCATAGGGTACTCAGAACCAGGCTGTTAAGCAGCTGTAAGGAGTCACAAAGGTCGAGACCCGGCTTCCGTGACCCTGGGTTAAGTTGTAAAGGGAGTTCTTGGCTTGATAGGGAAGAGGGTGAAGAGAGGGAAGGCTAGCCGTGGCACCACCCGTGGTTTGTGGCTATTAGTGGCCACCGCTGCTGCAGAACCTCTAAGGACGATGGATAAGCAGCTGGGATGGAGTGGCTCCCCATGGGCGGAGCGGATCCTCAAGGCAGTGGATGTGGTAAAGGTGTAGGGTGCAGAATGGCGGGCGCAAAGCGACAGACAGACTCACGGTTTGTTGGTTCCTCAGTCCTTGTACTGGTGCAATTGGAATACCAACAGACATTGTTAAGCTGAGCCTGTGCACCTGGAAGCAACTCGGGATTTTCCTCACCCAACAGGTTCTGAGGCCTCCTTGCTATGCCTTGTTAGCGGGTCCCTGCTGTTGCTTAAGCTGAGCTGCTGGCCCTCTCTCCCTCCTGCTTGGTGCCAGTATGGAAGGCAACTCGAGTCCTTCTCTAGTAGCACGTCTCAGGCAGCTGTTCCTGGGCTCTTTATGTTGCTTTGCCTTCGGGCACAGTGTGGCTGGGGAACTTGGAATTCCTCACCTTCTGGTATTGGCTGCCGGGTAGTTAGGCCCTGCACAGCCTCGGGCTCCAGTGTCTGTTTCTGTGGCACTTCTCCTCTGGGGTGAGCATGACACTGCTTCGCTCCCCAGGCTATCCTCTCCTTCCTCAGACACCTGCCTTGGGTCCCTCACGCTATCCTGGGATGAGCTTAGCATTGCTTCAGTCCACAGGATGTCTTCCTCAGTCCTCCTAGGAACTGAACTCATTAACTCCACCCCAGACCAGAATTTATAGGGTAGCTTACCCTGAACCTGGGTTAAGGTCTCCCCCTTCAGGCCTGGAGGCAGAAAGGTGTTAAGTGCAGTTTCTGTCTGTTGGGGATACCCTCTGTTGTTGTCAAGTGTGACACTAGCACCCGGGGGCAATAATGACACTGTGGCACTTGGACTCTGGGGTAACACGATGACCTTTAGGTTTTTATTGGCTGTGAGCCATAATCATCACCATTGACAGAAATAATCACTTGAAATAATTACTCCGTTTGTAATGACTCTATATGACATATGCGTTTCACATTATGTACTGAATAGTTGGAAAAAAAATCTTACTTTTTCAAGATATTCTAATTTATTGAGATGGACCTGTGGAAGTTAAGGGGTTTAAAACAAGGGAAACAATGTGAAAGTTTGCCGTTGTTGTACTTACACACATTCTCAAATTTCCAATACCATATCAAATTGGTCTTGCCTTGCTTGAATTTCAAGCTTGACTTTTATTTTTTTCAACTTTTCTGAAGGTCACATAGGGCAGACGTCCCCAACTCCAGTCTTCAAGGCCCATCAACAGTGCATTTTTTCAAGATCTCCTTAGTATTGCCCAGGGGATAATATAATCACCTGCACTGGTGATGATTCCAATACCTTGGACTTGAGGACTGGAGTTGGGGACCTCTGACATAAGGGAATTAGAAATCTTGCAGCTACATTAATCTTAAGAGACATTCTAATTCTAAATATTGCCAAAATAATTAAATTCAGGAATAAAAAACACTATTGAAGTCTTTCTAGATGTGTTGTGTTCCAAAAACTGAAGCTTTGCACCTTGTAAATGACCTATTCTGACATCAGATAACGATCATAGGACCTTACACAAAGGAGGTTACTTTTCTGACGATAAACTAAACAATAAATGAGGGAAAAGTTAAAATGTTTGAATGTAAACAGAAGATTTTAAGATTTTGCTTATTTTAAAAGAAGCCAGTGGGGTATTGTGTTTTTTTATGTGTATAATTAGTTTTACTGGTATTTTTTTATCTAGTGAAATAAATGTAATGAACTTTCAATACAAATGACTTCTGTGCCTCTTTTTGTTGTTAACATCTAATTTGCAAATACTTTTTAATTATATCTCAAGCTCCATTTTATGTTGTCTAGAATAAAGTCATTTACTTTTTAAAATTAAATGAGCACCTTTTAAGCAGAGCGTCGAAAGGCACAGATGTTAAATTTGATTTTATTTCTAAGCCAAAGATTGAAATTCTGTGTTAATATGCATAAGTACAGTCTGGGGAGCCATAAAATATAGGAGTATTTTCATTAGATGATAGCTCTGTAACTTTGGTTCAGTGTAAGCATAATTTATCAAACAGCAGCAACATACCTAGGCGTACCAACTCAGCTCTTACAAGATGAAAGAAAGTTAAAAAAAGGCTCCTAAACTTTTAATCTTTAAGCATTTGAAAGGGAAAAGATGATTATTACACGTATCCTCACTGGACTGTAACCACAAAGACAGCAACTTTTGCTCATAATAATCATGTTTTATTTATACAGTTTGTTATTGCTTAAATACATTTGCTTTAATTATTTGATTCTGTTCGTTAGAGTCTGTTGTCAGAACAGACAATAACAGTGCATTAACCCTTTAACGACTTATGACGTACTAAGTAAGGGCCGCTTCACACTGCGGCATGATCCGATCCGGTTGTGTCCGGGAGGAACCAGACAGCTGCAGACCGGATCATCACACAGGACTGGGGGGCTATTGTGACCTCCGGTCCTGTGTGCAGCGCACGCAGCTGGAGCCGCTGACAGGTCAGGACCGTGGTCCTGACTTATCAGCAGCGTGAACTGGGTACACTGCACACCAGACCGGAGGGCATAATAGCCCCCCAGTCTTGTGTGATGATCCGGTCCGCAGCTGTCTGGGTCCTCCCGGACAGAAACGGACCAGATCATGCGGCAGTGTGAAGCGGCCCTTAGTTATAAGTTGGCTCCCTGATTTGAATGCGGGCACGGAAGCTGAGCCCTCATCATCTTGGCAGATGGCAGCTGTGATATTTAGTCATTATCAGCCTCTAATAGCTACAGCTGGAGCAGAGCTTCTCACCTGTTAAATACCGCTATCAATCTGTGACAGCAGCATTTAACGTGCACTGGCACGTGGGGTACACTGTTCTACCTTTTCATTTGAACTGCTGTGATGTGATTGTTAGATGCAGATTGCTTGCCAGGGTGTTGGATGATCATAGGTTCAAGTCCCTGAAAAAATTAACAAATACAGTGAAGAGTAAAGAAATCTGTTGGATGAAAAATAAAACATAAACGTTTAAATACCCTTCAGTTAAAAATTAAGATTACCGTATATACTCGTGTATAAGCCGACCCGTGTATAAGCCGACCCCCCTACTTTTGCCCCCAAAACCTGAGAAAACCTATTGACTCGTGTATAAGCCGAGGGTGGACCCCAGCACAGGTATACAGCCCCCAGCAGTGTGGTATACAGCAGCCTCCCCAGTGGTATATACAGGCCCCAGCAGTGTTACAGCAGCAGCCCCAGTGGTGTATACAGCAGCAGCCCCAGTGGTATATACAGCAGCAGCCCCAGTTGTGTATACAGCAGCAGCCCCAGTGGTATATACAGCAGCAGCCCCAGTGGTGTATACAGCAGCAACCCCAGTGGTGTATACAGCAGCAGCCCCAGTGGTGTATACAGCAGCAGCCCCAGTGGTGTATACAGCAGCAGCCCCAGTGGTGTATACAGCAGCAGCCCCAGTGGTGTATACAACAGCAGGCCCAGTGGTGTATACAGCAGCAGCCCCAGTGGTGTATACAGCAGCAGCCCCAGTGGTGTATACAACAGCAGCCCCAGTGGTGTATACAGCGGTACCCAGTGGTATACAGGCCCCCCCCTTGCTTCTGGCAGACCTGTAAAGGAAAAGATCATTATACTTACCGTGTCGCTGCCGCCGCCGCTCTGTCACTGCCACCGCGCTATTCCGGGTCTTCATGCTTCCTTCTCCGGCGCACAGGAAATGACGTCATTTACTGTGCGCCCGAGAAGGAAGCATGAAGACACGGAATAGCGCGGTGGCGGTGACAGAGCGGCGGCGGCGGCAGCAACACGATAAGTATAATGATCTTTTCCTTTACAGGTCTTCCAGAAGGAAAGGGGGGCCCTGTATACCATCGGGGGATGTATACCACTGGGTACCGCTGTATGACTCGTGTATAAGCCGAGGGGGGACTTTTCAGCACATTTTTTGTGCTGAAAAACTCGGCTTATACACGAGTATATATGGTATATATATATTTGATATTGCTGCATTTGTGAAAGTATGATTTATTAAAGAAATTGTTGGCACCATTGAATATGTTACTGAAAATGAAGTATCTCTCCTTGGAAGTTATTGCAATTACAATTGTTTTGTTATACACATGTTTATTTCCATTGTGTGTACATCATGTCAAACATATTCCCACTTTCGGTTCTCCATCGTTAGCGATGTCCTCCTGTCTGATGCCGAACGCAGTGGTCAGTGTGTACAGTGGGCGCCGGACAGTGACATCATCACTGTGCATCCACTCTCCACACTGATAACTGCATTCAGCATCAGACAGGTGGACATCGCAGACAGTTCTGTGGGACTCAGGAGGGAGCGATGGAGAGGTTGAGTATGATAAATTTATTTTTTTAAGTGATGGTGGCCCCAATTGCCAGGATGGGGTGGGGTCAATCATATACTGCTAGGATGGGGGATCATTCATATCTACCAGCATGGGGAGATTATAGATTACCAATATGGGTGGTCATATACTACCAGAATGGGGGATCATGTAAATGTACCAGTATGGGGGGAACATATGTACCAGAAAGGAGTTCATATAATACCAGGATGGAGGTTTCATATGCACCAGCATGGGGGGATCATATGTTAGCATGGTGGAAATCATATGTGCCAGCAGCAGGGGAATCATATGTACCAGCATGGAGGAAGCATATGTACCAGCGTGAAGGGAAATCATATGTACCAGCAACAAGGGAATCATATGTAGAAGCATGAGGGTATCATGTGAACCAGCAACAGGGGAGTCATATGTACCAGCATGGGGGGGGTCAATTGAACCAGCAGCAGGGGAAAATCATATATATCAGCAGCAGGGAAATCTATGTACCAGCAAGGGAGGAATCATATGTACCAGCATAGAAGGATCATATATTTCAAGGATAGGGAAACATATATACCAGGATGGGGGCATTTGTACTATACCAGAATGGGGGACTATATATACCAGGATAGGGGACATGTACTATAATGGGGATCATATATACCAGGATTGGGGGGCATATACCAGGTTGGGGGACCATGTATACAGTACCACCACTGCTGCTGCGAAATCAATGGCACCTGAACTTCTCTGCCATGACACCCCTTCCTCCCATGATCGCAGCCTCACTGACCCAGCCTTCTGTGACTCCGTTCAACTGACACCGCTGCTTTCCCCCTATTGACTTTATATACATATTGTAAGACTGTCACTAGTATAAGATAGACCCCCATTTAACATTAAAAATAACTTTTTCCTCTTTTTATTGTCTAAAGTTGGGAGTACATTTTATAATCTGGTGCATTTTATAAAGTGAAAAATATGTAAATATGGTAATCCAACAGTTTTACAAATAATGAGTACAAAAACACCCTATATAATATATGGGATATATGGGACTGCAAAAAAATATCACTTCCACTATACATTGCTGTGGAAATTAATTGGGACAAAGCAAGTTTTTCTTGCATTAATTTTACTATTTCTGATAAGTGTTCTATCAGTTCTTGGTGTCGTTTTCCATTTTCTTCCACATTTCCCTTTTCGTTTTGGAGAAAACGATCCAGTTTCATTGTGTGCGCAAATTATTCTTGAAATGGTAGATTTTCCAATACCAACGGTGGAAGCGATTTCTCCTACAGTCAGACTTGTATGTTCATTAAGAGTAATAATTCTAGACCTCTTCCGTGGAGTAACATCCATTTTTACAGGCACGAATCACACTGAGAGAAAAAGTACACTAAAACACTCCTCACAGAAACAAGCTCTCAACTGAAGCTGAGGGGGCAGATAGCTGTTATTTTCTGACTAAAACCAGTCAAATCACATTTTGTTACTCAAGGTTGTACACTCACACCTGTTCAAAGCAGTTAAAACTGGTTTGAATCACTGACTGGTAACCCCAACTTACGATTTTACTTAAAAAAATGCTTTGTCCCAATTAATTTGCACAGCACTGTATAGTCCTTTTTTAAGTAGAAACAATACACAAAGTATATTTGAGGATTCTCAAGAGAAAAAATGCTCACTGAATTTTTGCTGTTTGGAGAAACTGCATTTTTAGTAAATTATATGTTCAACAATCATAGTGATTTTTCACAAAGTTAACTTTGCACAGTGGCAATATTGTAGCCCATGAAGTTTAACTAAGGCATTTTTATGCTTATTAAAAACTTTTCACATTGGCACCTCCCCAGCCTTTTAGTAGCAGTGCTGTCTACCAACTCTTCTTGCAACATGTGTACACTTTTTTGGGACTATGAAATTAAATCTCTCTCTGTGAAACATCGCTGTGATGGTTGAACATTTAAACTACTACAAAAGCAGTTTCCTCAAACTGCAAAAATTCAGTGAGCATTTTTTTTCCTTCTTGGAATCCTCAAGGACACTTTTTTTTGTATTGTCTCTACTTAAAAAAGTGCTATGTAGTGGAAGTGATATTTTTTGCAGTCCCATATATAAATAAATAGGATGTTTTTGTATTCTATTTTTAAAACTGTTGGATTAATCGAATGTTACGGATTAAAGTGTATATTTGTAGGAAAAGAGCAATTACCATATATACGCGAGTATAAGCCGACCCGAGTATAAGCCGAGGCCACTAAATTTACCCCAAAAACTGGGGAAACCTATTGACTTGAGTATAAGCCTAGGGTGGGAAATGCAGCAGGCCGCCATCCTGGCATATTGCCCCTCACCACTGGTATGTAGGCCCCCATCCCTGGTATATAGCCCCCAATCATTGTACACCCCCATCACAGTTTATGGCCCCCATGCTGGGGCTCACTATAAAATAATAAAGCATTGAACTCACCCTCCGACACTTCTATGCTGGCAGCATGCATTCTCCCTCCGGTCTTCCTGCTTCTAATCAGCATGGAGGTCATAAACTGTAATGGGGGGACTCTCTAATGTAATATGCGCTGCACCCCCTGCCACTGATGGACAGGAGGATGCAGTGCATATTACTTTACACTAATGAGCAGGGGCACAAGACCTCCCGCTCCTTCTGCAGCCTTCCCCTTCCTCCTCCTGCCCCTGGTCATCGCCGCCCTTACTGACATGACACTGACTCGAGTATAAAACGAGGGGGGCACTTTTCAGCACAAAAATTGTGCTGAAAAACTAGGCTTATACCAGAGGTGTATCTAGGTTTTCTGGCACCCAGGACAAGCGTTCGGTTTGGCGCCCACACCAGTGGTCTCAGGAGACAACATGTGACCAATCATCCATACATATGCAATTTTTGCACTTACAAGTACAGTGATGCTGGAACCAGCAAGAGCTGTTTCTGGCAGTGAATATATTACACGTTGTTAGGAGTGGATTAAGGTGTTTAATGTCATAATTAAAATGCCTGTCCAGGTTTGAGATGAAATTCTAGGTGACTGCAGGCCTCCAAATTCTCATGGCGCGTGCACTGCACACTTTCAGTATTCTCCCATGTCAATGGTAAGATTGGATTGTCATGTGAACACAATTATGCGATTTATATACTTCTGGCCACATCGTGACTAGACATGTTCGGTCTCACAATTATTTTCATTGATTGAGGCCTCACATGTCTAGTCAGCACGTGACTGCATGTATGTAAATTGCATACCTATGGTTACATGACCTTCCACTCTCACTGCCAGCACCAGACAATCCTGACAGCAGGCAGTGTGCGCTCTGTGGGAATTCAGAAGTCTGCAGTCACATAGAAACATATAGAGTGACTGCAGACTCCTCACAAGCTTGGGACAACCCCTTTAATGCTTCTAACAAATAAATACATAGAGCCCTTAACTACTTGTTAGAATGCACAACACATTATTAACATAGCCATGTATCAAAAAGCTCACAAGTTATGGATTGTTAAATGTGTACAGGATCAGAACAATGAACACAAAACTACATCACCAGAACCAATAGAGTTACTAAAATACATCCATATAACCCCCATCAGAACAGAAATACATCACGAGACCCACCAGAGGTACAGAAATACATCCATATAATCCCCATCAGTACAGACATACAAAGTCAAAAGCCTCATCAGTACAGAAATATATCACCAGACCCACCAGAGGTACAGAAACACTATGCCAAAACCTTCATCAGTACAGAAATACATAACCAGACCCACCAGAGGTACAGAAATACATAGATAGAACCCCGATCATTACAGAAATCACAACCCTCATCAGTGGCAAAATTCAACATCAGAACTGCCATCAGTACATGGTAAAACAATTGTAATATCAGGTCAGACTCATACACATTTGTACTGCATGAACCTACAACTCCTACTACATAATTACCGTGTTTCCCCGAAAGTAAGACCCTGTCTTATATTTTTTTGGGGCCAGAAGTGGCCCCCTGTCTTACTTTCGGGGGGGGGTCTTATATTGGCAGCCCCAGCCACTCCAGCCTCCCATCCACACACACCCACCCACCCATACACTTACAAACACATACACATACACACACACGCACACACTTACAAACATACACACACACATACACACACGCACACTGACAAACACACACACATACACAGACACTTACAAATATACACACACACATACACTTACAAACACACATACACTTACACACAAACATACACTTACAAACACACACATACACATACATTTACACACAAACATACACTTACAAACACACACATACACATACACTTACACACAAACATACACTGAGTGGGACCCTGGAATGAGGGTACCCAAATAAAGCACCTTTGAAACACGCCCGGTGAGTGCCGCTATCTTTTTTCTTTTTATGCTATTATTGATGTGATATATAGCGGGCACCCAGAGGCGGCCAGCAATGCCCCACCTCGCATATACCCATATGAAAAAATAAGCACTTCTCCTAACTTAGCAGTGCCCAGTGAACGGACTTTTTTTGATTAACAAACATACACTTACAAACACACACATACACATACACTTACACACAAACATACACTTACAAACACACACATACACATACACACTGCTTCTTACCAGCTCCCCTGGCCTTCAGTGTGGCTCCTTGCTGTCCCCCAGAGTGTCCAGGCTCCTCCAGTGTCCTTGCAGCTGCAGCCGTGCTGGTGCAGATAGGGTTAATCACAGCTGTGTGCCCTTGCTGAATTCTGCCCAGCCTGACATCACAACAGCCCGGCTCGAGCTCTGATTGGCTCCCAGGAACCAGTGGGCGCTGCTAGATGACGAGCCCATGACGTCATCTGGCCGCTCCCACTGCTTCCTAGGAGCCAATCAGAGCTGGAGCCGGGCTGCTGTGACTTAAGGCTGGGCACACAGCATGTTCGGCTGTGATTAACCCTATCTGCACCAGCGCGGCTGCAGCTGCAAGGACACTGGAGGAGCCTGGACACACAGGGACACAGGTACTGGCCTTATATTCCCCAGCGCCCCCCCCCCCGGCGGCCTTACTTTCGGGGGGGCCTTATATTAACAGACCCCCCCATTCCCCCTACCCTGCCTTACTTTCGGGGGGTCTTAGTTTCAGGGAAACACGGTAGCAATGGCTAGAATATACTGAGAGTTGTTGTTAGCAGCCGTCAATAAAAGCATGCAGGAATCAGAGCACTGATGCGAATTAGTTATTATCACAAATAATCATTTAGATCCTGGTACCTTATAGATGACGGGGTCGTCTTTTTCTTTTCTTCATCCTGTCCAGACACCATCATGACTTTTCACATCCACAACTTGCCTCTGCAGATTTCCATCTTCTACAGTCTTCTGAAGCACATCCTGGCACGATACCCTTAAAAAAAGCAGAATGATCAACCCTTTCCTGAGTAAAAATATCTGCCCTACACTGTGCTCCGGAATAAATAATTGCTCATTTTCACTGTTCCCTACACAAAATATGATTTATACACTGTACCTCTTCTGGTGCATGCCCTCCACACTGCCCTCTCCTTTCCAAACTGGGCTCCCTGGTCACACTATCCTCTACACTGTATCTTCCTATACTGTCCACGGTTTATACTGTTCTCCCTCATCAAACTCCCCAAACTTGACATACTGTCCCAGCATGCTGCCCCCTCTCCATACATCTCCACACATGCTCAGTCTCTAATTTGTGCCCCCTTACATTTTTCCACCTATTGAAGCCCCTTGATTCCCCTTTCTTTACAGCCATAATGTGTGATGCCAACAAAAGTGCCCCCCAAACACTATATCATGCCCCGCAGTGAATTCCTCCATATGCACAGTATGATGACCCTACTGTAATCGCCTCAACTACACTGGCACAGTATGATCTCCAACTGTGACCTCCATACCACCATCCATACAATATAATGGACCTACATACAATATAATGGACCCTACACCTCTTCACCTGTATAATGGCCCTCAACACAACCCTTAAACAGCCCTGCATAACGTATAAAGGCTCTTCACATCCCTCCAAGTATTATCATGCCCCCCACAGAGCCCTCAATATATTATAATGGCTTGCATATAGTATAATTGAGTCCATATAATATAATACGTCATCCATAGTTCTTCATATAGTATAATGCAACCCATAACCCTTCATATATAATCATGCACCCCCATAGTCCTCCATATAGTATAATGGGCCCCCATAGTCCTCCAGATTGTATATTGCACCCCATAGTCCTCCATATAGTATAATGCAACCCTATAGTCCTCCATAGCTCCATATAGTATAATACACCCTCATAGTACTCCATATAGTATAATGCACCCCATAGTCCTCCATATAGTATAATGTATCCCCTATAGCCTTCCTTATAGTATAATGCACCCCCATAGTCCCTCCATATAGTATATTGGGCACCAATAATCCTCCATATAGTATATTGTACCCTCACTGTCTTCCTATATTATATTACACATTACATAGTTTCCCATCAGTGTACTCACAGATTTTTTTAAAAAAAGTAAATACTGACCTCTCTTCTCGCTGCTCTGGTCTCCTACTCCGGTCACCTCAGCATCTGCTCTGCCGCTCTACATGTCTCAGCTCAGCGATGACATCATTGTGCCCCACTGTGCTGAGCTGCAGAGGGTGGACAGAGGGTGGACAGCGGTGGCCGGGACTCGTGAGAAGAATGCTGCAGGCAGAGGCATCTGGAACTATACAAATGCAAGTGGCATCCGCGGGGAGCTACCACTGGTACACATACCTTGTACACACTCGGCTCTGCATGCCCCGTACACACGTCTCCGCTCCGTACACCTAGTACACACTCAACACTGCTCCATACACCTAGTACAAATGCAGCTGTGCTCCATATGCCCCATACACACTCGGCTCCACTTCGTACACCTTGTACATACAGCTTTGCTCCGTTACACCTCGTACACACTCAGCTCTGCTCCATACACCTCGTACACTCAGCTCTGCTCTGTATGCTTCGTACACACTCGGCTCCGTACACCTCATACACACTCAGCTCTGCTCTATACACCTCATACACACGGCTCTGCTACATACAACTAGTACACTCTTGGCTCTGCTACATCCACACTGTAAATCCCTCCAGGCCCCACACATAATCTTCACCTCATCCAGCATCATGATGACCTGCATGGTGGAATATCCTGCATACACTGAGGAGCTTATCATGTGACCCCTCACTCCTCCCATCCACTGACATCATCACAGGTCCTGTAAGCACTGAGTGTGCTGCTGTCTGTGCAGGTGGAGAGGAAAAGAAATCTGGCTCACACTGCAGGTGGTGGGGGGGAGGGCGCAACATGCGGCTGGCGGGGAGTGAGAGACTGCAGATGCTGAAGCAGGAGGCCCAGCAGCGCCTCCCATGCCTGCTGTGCCCGGGGCACATGCCCTGCCAGCTCCCCCCCAGCTACAGTCCTGGTTTATACTCGAATATATCCGGTATTTATCTCTGTAATTGTTTTGATCATCTACACATTTTATTACTGTCCTATTCATTTTCTTCTGTGATGCATATCTCTTAGTAGTTTTATTTGATTTAATTTTCTTGTTAGTCATCTCTAGGGGTTGAGCCGAGAGATCTTGCAGCCTCATAGACACAGGACAAAAGCATTATTTTAATCACTACAAGCATAATTTGGTAATGACTAATTTCTGATTTTTTGTTTAACCACTTAGGCCATGTTCACACTGTGTATTTTTGATCTGTTTTTTGTGATCTGTTTTTGCATGGAAAACGGATGACTTTCTGTGATACGTTTTTTACGGGTCCATTTATTGGGCAGAAAATGCATCTAGTAAAAGAATGAGCCTGTTAATTAGTGATCCGTTTTTCTCTTCCGTTTTCTCCATTGATTCCATTGCAAGAGAAAAAAACAGATCAAAAATGTGTCAAAAAATAATGGGTTTTTGGTGCATTTTTTTCAAAAATGGATCCAAAAACGCAGCACAAAATATGGGTCAAAAATTCACTGTGTGAATATAGTCATAAATACGGTATAACAAAACTATGCAAGTTTTTTTTTCCTGTAATCATAATGTTTTGGAGAATCATATTGCCAGGTCAATTTAGCCATAATGCTGTAAATAAAGAAACAATTGCAGAATTGAGCTTGTTTTGCTATGTTGCCCACACTATGGATTTTTATCATGCTTTTCAATACATCATATTATAAAATAAATAGTGTCTTTCAAAAATATGACTCATCCTACAAAACACAAGCTGTACCAACTATATGTCTATATCGATGGAAAAATACAAAGATGGTGACTCTTAGAATAAAGGGAAGAAAAAACTAATGGGTAAAAATGAAGAATTGTGTAATCCTTAGGACCCGTTCGCACGCTGAATTTGTGGTGCAGATTTTGAACTTCCAAAGTCTGCACCTACTGTCTGAAAAACGCACCAAAATGATTCCTGTCCACACTGTGCATTTTTTATGCATTATTGGTGCGGATTTGATGTGGACATGAAGGTGCTTTGTGTAGGTGAGGAGATTGTAGCCACATCCTTCTTATGGTTGCAGAAAGCTTCTCTCCATAAGGTAGATAGCACGTTCCCAGACCTCGTCTTAGCCCACTCACACAGCCAGATCAGAATATCCCACACATTACACTGATGAGGGGCAGTTACCCCGAAATGCAGCGTCTGTAGTTAGAGGTTCTGATCTGGCACAAATCCCTTAGTCATATTTAAAAGCTTGTTGGAAAGCAATTATGACTTTGAGGAGCTGCTTAAAGGTGGCACTGGAGTTATTCCACTTCCTTACTGAAGTGCAAATTTGCATTAAAATTATTCAATCACTTTATCGGTCAATTGTCTGAGCAATAAATGAGCAATTATCGAGATGGCTGTTGCTTTTATTCTGAGGATTATTTTGGGGCTATTTATTAGATTTGTCATCCATTAAATTTTCAACAATACAGTTCTATCTTACCTTCTGCATTTTTGCACTCAACAGCTCCTTCTGGACATACTACAAATAGCCAAAGGAAAAAGTGTGGACGTGTTTTATAGCAAATAAGGCAAACCGTATTACCAATAATGGCTAATTAAATTAAAGGGTTTGTTCGGAAGTAAACTATTGCAATCATTTTTAAACAATGTAACTGTAAAGACATATTTTTGTTCATTTCGTTGCCCACATTTTACTTTGAAAACTCTCAAACAGCATTGCTTCAAGTCTTCAGTATTGGAACTTTACCATTTTTGCATACCTATTGTTAAAAATGACTTAGCAATTTACATTTGATAATTTATTCTTATTCATGTGCTTTTTGATCTGGTAATTACCTGCCAAAAATCATCTTTCTTACTCTTGAATATATAATATGCACATATTTTACCATAAAAGCTTAAGCCAGCAATAAAAACATACCGTTTTTTTAAACTAAATCATTAGTTTGTATTTTTTGTCATTTCAATTATAGGCTTCCAATAACATAACATTTTAGAAACCTTTTAAACCATTTTAAGATACTGTTCAACCCTTCCTGACATGCCAACTTTCTGTTTGTGCTTGTATATTTTTGCTCACATTATTCCGAAGCCATACATTTTTATTTTTCTGTTGATATAGACATATGTAGGCTTGTTTTTGGGGGGGATATGTTGCAATTTTAAATTACTTCATTGATTTTATTATGAGATGTCAAATAAAATGGAAAACAATTTCCAAATAAAAAAAAAATTGCAAAAAAAAAGCAAAATTCTATAGTTTTTGGATTTTATTTTTACACTGCTCATTATATAGCAAAATCATAAATATTACTTGTCTTCCATATAATCCATATAATTCCATATAATGCTGTTGGGATGCAAAAGAGGGTGTTGACAATTAATTTTAAGGAATTTTTGGTTTTGATTAGATTTTGTATTGCTTGTCTGAAAGAAAGGTATACAATATATATAAGACTGGCGTCACCGTATATGTAGGTGCTGGCAGAAAATAATTATACTTACAACAATAGATATCTGCCGCGACACTACTATATATGCAAAATATAAATTAATGAGTGGCACTAAAGAAAGAAGATCAAACTGAATTGTGCAAATGTGTAATGCAGAAAGCTGCCCTGTGGTAAAATTGAACTCAGAGGTCTTAGTCTCATCAGTGGCCACTGAGGATCAAGCCTGGCACCCGCCTCCACTGCCAGTTCCTGACACTATGCCCTAGTGAGATGGTGAACTGGTGAAATCTGTGTGGGCTTATATGTCTAAGGATGTAATTAAAAACAGGTGTGTGCTAGGACCTCACACTGGAGTCCAAGAGTGGTTACCAGACTAAGAAAAGAGGAAAGGCGAAAATTATGCATAATGGGAGCTCAGTTTGATCTTCTTTCGTTAGTGCCACTCATTAATTTATATTTTGCATATATAGTAGCGTCGCGGCAGATATCTATTGTTGTAAGTATAATTATTTTCTGCCAGCACCTACATATACGGTGACGCCAGTCTTATATATATTTTACATATTGTCTTTTTGACTGAGCTCCCATTATGCATAATTTTACCCTTTCCTCTTTTCTGATGGTGGGTTTACACACACCAATTTCTGTGTCCAATATCTGAACAGATCTCTGGTTGCAGTGAAATCATGGACTCATTGTTCCATTTTGTGGCTGTGTACAAAATGGAATTATGTGTCCATGATTTCACTGCAACAAGAGATCTGTTCAGATATTGGACTCAGATATCTGTGTGTGTGAAGTGGCCTTTAGTCTGGTAACCACTCTTGAACTCCAGTGTGAGGTCCTAGCACACACCTGTTTTTAATTACATCCTTAGACATATAAGCCCACACAGATTTCACCAGTTCACCATCTCACTAGGGCATAGTGTCAGGACCTGGCAGTGGAGGCCCCTTGAAGCGTGTGCCAGGCTTGATCCTCAGTGGCCACTGATGAGACTAAGACCTCTGATTTCAATTTTAGCACAGGGCAGCTTTCTGCATTACACATTTGCACAATTCAGTTTGATCTTCTTTCTTTAGTGCCACTCATTAATTTATATTTTGCATATATAGTAGTGTAGCGGCAGATATCTATTGTTGAAAGAAAGGTATGGCATAAAGCAGAACTGAGGAACTTCGGGTCCCAGGGCCGCGGCCCTGGATTACCTTTCTGGGGCCCTTGGGGAGATTCCTGGGGACCACAGTACTTGGGTTGGCAGACAGGTTTTGCTGGCTGTTACCTAAATCCAGTTCCCCAGTGATCTCTATGCCCCCAGCCTCAGCCTCAGTCAGGTATACAGCCTCTCCTGTGATGTCTATAGCATTAGCAAACCTGGAAAAACTGTTGTAAAGAAACATGATCAATATCATCCACACCAAAGAGAAGTAGCTCCAGCCACCAATGTAGGGTGAGTTATTAGTTTAACAAAATATATCAGGGTCATTTTCGAGTTGACAATTTTGTACGGGTCCCAAAGGATAGTAGAAATTTCCAAATGGCTTCCGGCAGAAAAAAGTTCCCCACCCTTGGTATAAAGTCTATGTTTAAGAACATATTTTTTCCTTTGATGCGTGGAAAGAGATACCATCACAGAACAATCATGAACGTCCTTTATTTAATTTTAAGCCTGTCTTTCCATAGTAGAGGGATTTTGATGTCAATATATGCTTCTACAAATTGTAGGGAGAATTCTTTAATTTCTTCAAACTTAGATATTTTGTTTTTGGTCTGCATTTTATTAAATTTTTCAATGCAATAATGGTAGCTAATAGAGTTGGATGACTGGGGAGTGGCTGAGACAGATTGGTGATATGTAATAGAATAAGCGCGCAAAGAGAGAATATTTGTTAGAGGATAACTCGAGATCTACCCATGCTGAGGAAACATTATTAGTGATCCAGTTTTGGCTTTGCTTAATTAGGTTAGTGTAGTAATACGACATTTGGTTGGGCATGGTGAAACCTTCTCTTGCTCTCCTTTTTGTCAAAATGTTCTTTGAAATTGTCTTTTTTTTCTAGCACCATATGTAATTATTCATCAGGTTTTGGAGCTTATTTAAATACTTTGGGTGGGATAATTGTTGGAATTGCTTTAAATATATAATATATAAGATCTTGGAAAGAGTAACCATTTGGAATGACATTATTTTACCTAGCCAAGTGAGATCCTTTCTGGAGAAGTTTCTTTATGTCACTTTGGATTATTTTGGTGACTTTTTCAATGTTCAAATTAATTAAGATTTGATTATTATTAGTGATAGAATTGCCTAAAGTTAGAGTGTCGTCTATCCATTAGAATGAAGAAATAATTTTAATGTTGTTCAGTCATTGCTGATTTAGATTAAATGGTAATATTTTAGATTTTTAAATATTTAACATTCAATTTGTAATAAGTTACCACTAAAAATGATTGAGTACTTTTAAGGATTCTCCAATAGATTTGTATGGGTCTGAAAGAGATAGTATTATGTCTTCAAAAAGACCTATCTTGAAATTTCTTTTTCTTATGCAAATACCGTACCTATTATTTTTATGTTGCTTCTCAAACACTTGGCTAGGGGTTCCATTTTAAGCACAAACATTAGGGGAGATAGTGGACACCCCTTGCCTAGTGCCTTTGGTGATTATTGAAGGTTTTGAAAGATGGTTATTGGCATACATTCTTGCCGAGGGACAAATATATGAATATGGAGAGGGGGTGTGGCCTAATGGTAATGGCGTAGGGTTTTACCTGTGCTCTCCCCACAACAATAAGCAACTGGGCTAAATGCCCTCAAAAAGACTTTGACAACTGAAAAAAGATCTACTATCAAGCTGGTAATCACCTTGGGAACATTTTGTTTGGGTCAGTGGTCCCTTTTAAGAAGAATTCTCCTCAGAGTCCAGTCATCAATTTTGCCTGAGGTAAAGGACTGTACTGTCACCTCATGAATAATGGCGGCCTAGTCACCTCATAATATCTTCATTGCCTAATACTCCCCAAATTTTATATAATTAGGCTTCAAATCTCTCAGTATACTGAAAGAAAATTTGAGAGACAGCCTGTGTGACTTTTCCATTGATTTCCATGATTTGGGGACATCTGACAGACATCTGACAGACATCTGACAGGCTTCCATTGGCAGCAATATTGTACCTCTTAATTTCTAGGGTGTTCCTCTACAGGGATTACCCTGGGATAGTCTGAACCCTCCTAACCTATTTTTGTATTGGCACCTATGATTTTGGACTTTTCCTGTCAAAAAATCCAAGATTCAGCATTTCTCTTAGAGCTTTGTGCTTTGCTGTGCCACCCTAATTTCTTCTCAAAACCCTTTGGAGAGTTGTCCTGGGTCTCCCCAGACCCCCCTGAGCTATTTTTGGACTAGTATTGTTTGTTTTGTGATTGTTATTACCAGAAACCTACAGCCTCAGTGCTCCTGTGGATAAAACCGATACTTAAGAACTTTACTTATGCATATTGCGTAGCTCCTGTTTAATCTATTGGAGCTTACGTTGGAATTTACGCCACAATTATGTCATAGCTTTCAGAGCTTTGTGCTTTGCTGTGCCACCCTAATTTCTTCTCAAAACTCTTTGGAGAGTTGTCCTGGGTCTCTCCAGACCTCTCAGAACTATTTTTGGACTAGTATTGTTTGTTTTGTGGTTTTTATTAACAGAAACCTACAGCCTCAGTGCTCCTGTGGATAAAACCAATACTTAAGAACTTTACTCACGTATATTGCATAGCGTCTATTATATCTATTGGTACTTGCACCGGAGTTGATATGATGCTGTGCAGCTCACATAGTAATTGCTGCTTACCACTCTGACTTTGCTTCTCTCACTATTTAAGTAGTGCTGGCCCCTCACAGCACTATACATGTGGATTGCAATTCTTGGTCCATTTTAAATGAAGTAGACCTGCTTTTCTCTATATATCCCACAATTTCCTACTGCACCTTTGTCCTGCATTGCCATCTAAGGAGAAGTGTAGCAGCTATTGTACTATTGTTATACTCATACAATTTTTTTTTTATTTTAATTTTTTAAATTTAAAAAAAAAAATCTTAATTTATTTATTTATTTATTTTTATTTTTATTCTTTTGAGGATTTTCTGCGGAAGTTACAAATAAACACTTCTATTACTCTTCACATGAAGATTATATTGTCTTTCTCTTTTCACCTGTATCCTATTTTCATCTACTAGTGACGATTATACTATATTGGACAAATTTGGATTTGTTACTAGTTCCTTCACGATATTAAGCCATTGTATTGGTCCAGTATATCTGATATATACATATTACTGGTGACTTTTCTGCAATATTCAAGACTCATAACATCTGAGGATTCTGCGTGGGCAAGTGAGGTCGGAGGGCCTCCAGCGATCGCAAGCTTCGCAGACCCTGCGATTTCCGGAGTGTGAAGCAAATCTCAAGAATATGTATATGTTTATTTAAGTTAACTGTTTTCTTATTTGTGTGGGTGGCGTTACAGTGTACTGGTGCTGCTGGGATTTAGGCATTGTTTCAATTAGCTTTGACCAGATTCTAACATTGAGGTTGAATATATAGCCACACTAATATTTTTATATTAAGCTTTATAATCCTGATACTGTTTAGACACCTTCCTTTTATTTACCACGTCTCGTAGGCAGACAGATCTTCATAAGGTCACTATGAATCCTACGGGTAGGTCCACTAAACCCCATCTTAAATGCACTCCATCTACAGCTAGACTGATTTTGGATAGCGAACACAAAGAGAAGGTGGATAAAATAGATTCTCACATACGGGGCTCAGATATGGACACCCTAGATAATAAGGGTGGTGACAGCTTGAAGCAGACCTCAAAACGTAAGGACACAAGCTCCCCTGGCAGTTCTGCTTTGGTTGGATCTACTTTGGAGGAATTGGAATCGGGAAGGGGTGACAGTCCTGGTTCCCCCCCTGGTAAACAAAGACCTAGAGTCACTTCCTCTCCCTTATCTATTAAAATGAGGGGTCAGGCTGAACCAGTAGATAGGGACTTTTTGCTTGACCTCTTCCACAGCTTCGCTGATCAGATGAAAATGGAGTTCTCTGATATTAGAGAAACACTCTCCACCCTAACTACCAAAGCTGGCGATATGGAGGTAATAAACAGGCTATCTGAAATTAATGAAAGGCAGTAATTCTGGTATAATTTAGGAGCGCTCAGTAAAGAGAAGCAGATACCAATAATTAAAGTAGACCTGTTTATTCTGGTTTGTCCACTACGCGCGTTTCAACAGCGACCTGCTGTCTTCCTCAGGTGACGCTGACACCGTGGTTGTGCACGGACAGCACAACCAGTCCAGGTGAGTGGTGATTACCGCCACTAACAATATATCCCCATTAGACCACCGGGTATTATTCAAGATTGCGCCTCTCAATTTTTGTTATTTCATATCTAAAATTAATAGCTCTCTTAGAAAAGAATTGGACAAAACTAAACAGGATTATAAAACATTGTCCAGTAAATTGTATTATTTTGACAATACTAATAGACAGTCCAATTTAAAATTAAGGGAAATTCCTGAGACAGTCACGAGGTCTGAATTACTGCCTTACCTTAAAAAATGATTAATATCATGAGAGGGAAGAAAAAAAGATTATGCAGAACAAACTTGCACACCCAAGATCAAAACATGGAGTTTATTGTGGAAAATAACTAAGGCAAACAACACATGAGACACAAAATTAAAACCACTTAAAACAAAGTAGGTCCCAGTATGCCGGTTGCAAGCAGATCAATACCAATGAAATGACAGATGAAATGTCAAAATTAAACAAAAATAGCACACCATGTGAAGTCTGTGAAAGAACTATACAACAAGGTCCTCCATGTGCATGGAGGAACCAATTAGACATGGTGTGGATGAAAAGTCAATATGAACATGCATCATAAGTGAAGGATCATACCAAAGATGGATGCTGCAACCTGGGTGACCGGGGACCCCACGCGTTACGCTGCAACTAGGCAGCTTCCTCAGGGGAGTCTCCTGAACGCGGTGACCAATCAGAATAGCGGCGCGCGCTATGCCGCCATATTTGAAATACACTGAGTACAGTGTATTTGAAGTATGGACCCATAGAGCACGCTGCTATTCTGATTGGTCGCCGCACTGAACGTAGCGACCAATCAGAATAGCGGCACGCTCTATGGCGCGATACTTCAAATACACGGAGTACAGTGTATTTCAAATATGGCGGCACAGCGCGCGTCGCTATTCTGATTGGTCGCCGCACTGAACGCGGCGAGCAATCATAATAGCGACGCGCTCTATGGCGCCATACTTCAAATACACTGAGTACAGTGTATTTGAAGTGTGGCGCCATAGAGCGAGCCGCCATTCTGATTGGTAGCCGTGCTGAACGCAGCGACCAATCAAGTATTAGCCAGTAGGTGTACTAAGAGCCTTACCACAGAGCAATGAAATTTTCAAAAATTACATTCACCATACAAACATAGGTAGTTGATGGATAGATATCATGTTTTAATTGCGTTATTGTTAATTCTTACTAAATAAACTGTATATTGATTCTAGACCACCCGATTCCTTAGAATCGGGCTGCCAGCTAGTTGTATATATTTCTTGATATTATTCTGTTCTTGTTTTATTCTATTTTTTTTCTTTTAGTACTTATTGACACGATGGATGTTTTATATTTCATTCCATAAATCTCTTGGCTTCATGGTTTAGTAAGTCTTTTCTCTACTGACTTAACTTCGTTTACTTGCTTTTATGGCCATTAATTTCATGTTCCTGAATGTACATGGCCTAAATTCCCCTCATAAGAGGTATCTACTGTGGAGAGACATATTTAGATTTAAAATAGATATTGCGGGGTTGCAGGAGACTAAGTTTTCTAATGATAATCCTCCAAAATTTGAAAATAAGTTATTTTCATCTATTATCTTAGCCTCTCAGAAAAAAAAGAAGGCGGGTGTCGCCTTTTTGATTAGAAATAACATCCAGTTTGAACAGGAGACTGTTATTGCAGATACAGAGGGAAGATACATAATTTTAATATGTGGGCTTAGTGGTGTCTATTATACATTGGTTACTCTGTATGCCCCTAATAAGGGTCAGATTAGATTTTTGAAAGAGTTAATGATTTTAATTTCGGAAAATCGTAAGGGTTCTTTGATTCTCTTTGGGGATTTTAATGTAATACCTGATGCATTTTTGGATTCCTCTGGAACTCGTGGAATTTCTAATTTAACCTTGAATCCTTGGATTGATAGAGAGAGCTTATATGACGTATTTCGATGTATTCATTCCACTTCTAGAGAATACACATTCTACTCGGATTCCCAGCTTTCCTTATCTAGAATAGATCTAGTTCTAGCTGATAGTGTCTCTATATATGAAATTAAAAAGATCAATATCCTGCCAAAGACTTGGTCTGATCATTCCCCGATAGTTTTTGAGTTGGTCCCTAGAGGGGGTGCTTCATCCACTAGGATTTGGAGGGCCAATACCTTTCTTTATTCTTATCCCAACTCAAGAAAGGAATTGATAGACACTCTAAATTATTTCTTTAAAGAGAACGATGGTGATGCAGTTAGTATTGAGACATTGTGGTTAGCCCATAAAACAGTAGTTAGGGGCAAGTTGATTGAACTAAATTCAAGTCTCAAAAAACAATCTAATGCCAAACTTGCATCTCTAGTAGCTGACATTCGTACCCTAGAAGAATCACAAATAGCGTCTCCTTCTCCATCTACCCAGCTTAAAATCTTAAAGCTTAGAATAGAATTAAGGTCCCTTTTAATTTCTGACTATAACAAAATGATTCAGTCTTCTAAACTAAATTACTATATTTGTCATAATAAATGTAATACATTTTTCGCCCATCGAATAAAACTGATGAGACAAAAGAGGAGGATTCTACTAATCAAAAACAAGCAGGGGTTGACTTACAGACACCCAGAGGATATTTCAAGTGAATTCCTGCACTTTTATAAAAACCTTTATAATTTAAATTTAAGTCCAGGGTCTGTACAACCCTCTCTGTTGGATATTAACTCTTTTCTGGGTTCCTTGAGCCTTCCCTCTCTGACTACTGAAGAGGTGGATCTTCTTAATTGTCCCTTTCAGAATTCTGAGATTACAGAAGCAGTGAAATTCCTCAAAACTGGTAAATCGCCTGGGCCTGATGGATTATCTAATGAATATTTCAAAAATTTTGCTGACATCCTGACACCTTATTTAACTAGACTTCTTAATTCGGCCTCCATGTCATCCCTTCTTCCTGCAGAAATGCTGGAAGCATTAATTACAGTCATTCCCAAGGATAAAGGGGATGCTCTAAATGTCAGAGATTATAGGCCCATTTCGCTCTTAAACACTGATGCTAAAATTATAGCCAAAGTTGTTGTTAATAGATTATCTAAGTATACAACTCGCTTAATTCATACTGACCAAATGGGTTTTGTCAGTGGCAGAAGTACTATGGATGCCACGAGAAGATTATTCCATATTATATCATATGTAGAAAGGTGAAATCTTCCCACTTTGCTGATTTCTCTAGACGCCGAAAAGGCTTTTGACCGAGTAAATTGGCTGTTTTTATTTGAGTCCCTTAAAAAATTCGTTTTTTTCTGGTCCCATATTTAATATTATTAGAGCTTTGTATTCCCATCCATCCGCCAAAACTCTAACAAATAATGTTGTGTCTGACTCCTTTAGAATTACCAATGGAACTCGACAGGGATGCCCTCTGTCCCCTACTTTATTTAATTTCTTTTTAGAACCCTTGGTGGAGGCAATACGGTCACATGAGGGGATCCGGGGATGTCCATTACATGGGCGTCAACACGTTGCATCTCTATTTGCAGACGATTTACTGATTATTCTATCAGATCCTCTGGTGTCTCTTAGGAATCTGATGGACATTGTTGAGAGATTCTCTGGAGTCTCTCATTATAAATTGAATACTAATAAGACACAGGTTTTGCCCTATCATATTGAACATCACCTATTAGATATACTAAAAACTGAATTTAATTTCTCCTGGTCACTGTCAGAAATTCCCTATTTGGGAATCATTATTACTAAACCTCTATCTAACATGATTGATAAGAATATATCAGATATTGTTAAATCCCTTTCGAAAGATGTGTCTTATCTGTCTAATTTAGAGGTTTCCTGGACGGGACGTATTGCGGCCTATAAAATGTTGCTACTTCCCAAAATTCTATACCTCTTCCGTTCCCTCCCTGTGGTCATCCCTCAGAAATATTTTAAATGTCTCCAGACACAACTTAGCCAATTTATTTGGCGAGGGAAATTTCCTAGAATTGCAGCTACCACTCTTGAAAAACATAAATTACATGGAGGTTTAGGTATCCCCAATCTTAGGGCCTATTATATAGCTATCATAACTCAAATTAGTTCACGATGGTGGAGTACTGAATACTCACCATCCTGGGTAAATATAGAACGATCCATCATGAAGCAACAGAATCCTGCATTGTTTATTATTTTATACCGCCTTAGTCTAAAAAAGAGACTTACCCTAGAAACCCCTCTTAAGGCCACTATCAAGGCTTGGAGGACATTTAATCAGATCTCTAATACCATCTTCTCTCCAGTTTCTCCTGTTTGGCTCCCAATAGATATTTTTTCCTGGTCGTGCCCATCTCTTAATTTGGCTATCTGGAAGAGTATGAATATGAGGTATGTGTCTGACGTGTTTGATGGTGAGAGGTTGGCCTCTTTTGAGGTTGTCTCTTCTCGTTTCAGCCTACCTGAATCTGACAGACCTACTTGGACTTTACTGAATTAGACTTTAAACAACCCACGTCTAGATTTTACACTACCTAACAATATTGACCTCCTACTTCGTCACACTGGAAGCCAACTTGTGTGGAAAACTAATAATATCTATAAAACTTTTCATATGGATGTGAATTTTAATAATTATAGATTCTGTACAGTATGGGATCACCAACTTGACATCGATAATCATACTTTTCATAACCAGTTGCCCATCATTTTAAAAAATATTTACTCCTCTGTCCCCTGCTCAACACTTCTGGAAACTCAATATAAAGTATATACCAAGTGGTATTTTACACCATTGAAATTGCATAAGATAGACCCTACTGTTTCTAATTTATGTTGGAGAAAATGTGGACTAGTGGGATCTGTCCGTCATATTTTTTGGTCATGCTCAAAGTTACGTTCCTTTTGGTTAGATGTCCAGTCCCTGATCAATTTAGTTTTAGATTTAGACATGGTCTTAACTTTTGACTCTGCTGTATTGTTGATTGGGATATGCGATCTCCCAAAATGTGAAAGATTCTTGGCCTTACATATCCTATTAGTAGCTAAACATTTTATCGCCTCTAGGTGGAGGAGTGATTGTGTTCCATCCATAGAGGACTTTATGGATTGCATAGCATTGCACAACTCATTTGAATTCACGTTTGCTCTTAGAGGGGGTATGCATGCTAGATTGAAGTACATGACGAAATGGGCGAGTTGGGTTCGAATGTATATACCGACTCTTACATTTTGTCTACCCTAATTTGGCCTGAATTTCTCCTTTTATCATTTTGATTGTACTTACAATTGTTTGCTAAGAGCTATTTAGTTGTTTTTTTTTAGATACTCAGAATTGTCATGTCAGTTGTAAATATTTGGTTATTTTATTTCTTTTACTTATGTCTTTTGTCTTTATTGTTTTTCTCCTTGTTGACTAATAAATATATCTTTAAACAAATATATGAATACATAAGGGTTTTAATGATTTGATTATCAAATCCAAATTTCCATAGTGTAGCGCTTAAGAAAGCCCAATTAATCCTATCGAAAGCCTTTTCAGCATCTAAGGCCAATAGTAAGGAAGGTGGCTTTGAATTGTTTATAATGTTTATCAGACTTCTAACACCACCTGTAGTTTGGCACCCTTCGATGAACCCCACTTAGTCTTTGTAGATGATTACTGGAAGAATTTTTTGTAATCTGTTTGCAATTACCTTGGAATATATATTTTATATCCAAATTACTCAGTGAAATTGTCCGATGGTTTGGGAATAAGCGTGATGATTACTTGTAGCATTTTTTCTGGGAATTATCCAGTTAAATATGCTTTGTTAAAGGGAACCTGTCAGGTGGTGTGTCCCCCCCCCAGCTATCACTGTCTGTAGCTGTAGCTGTATAATAGGTGTCTAATCATCCTTGTCTGAGCTCGAGATGTGAAAGGTAAAAAAAAAAGCATTTATACACTTACATTTCCTTATGTAATGAGGCAGTCAGTCCCCAGCTTGGAGGATGGAAACTGTTTGGCAGCTTAATAGTTAACATTTCATCCTTATGTTAAAACATGTTGGGAGACCTGATGTGATGTCATAACCATGTGACTACAATAGGCGGAACTAAGTCCCCATGGAACATAAGTTTGCTCACTTAGCTCTGCCCACTGTGTTCACATGATCGTTACATAACACAGGTCCTTTAGCCATGCAAGTTAATAGTGAGTTAAATATTATCCTGCCAGACAGTCTCCCTCCTCCAAGGTGTAGACTGAAATGTAAGTGTATAAATGCTTTTTTTTCACATTTCACATTACACTCTGAGCTCAGACAGGGATGATTAGAATAGTATTATAAAGCTACAGGTACAGATAGTGATAGCTGGGGGGGCATAACCCACCTGACAGGTTCCCTTTAAAGATCTTTACCATGTGGGGTAGTAGTAGATTAAAAAATTGTCTGAAATATTCACTGGAGAATCCATGAGGACCAGTTGATTTATTTAATTTATTGATAACTCCTAGAATTTCCTCTCTGGTAAATGGGGAATTTCAGCAGTCAAGCTGCAACTGGGAGATTGTTGGTAGTTTTCTGTTGGATAGAAAGTTATTAATTAAACTTTTGTTGGGCTGTGCTGTAGAGACATCATTCTTGAGATTGTACAGGCTAGAGTCATATTAATAATAATTTGCCACACTATAAAGAATTTATATCTTTTGTCTTTAATCTGTGGCGTTGAAAGAGGAAGTGGTTCTTATTCATTTAATTTTTTCTATTTTTTTCTTGTTGGTTTTTCATTTTCATTTTATTTTTCCAATTTTCTATTTTTTTATATTTACTTCTTTCTTTACATCTGGGATTTGTGCAATAATATGTAACGTTTTACTGGTAATACATAGGAAGTGTGCTTCTTCATCCTAGCACCATATATCACATTTTGTGTCACTATATCACATGAAGGAATGTTCTCACAGGTTTTAGATGCTCTTAAGGGTATATATATTTGCCTTTTAATCTGTTATTGCCACTTACTTTTGTTGTTTTTCTTTCTCTGAACACCTGAATATTTTTGCAACAGTCTCCCATTTATATTTCTTTTAATACTTTCTTTCATATGTACCATTATCTATACCTTTCTTAATGTATTTTCTCTTATGTCCAAGTGCTCAAATAGTGGGTTCTGGTACCCCTTAATGTATTGTCACGGTGTTTCTTTGTTTTGTAACTATTTTTTAAATATAATTTTAAAAAAAACTATGCTTTAATAAAGAATTTATTATACCATACATTTTGGCTAAAAACCCTTTTCAGTTTATCGCTTTTTTGTAGTGTGGAGTTTGGCTTTGAAATATTGGTTATACAGTTGTGGCCAAAAGTATTGACACTCAGTTTCTTCCTGAAAATGATTGCAATCACAAATTCTTTGGTATTATTATCTTCATTTAATTTGTCTTAAATGAAAAAACACAAAAGAGAATGAAGCAAAAAGCAAAACATTGATCATTTCACACAACACTCCAAAAATGGGCCAGACAAAAGTATTGGCACCCTCAGCCTAATACTTGGTTGCACAACCTTTAGCCAAAATAACTGCGATCAACCTCTTCCAGTAACCATCAATGAGTTTCTTACAATGCTCTGCTGGAATTTTAGACCATTCTTCTTTGGCAAACTGCTCCAGGTCTCTGATATTTGAAGTTTGCCTTCTCCAAACTACCATTTTTAGATCTCTCCACAGGTGTTCTATTGGATTCAGGTCTGGACTCATTGCTGGCCACCTTAGAAGTCTCCAGTGCTTTCTCTCAAACCATTTTCTAGTGGTTTATGAAGTGTGTTTTGGGTCATTGTCCTGCTGGAAGACCCATGACCTCTGAGGGAGACCCAGCTTTCTCACACTGGGCCCTACATTATGCTGCAAAATTTGTTGGTAGTCTTCAGACTTCATAATGCCATGCACACGGTCAAGCAGTCCAGTGCCAGAGGCAGCAAAGAAACCCCAAAACATCAGGGAACCTCTGCCATGTTTGACTGTATGGACCGTGTTCTTTTCTTTGAATGCCTCTTTTTTTCTCCTGTAAACTCTATGTTGATGCCTTTGCCCAAAAAGCTCTACTTTTGTCTCATCTGACCAGAGAAAATTCTTCCAAAACGTTGTAGGCTTTCTCAGGTAAGTTTTGGCAAACTCCAGCCTGGCTTTTCTATGTCTTGGGATAAGAAGTGGGGTCTTCCTGGGTATCCGACCACACAGTCCCTTTTCATTCAGACGCCAACAGATAGTACGGGTTGGCACTGTTGTACCCTCGGACAGCAGGGCAGCTTGAACTTGTTTGGATGTTAGTCGAGGTTCTTTATCCACCATCCACACAATTTTGCGTTGAAATCTCTCGTCAATTTTTCTTTTCCATCCACATCTAGGGAGGTTAGCCACAGTGCCATGGGCTTTAAACTTCTTGATGACACTGCGCACGGTAGACACAGGAACATTCAGGTTTTGGGAGATGGACTTGTAGCCTTGAGATTGCTCATGCTTCTTCACAATTTGGTTTCTCAAGTCCTCAGACAGTTCTTTGGTCTTCTTTCTTTTCTCCATGCTCAATGTGGTACACAAACGGACACAGGCAGAGGTTGAGTCGACTTTAATCCATGTTAACTGGCTGCAAGTGTGATTTAGTTATTGCCAACACCTGTTAGGCGCTATAGGTAAGTTACAGGTGCTGTTAATTACACAAATTAGAGAAGCATCACATGATTTTTGTAACAGTGCCAGTACTTTTGTCCACCCCCTTTTTTATGTTTGGTGTGGAATTTTATCCAATTTGGCTTTAGGACAATTCTTTTTGTGCTTTTTTCATTGAAGACAAATTAAATGAAGATAATAATACCAAAGAATTTGTGATTGCAATCATTTTCAGGAAGAAACTGAGTATTATCTGACAGAATTGCAGGGGTGTCAATACTTTTGGCCACAACTGTAAATAAACACTTGAAATAGATCACTCTGTTTGTAATGACTCCATGTATGTGTTTCAGTATTGAATTACTGAAATAATCTACCGTAACTTTTTGATGATATTCTAATTCATTGAGATGCACCTGTACATTCACTTTAGTACTGATTTGATTCTTTAAATAACTAACTAATATATGGTACCTTCCAGATTCATCCTTGAGTTCTTGTACCAATTCGAAAGACAAAGAGCACTTTATATTAGTAGAGAGGCTTGCTGTTTTTTTTTTTTTTTTTTTTTTTTTTTAATTAAAAGCATTGAAAATGTGTGAGAAATTTCTGTGTTCAAATTTGGATGGTTGTTTTTAGCAAGTTTTGTCTCTTGTAAGCAGATGATATCACATTTGCTGTTTTCAATCTCTAACCATAATAGGTGTCTTTTTGCAGGGCTATTGAGACCTTTGACATTAAAGGAAAAGGATTTGGTGTTCATTGGTGTAGGTTTTCTAAGGGAGGGAGTGAAAAAAAAGAAGGGAATAAGAAGAGTGAGAAAAGTAAAGGTCAGAGGTGAATTTCTTATAATAAAGAATTTCTTATAATAAAGAAAATCTTGTCATCTGATCAAAATAAACTTAGCCTATAATTTCCCTGAGGCAAAAGAAATAAGCCAGGGATGCACTGAGTATTATTATTCTGTACAGATCTGCAAAGCCTGTTAGTCGCAACAGTTCATGCTGTAAAAAAAAATCAAAAGTCCACCATCACAGCACTAAAGAAAACTTTATTAACAATTTTCAACTATAGTCAAAGTCACATATTCCTCAAAACCCCTCTAACAGTGCAGGCAACTAAAGATTATCTGTCCTACTGTTAGCGGACCGACCTTAATCTGCAGAGAACAATTTTGAATATACAGCCCCTCAGCAAATGCCGATCTTACCGACACATTGTATTGTGGCTTCTAATAGAAGAGGAAGATAGAAAGTAGAAGATCATTTAATTAACCATCCGGCAATTCTACAATTGCCACTGTCTTTCATCAACACTCAGCTATTCCTGTAATCCTCTGTGCTGTACTGTCAGAGATGCTCGCAGTGCTGACAACTGAGCTGCTCTGAAAGAAAAAGAAAAGATTCTGAGTCTTGTGCTTGTCATAAAAATTACCAATGAACAATATTAATAATTATATGTAATAACTAATTGCCAATACCCTGTGCTTAGATCAGTGCTTCCCCTGACAGTCTATTCAGTCCAACCTCACTATTTCTGTAGAGTAGCCTGACTTTAGCCGAGCATTGTGCTGTCTCTGACAGTGGTACTTATCCATTATATTTATAGCTGAATAATATGCATTGAGAGAGAGGCTGTCTACAGCCCTGCGTTACGCAACTTTTGTCAGTGCAGGACAGCAGGACAGGGCTTCCTGTAAGGGAACCTACTGTATTATTTCTGACATTACAAAATTCTTGCACATAAGCGATGAATAGGAACTTTATAAATTGCAAAATAAACGTATCCCTGCCACATAACAAACTACAAGTTCAAGATGCCAAATCGCATGGGGCAAACAAATCCCAAATTAAATCCCCACATTCTCATCATAGCAAAAATAACTTACTCAGATGCCTATGTCCTCTGGGATGTAAATCCCAAGACAAAAAGTATATGAAATTGTTCAGTACAGACAAAGTAATGCCCGGGCCAGAACATCATATCTTTGTGGGCCTAATCACGTGATTGGCCCGGCTTCAATGTGCGCATTGCGCATGAGCCGGACCGGGCGGATTATGTGATTAGGTCCACAATTCATCATATCCGGCCCTGGCATTACAGCTGCAGAGAGGGCAGGAGATTCCAAAAGGAAAAGCACCAGGAAGGATAACGCCCAGCGGGGCATGCTAGGACACAAACAGGATTGGATCATGGAGCACGGATCTCGAAATCCAGCTTCCTAGATGGAGACCATAAGTGAGTTGAAATTCATTTTTCAAAATCGTTATAGAGCCCCTTTAGGTCAGAGAGGGATGGTTAGGGAAATGCTAGGAAGGTGCAGGGATAGCTAGTGATAGGAAAGAGGGGTAGATCGAGGTGACAGGTTCCCTTTAAAACAAAATCAAAATGACTTTAAAGGCCACGTCACACACACAGATATCTGAGTCCAATATCTGAACAGATCTCTGGTTGCAGTGAAATCATGGATACATTGTTCCATTTTGTGGCTGTGTACAACATGGAGCAATGTATCCATGATTTCACTGCAACCAGAGATCTGTTCAGACATTGGACTCATATCTGTGTGTGTGAAGTGGCCTTAAGACTAGTACTTTGCTGTTGATCTCTCTTTTTTTTTATCTCTTTTGAAATTTGAGGATGCTTCATCGGATGGACGCTCCACAAACTTTTTAGCCTGAAAAAGGAGGTTAACTCAGAATTCTGTTTTAAGGTTCCTCTTGGAGGATACCTTATTTAGTGTAATATTTTTCATTTTAATATCCTACTTATGTATTTTTTTTATATATTTTGCATCTATTTTAGGCTAAGCATTATTTTATACATACAAAGTTAGTGATTGCTTATATTTTGCGTCTTGAGTTTACATTTCTAATTATACCATTTTTAGTTTGATGCACTGTTTTGATTACCAGCATTATTGCATTTTATTGCAATGTTGCGGCAACCAAAAAAAGAAAATTTTGGTGTTTGGAGTTTTTTTCCATTTCGCAGTTTACAGATCTGATTAATTGATTTTATATATTGATAAATCAAGCATTTCTGAATGCGGCAATACAAAATATGTGCATTTTTGTATAGTTTTATTTTCAATTGGGCTAAAGGGGTGTGATTTGAACTTTTATAATTCAGGGATCTTCGGCAGGAAGTGATATAGCCTTCGGGGCCATCATCTGACTCCGAGCTGTCAGAATGCAATAAGGTCCCATGATCGCATCAAGGGACCTCTGGTGCCAGCGGGGAATAGCTTGATCCCCACAAGAGTGCTTTGAATTGCACTGCAAATGATTGACAGTGTGATACAAATGGTTAACCGAGCTGATCGGATCGTTGATCCACTCAATGCTGTTAATTACATATGTCAGCTGATGAGATTAGCTGTAATGTGTTGGGGATGAAGAGAGTTTAGCACATGAGCTTGCATCAGAGGGAGGGAGGCAACCAAGGGTGTGCTATTATGCCCTTAGTTGGGAAGGGGTTAATGTTTATGTTGTGCACTAAGGGCTGCAGTACTCAGCAGCTGGGCCAGCAGTCTGGATCATGGTGCCTGTGCCCGGAGCTTTAGCCCCTGCTAACATTAAAAGGGAAAGTAAAAATGGAGTAAAATAAACTAAAAGGAAAAATAAATAGTATTTGTGATGGCAGTTGAATAGGGATGGGCGAATCTACTCGCTAGGACTCGTTACTCGGCGAGTAGAAAGGGACTCACAGGACTCGGTACTCTGCGAGTTTCCCAGTGATTACTCGCACAGTAAACGAGTCCAATGCAAATCAATATCAATCCTAGTTTTGTCAGAGACGCTGACAAAACTAGGTTTGCCTTTGACTTGCATTGGTCTGATTACTGTGCGAGTAATCTCTGGGAAACTCGCAAAGTAACTGCTGTTACTTTGCGAGCCGAGTCCAGCTGTCTTCTCTGTGCAGGCTGCCGCAGCTCCAGGGTCCTAGAGCCCGCCTGCTCACAGAGATGATGTAGCAGAGCTGCGATAAAAAAAAAAGCAATTAGGGACTCCATCTTTAATTTTAAAAATCCTCTTCCGTCCAACGCAGTCCAAAACGCAATGTCCTCTCTGCTACATCCCCTGTGCATAGATATAGATGTCTATGCACAGGGAATGAGCAGACTGAGAACAATCTCAGCTCTGCTACATCAGGCAGCAGGTGGGCTCTAGGACCCTGGAGCTGCAGCAGCCAGCACACAGAGGAGACAGCCGGACTCTTATCTGTGCGAGTTTCCCAGCGATTACTTGCACAGTAAACTAGTCCAATGCAAATCAATGGCAATCCTAGTTTAGAGTCTCTGACAAAACTAGGATTGCTTCAGGCTGAAGCTTCCGAGACATCTGTGATTTGTAAATCGCACACTACTCGCTATTACTCGCTTCCCCATTCATTAACATTGGACTCGCTAGACTCGCAACGAGTAGCGAGTCCTAGGCTCGGACTCGCTAGAGTCAAGCGATTCCGAGTAATTTAGAATTCGCCCATCACTACAGTTGAAGCTTCCAGCCACTAGGTTTTATCCTCAGCAGATAGATGTTGTGGCAGTGAGATGGATAACCCCCTTCAACTGGGGCTTGCTCCTGAGAAATGAGGAAGGAAAGGAGGCATTGTAGTAGAGGTGAAGTGTGAGGGTGCAGGAGGCAGGAAGGCACAGGAGGCAGTATCTTTGAGCTCTGTACCTTTTACTAGAAGTTGCAGCATGTCCAGAGTACAATCTTCACCAGGTATGCAGCTTAGGCAGTCTGAAACAAATTGTAGTCTGCTCTGTTGGGTGAGGGGATTAGCCTTTTTGTTGTCTTCTGTGGGTTTGTTGGCTATTCAGGTGTATGTGAGGTATCCTGTACTCTCTGTTCTCTCTCTCCCTCTGTGGATCAGTTCCAGCTAGTCAGGCCATGCAAACCTTGTAATCAGCTATATTATTATTATTATTATTATTAGCTATATCTTCTCACAGCTCTTGGGCTCTCTGTATGACTGTCTCAGAAGACCCACAACAAGTGAAAAGTGAATCTGGAATTTACCGGTCTCCAGCTTTTGTCTTCAGGATCTGGAATACCTGAGAAGTTTAGAGAGCTGGATCCCTGCTTGCAGTGTGGTCCTTTTGGGGAAAGCTGCACCATCCCCTTCCCCAAGGACCGCACTGCACTGGGAACTAACTCCTCCCTCCATCTAGAAAGTGAGTCACAGCCTAAGCTAGGCCTATCAGTGCTTACCTTCTTAGTTAGGGATAGGAAAGTATGTATGCATTGGGTTTCTAGCATAGGGAGCTCCAATTCTGTTCAGACATGGCATCACAATTGATGTAGGGATAACATCATTTGTGGCAGCCAAACCGCAGGGGCACCACATTTATATCTTGGATAAACGAGAAAAAAGGAAAAAAGGTGCACTCACCCATGGAGTCGTTTCACTAAATCCTTTATTGCGGTGGAAAATTTACATGGTGCAGGGAGGGAGAAAAAAGGAACAGACAATGAGTCGTTTTGCACCTGGTTGGTGCTTTCACTGACTTAAGGATTTAGTGCAACATCTTTAGGGGTGAGTGCACCTTTTTTACTTTTTTCTCGTTCATCCAATACATTCTTGCCTTATGGTAGCCCCCGATGACAAAAGTCTTCTTGCATAATGCCATTTTCTAAGGTTATATGACATACACATGGATCGTATAGGTGTGGTGCCCAGCTTCCCTTCACCAGATCTCAACATTTATATCTAGACTGCAAAAAGAGGACCATTTGTTATATATACAAATAAGTTTAGTGTCTGCTCACCACCTCCTGGAGCTGTGTGGTACGTTTTCAGAATTGAAAAGGAATAAGTCCAGAGCTGTAAGTCCATAAAATCCACTTTCATTTATTCCATGGCTTCAAATAGTATAAAAACAATGACATCATAGTCCAGGCATTAAAAACAAACGTGTTTCAATGCAATACAATGCGTCTTAATCATTGATCAGATTTCTACATTTATATCTAGACTGCAGAATGAGGACCATTTGTTATATACTCCCTGCCAGCATTGTGCACCATTGCCTAGATCGAGTGCCGCACACAGTCCAGGTTTTCAGGATTTCCATTGCATTTGACAGTTGGCAATCAAATTATCAACTGTCAATCTCTAAGGAAATCCTGAAAACCTGCACTGTGTGCGGCACTCGAGGCCTGGAGTTCGCCATCACTGGCCTAGATAGTAAACTTTGGCATGTGATCAGCTCACTCCTGATTCTGGAGGAGCTGCTCAAACCCTAATTAGTGTTCTAGTATCTTAAGACTAGACATTAAGTCACAAAAGATATCATACCCAGTCTATGGCAGACCCTCCCCCTTTCTTCTATAATTATCACTTGTGCAGAGACTCTTCAGTCTGCTGATAACCTGCAAGCTATGCGTTAGTGCAAGGCAGCGGCGCAGGCTATGGTTCTGCATGAAGCAGATGATTGGATCAAGCTGTCCATCAGATTTCAACTGAGACAAGACTAGGGGCAAGAGGGAATGTCCAATGAGCACTTCTGACTAACGGAAGGTTTCTCTGTAAGGAGAAAATAAAGGAGACCAGCGGCGCCAATCTAACAGTAGCTCTTAAAAAATAAAAGAATTAATTTCCTAAGTATTATACTCACCTTATATCCAGTATATTCAGTCTTCAATTAGAATCTTATTTCATAAGAAAATTCTGGGGATCCAGTGGATAGATTCCTTATTCCACAGGTATGCAGCACATGGTGGATATTTAGGAGAGACTCAAAAGACTCTCTTAAGGCAACATCAAGGATCACAGGTATCCAACTCAAACATCAATGTGGCGATTATGAAAAAAATGTTACATATATCCTCATCATATATTTGAAAAAATTAAAATTTTTATTCCAGATAATAAATAAAACACAACAAGTTTTGGCTAATTTTTACACAATATTCCTCTTCAGGTAAAGAAAATAAAGTCAAAAGCACAAAAAAAACATGGTTCACACACAACAACAGTGCTTACATTATAAAGGAAACCAGATTAGTAGGAGTGGTTGCTCACAGAGAAAGGAAATTGCTACAACCACACCTAAAATCACCGAATTGGTACATAGAATAAATATATAGAAAAAAAAAAAACTCACCAAATTTTGGCCTCTTATAGATATCATTGCATTTAGCAGGATACTATCAGCCACCTCAGAAGCAACCCACATCTCTCAACACCGATGCTCCATTCCCTACAACCCTGACACGGGGGCAGTTGTGGATAAAAAAATGCAATATAACTCTATACAGCTGGGCGTCATTAATAGGCTGCTTTCTGACTTTATGCCTCACTCTTAGAGTGGCTGCCGCCCTGTAGTGATCTCATGTCCAGTGATACCACCTGTCTCCTCCTTGTGGCACGGCTGGACACTGGTGCCACAACCGCCCCGTGTCAGGGTTGTAGGGGATGGAGCATCGGTGTTGAGAGATGTGGGTTGCTTCTGAGGAGGCCAAAATTTGTTGAGTTTTTTTTTTAATATATATTTATTCTATGTACCAATTCGGTGATTTTTGTCTAAAGCTAAATTATACATGTGTTATACATGTGGATAGGTACTCGTAGGCGTGAGGGTCCGTGATGGGGGCTACGAGCTTACGTTATTTTGGTCCAAAATATCAAACTAACTCCTCACTCTCATCTATAGAGTTATATTGCATTTTTTTATCCGTCTGCAGTCTACAGCTGTGTCCTCTAGGGGGCGTCAGTCACTTGTGTTGCATATTTTGTTGCAGAGCGGCTCGCCTTGTCTAACAGCTGGGCGTCATTAATAGGCTGCTTTCTGACTTTATGCCTCACTCTTGGAGTGGCTGCCGCCCTGTAGTGATCTCATGTCCAGTGATACCACCTGTCTCCTTCTTGTGGCACAGCTGGACGCTGGTGCCACAACCGCCCCCGTGTCAGGGCTGTAGGGGATGGAGCATCGGTGTTGAGAGATGTGGGTTGCTTCTCAGGTGGCTGATAGTATCCTGCTAAATGAAATGATATCTATAAAAGGCCAAAATTTGGTGAGTTTTTTTTTTTTTCTACAACCACACCTATCCTCCAATGTTTTTTCATGGACCATGTTTTTTGTGCTTTTGATTCTATTTTCTATACCTGAACAAGGCTATTGTGGAAAAATTAGCCGAAACTTGTTTAATAAAATATAGTACCGTATTTCTGGATTTGTAAATAAGCCATCATAATATTCAATGCACTATTAAACATAAAGAATCCTATTGGATTTATCATCTACAGTGTCTCTAGCCAGATGGGTTGAATGATGTGGTGGAGAAAATATAAGTTTTTAATATTTATGATTTTATCTGATATTAATATATTGAAACAATGCAGTGAATTTTAGACATTTTTATCTTATTTACTATATTTTTCGCTTTATAAGACGCATAAGACGGATTATAAAATACACCCCAAATTTGGTGAAGGAAAAGAGAAAAAGAATAATTTTTAATGTTACTTGAAGTCTGTCTTATAATGCCAGTATCCATCTTACAATCAGTATACAAGTCCCCCAACCTGGTATATATACAGGGTGGGTTATTTATATGAATGCACCTAAATAAAATGGGAATGGTTGGTGATATCAACTTCCTGTTTGTGGCACATTAGTATATGGGAGGGAAGACTTTTCCAGATGGGTGGTGACAATGCCGGCCATTTTAAAGTTGCCCATTTTGGATCCAACTTTATTTTTTTCAATATAAAGAGGGTCATGTGACACATTAAACATATTGAGAATTTCACAAGAAAAACAATGATGTGCTTGGCTTTAACGTTACTTTATTCTTTCATGAGTTATTTACAAGTTTATGACAACTTATAAAATGTGTTCAAAGTGCTGCCCAATGTGTTGGATTGTCAATGCACACTGATAGCAACACCGCAGAAGAAATGCTAGCTCAGGCTTCCAGTATCTGTTGTTTCAGATGCTGCACATCTCGTATCTTCACAGCATAGACCAATTGCCTTCAGATGAGTGATGAGGCAAACTTTTTTGTGAATGATGAGGTTAACAAACAAAACCACTGCTATTGGTCTGACACTAACCCACATTGAATAGATCCCTCCAAGACTGTTGGAACACAAAAATTGATGGTCCATATATGGGGTACAAAGATAGTGGGGCCATTCTTCATCAATGGAAGCCTCAATGCCACTGGATACCTGAATCATGGTTACCATGACCGCCAAGGTCATCACTCATCTGGAAAAGTTTTCCCTCCTCCCATATACTAATGTGCCACAAACAGGAAGTTGATATCACCGACCATTCCCAGTTTATTTAGGTGCATCCATATAAATGGCCCACCCTGTATATCCCTCATCATGGGATATAGCCCTCATCCTGGATATGGCCACAAAATCCTGGATATGACCCCACGTTCCTGGTACATACCCCACAGTACATAGCCCACCATCCTTGATAGAGCCCCCCATCATGGTATATAGCCCCGTTATCTTGGTACATAGCCCCCTTGCTTGACATGTCCCCCCTATCCTTGTACATAGCCCCCTTGTCCTGGTAGATAGCCTCCCCATCCTGGATATGCTCCCCCCATCCTGGATATGATACCTCCATCCTGCTAGATAGCCCCTTTGTCCTGGTATATAGCCCCCTTGTTCTGGATCTGGCCCCCTTGTCCTGGTACTTAGCCCCACTGTTCTGAATTAGCCTCCTTTTCCTGGTACATAGCCCTCTTAGCCCCATTGTCCTAGATATGCCCCCATTCTGGATATGTCCCCCTTGCCCTGGTTCATAGCCCCCTTGTCTTGTATATGTCCCCCCTCATTCTGAATATAGTCCCCTCATCCTGAATATGGCCCCTTTGTCTTGATACATAACCCCATTGTCCTGGATATGTCCTCTATTTTGGATATGACCACCTAGTCCTAGTAAATAGCCCCCTTTTCTGGCTATGACCCGCATCATGGTATATCCCCCCTGATACCACACACACACACACACACACACACACACACACACACATACAAGAATAAGCAATAAAACTCACCCTCCATAGCTCCCTACTCTCAGCTCAGCGGTGTCTTCCTGTGTCTGGGCATTGGATCATGTGACTTGGGCGCAGACTGATGACATCACTGTGCTGTGGCGGTCACATGATCGGATGCCTAGGATACATGGCTTATTTTTTTGTGTGTGTGGCAGCAGAGGGGATATAATGTGATGGGAGGCCATATCCAGGATGAATGAATGAGTGCAGGCTCATAAAATATACGCCGTCCCCCGCACCCACCTTTCATTGCCAGTTTGCGCACTGAGGTAATGGACAGGGGGATGCAGTGCATATCTTATGAGTGGGCCCACATGACCACAGGCTGTCTCTGCAGACCGCCCAGCCTCCTCCAGTGCCCAGACACTGCTCCACAGTGCCTCTCCCACAGCACAGCATGTATCTTAAATTCAAATTATAAAATGCACCCCCACCTTCCCCCAAAGATCTTAGTACATAATATATAGATTCACCAATTTTTTAATCAGGAATTCGCAGACTTACAGTTAAAAACTGCTTTTGCTATAGATTTTATTGCAGGCTAAGCTACAGTATTATTGGGAAAAAAATTAAAGACAATAGATGCCCCTACAATAAACAAATACATAAAAGGGTTGAACACAATACAGTGGATTGACATATTGTTATCTGAATAAATTACAAATAAATAATAATAAATTACAAATTAATTAATAGAACATGATATGGAGACCAGGGAAGGTATTTTTTCCTTCACTTTTTCTTATTTTTTCTCTATTCAAGTTTCACAGGATTGTTCACCTGGGAATTTTTTTAATTACCGTATATACTCGCGTATAAGCCGAGTTTTTCAGCCCAAAATTTGGGCTGAAAAGTCCCCCCTCGGCTTATACGCGAGTATATAAAAAAAAATAAAAAAATACCGCAGCAGCCCCGGAGGTATACAGGCCCCCCATCAAGTTCCAGGGCCCCCCCCCACCTTGCGCGCAGCCTGTAAAGGAAAATCATACTTACCAGTGTCCAGTCGCGCCGTCCGCAGCTGCCGACATGACGATCCCGGGCTCCATTCAGCGTCTTCCGCATTTCCTGTAGTCGCGGGCAATGACGTCATTGCCCGCGCGCACAGGAAGTCGGAAGCCGGAAGACGCTGAATGGAGCCCGGGATCGTCATGTCGGCAGCTGCGGACGGCGCGACTGGACACTGGTAAGTATGATTTTCCTTTACAGGCTGCGCGCAAGGTGGGGGGGGCCCTGGAACTTGATGGGGGGCCTGTATACCTCCGGGGCTGCAGCTGTATACAGCCCTGGGGCTGCGGCTGTATACAGCCCTGGGGCTGCTGCTGCTGTATATACCTCTGGGGCTGCATATGGGCTGATATGGGGCTGCATTACTCTGGGGCTGCATACCCTGGCGTATATACCTCTGGCTGCATATTTATATACGGGGCTTGAGTATATACCCTGGGCTGTGCTGCTGTTATCCTGGTATATGCTGCTATACCTCTGGGGCTGATATACCTCTGGGGCTCTTACCTCTGGTGTGTATACTACCACTGGGGCTGCTGATGTATATACCACTGGGGCTGCTGCTGCTGTATATACCTCTGCTGCTGGGTCTATGCATATTGGGGCTGTATATGGGCTGCATATACCTCTGGGGCTGCTATATACCTCTGGGGCTGCATATACCTATGGGGCTGATTCTAGGGTGCATATACTCTGGGCTGGGTCATATACCTGCTGCAAATCTGGGTGCTGTATCCACTGGGCTGCTGATGTATATACCACTGGGGCTGCTGCTGCTGTATATCTCATTGGGGCTGCATCTGGGGCTGCATATGGGGCTGCATATGGGGCTGATATGGGCTTTAGGGCTGCATATACCTCTGGGGCTGCATATACCTCTGGGGCTGCATATACCTATGGGGCTGCATATACCTATGGGGCTGCATATACCTCTGGGGCTGCATATGGGGCTGCATATACCTCTGGGGCTGCATATACCTCTGGGGCTGCTGTATACTACCACTGGGGCTGCTGATGTATATACCACTGGGGCTGCTGCTGCTGTATATACCTCTGGGGCTGCATCTGGGGCTGCATCTTGGGCTGCATATGGGGCTGTATATGGGGCTGTATATGGGGCTGCATATACCTCTGGGGCTGCATATACCTATGGGGCTGCATATACCTATGGGGCTGCATATACCTCTGGGGCTGCATATGGGGCTGCATATACCTCTGGGGCTGCATATACCTCTGGGGCTGCTGTATACTACCACTGGGGCTGCTGATGTATATACCACTGGGGCTGCTGCTGCTGTATATACCTCTGGGGCTGCATATGGGGCTGCATATGGGGCTGCATATGGGGCTGCATATACCTCTGGGGCTGCATATACCTCTGGGTCTGCATATACCTATGGGGCTGCATATACCTATGGGGCTGCATATACCTCTGGGGCTGCATATGGGGCTGCATATACCTCTGGGGCTGCATATGGGGCTGCATATACCTCTGGGGCTGCATATGGGGCTGCATATACCTCTGGGGCTGCATATACCTCTGGGGCTGCATATGGGGCTGCATATACCTCTGGGGCTGCATATACCTCTGGGGCTGCATATGGGGCTGCATATACCTCTGGAGCTGCATATACCTCTGGGGCTGTATATACCTCTGGGGCTGCTGTATACTACCACTGGGGCTGCTGCTGTATACTACCACTGGGGAGGCTGCTGTATACCTCACTGCTGGGGGTTGTATACCTGTGCTGGAGTCCACCCTCGGCTTATACGCGAGTCAATAAGTTTTCCCAGTTTTTGGGGGCAAAAGTAGGTGGGTCGGCTTATACACGGGTCGGCTTATACACGAGTATATACGGTAAATGCATATATTTCTAGATAAAAGTAATTTTTGAATTTCAGTTTTGAACATTTTGGATTTCACAGGCTCTTTGTGTCCCAGGACATTAAACATTAATGTCGTCTGTGGTCATAAATCAGCTTTTAGGAGCTCAGAGAAAGGCTGACAAAGAGTTATAAACTATCCTGACAGTATAAATGGGTTCACTGATGGACTCTCCATTAACACTTTCTGGACAGAACAATAGACAGGGCAATACAGAAGCAATTGAAGTTAAAGTTAAATTTATTTATAACAAAAATTATTTTTAGTCCATTACTATTAATACTATACTATGCTATTTCTATTACTATTAATATTAATTAAAAATAATTAATAATATAATTAATAATAATATTATAATTAATATAATAATTCAATTAATAATAAGGTTTTTTTTAGTAAAAATTAAACATTTCACAAAAAATGAAAAACTATTAAATATATTTTATGAATGGACAGAGATATAGTGGTGTTAAGCTAGAATACATTTTTATAATATTTATTAAGAACAATTAAAAAACACTTTTTTTAAGGACTGTCATTATTTTCTAGCACTTAATGTTTTGCACTCTAATTGGAAAAATAGCAGAAAATGTTAATAATTAAGTTTGGATATGGTGGCTGTGAAATCCTCAGCAATGGAGTTCATATTTTAATTTCTGAAGTATTTAAACTAATAATCCTTGTTTGTAAATTATACAGTCTTAAAGTACTGTACTTAACATGCTCCAGGAAACTGTGTTCATTTCTCTCCGGATCAAGCAAAATGTAACTTTCATGGTGGGAAATAGCTTCAAATATTTTCAAAGAGTTAAGTGATCCCCAAGAAGTGATGGTCAAACCCGTACTGTAGAGTTTGGGGTCTGTACCGGACACCTAGTGTCCATACATGGACCCCAATCAATTTCTCAGGGAAGTCCATGTTACTGTTCAGGTTTGGGTTCAGCTAGTGGAGCTTCAAAAGGAAGTAAAACAGTGATTAACCAGTTAAATCATACTTACCCCACTTGCAAACATATTCACTGCTTCCCCCTCCCTCCCACTCTCTGCGATTGGCTGCAGTGAGATGCCCTCTGTGCCAGTGTCTGCTATTGATTGCCATACACATACACACACTCAGTAAAAATAAATAAATAATTGTAAAAAATGTTATAGGGTCCTGTTTTTTTTTTATTCTCAGCAAAGATAAATCAGACACCTGTAGCTGCAGCCCCCAGCTATTCACTCAGCTGTGTTCGAGCATCAAAATATGGTGAACCACATTCTGTTATCATAAATTATTTAAATAAATAAATAAATAATTAAAAAAAAGCATGGGGTCCCCCTCAATTTTAAACTCAGCCAAGATAAAGCACACAGCTTGGGTTTGGTATTCTCTGCCTGGGAAAGCGTATGATTATTGGGACCTCCCAACCTCAAAATACCAGCCCATAACTGCCCAAAAATTAAGCACTTTCTTTAGATGCGCGAAATATGGGCAATTTATCCTGCTCTCTCTGATTGCCCTAGTTCGGTGGCAATCGAAGTAATATAAGGGGTTAATGGCAGTTGTGATTTGTCAAAAATCACGGCTGCCATCAAGGTCTAGGTTTGTGATGGATAGAGGTCTATGAAACCTCCCATTACTAACCTGTAAGTCAAAAGAAATAAGCAGAAACACTGAAAAATCCTTATTTATAAAATAAAATGCACACACCGCTACTTTCTTCCCTTCATTAACACCAAAAAACACCCAAGATCTGTCAGTAAAATCTGTTAAACCCGCTGCTGGATTGCTGGATATGGCCATATGTCGCCATCTGGGTTTGATTCAATTCATTAACAGGATTGGGGAAGCCCTCTGGGGACATCATTGCTTTTCACAGTGAGGGATCCCCTTGGCGTCAGTGTGGTCCACGAAATTACTGCGAGAGACTGTTTCTTCCATCACTGCTGTGTTTGAGATGTAGAAGAGACAGGTTTTTTGTGGGATGCTGCATGATGGATTACTTTAAACCTGGGGTGTTTTTTTGCACCTCCCCTAGCCATCATTTTATAGCTTAAATTCAGATCTAGATTTTATGGGGTTCAGGGTCCGGGCTCACGTTCAAGTTAAGTCTTGCATTGAACCAGATTTTTTTTTAAATCCTGCTGTATCAGCCAGACCCCAACATCTGCGAGATCGCCTATCTCTTCCTCCAAGGCATTGGTTTTTTTCCAGTTTGATTAGGTTATTTGGGTGGTAGTGTTATTCAAGGACATATACAAAAACAAAAAGAACCATGCATTGTCTTAAACTGGTTCATAGACCAATCTGTATGGTAACCAGATGATCAGGTTTTAAGCTGAGTTTAATATTCATTGGTATTCATATTAAGATGAATACATTTGCACTTAATTCCAAAGAAACAAGTTGAGTTAATTGGTGTCCCATCTTTTTATAATAGTTTTTCAACTACTTTATTAGAATTCATAAAGGGTGCTTCCCTCTCTTATTTTTTTACATTGATTTATTTATACATGTATATATGTGTGTATTTTTGTAATTTTGCATCTTTCCATTGTATCTAATTTTGTACCATAAATCCATGTGTAATTGTTGGACATAGGTATCAGCAATATGCATCATATGCATGCTATTGAGCTTGTCCATTACGCACATCTAAACTGCTGTTTGTTTTTAATTGGTAAGGGTAATATATTTTTTGAAAATCTTCAGTAATCAGTGGTTACATCGATGCAGTGAAGGAGAGCCCGTGGTAACCCACGAAACGGGGCGCCCGTCGTCCACTCTGCACTCCCTCCTCTCCCTGCATCGATGTAACCACTGATTCCTGAAGATTATGGAATAAAGATCTTACACAGCAACATAATTTTGGTGAGTGCCACCCGTTTTCTTTACACACTTGATACTACCTACAACTGACAGGCAGAGCAACGCCAATTAAAACTGTACTATTTGCTGTCCGGCGAACAATTATGTTCAGTGATTGCGATATACTGTAAACCTGGAATTCTGCTAGTGCCTGGTTTTCAGCCATCTATATTATACAATATATTTTTTGGTTTTCTCTCCTAAAATATGTTGTGACTTTGAAATTTAACCATAGTTATCATGTGTCTTCTGTCTGGATTTTAATTGGTTGTCATATAGCGCACCAAACTTTTATGCAAGATCCTGAATACTGGACAATCATTTGGAGTGAGTAAAAAAAAAAATCACTTTTTTTTTGCCCATTGTACTGTGAATGATCTAGCACATTGCCTCTTGTCTATCTAATTTACTGTAAGTATTTTAATTGAGCAGCTATGGTTATTGCAATTTTAAGAGTTCTAATTTTAAATTTAAATCACAGTAAGAATTATACAGCCTTAAAAGAAATTAGTTGTATAAGTAACAGTAATACATTTTGCCATTTCGCTTTACTACATATTCATGATTTTCTTATTTTTTGCTTAGGATTTAAAATTTTTATGTTTTTTGTAATATATTTGATTTAATGTTATAAAATATTTTTTCTGCTGGAAAGACTTGAAAGAAGGAAATGAAATATACACAAACATTTCCCAATTTCAAACTGTCAATAAACAGTAAATGCAAATCATACTAATCTCTTCCTGCTGGTTAAGTGATGCAGAATAATCTATTAATATGCATAGGCCAGCAAGGTTAAGCTCCTCTAACATAGTCATTGATTTCTTCTCGGCTGCCATACGGTATGTGCTCATGCTTCCCTTTTGTAACAGTTTAAAGTAATACTTATTTGCAGTTCTGCTGCAAAACTTTTATTTATTTTTCTGAGGAAGGCAGGAGGGGTGATAGAGACTTTGCATTTAATTAATTACCTGTGCAGAATATTCGACTTTTACAAATCAAGAGGCATCACTGCTCCAAGCTGAATGACAAATGCCAATATGTGCTTTAGATTTCTTGGCTCAACAAGCCTATATAGTGGAACAGATCCATCAAAGTGTCACTGCATCCCAAAGTTAGACTAGATGTTTGCCAATTAGGCATAATGTAATCTCTATATATCATTGAGATGTGCTTGGCTCATGAAACTTAACCACTTTTCAGATTTTAGTCCTATGTTTACCTGCACCTTTTTTTTAATAAAACAATATATAAATTCTATACATAAAAATTAAAATAGCATACATAGGTTTTTAAAGCTTATATAATTCTAATTAATGTTATCATAATTAAAAATATAGTTAAAGGGAATCTGTCTCCAGGTTTTTGCTATCTAATCTGAGAGTAGTATAATGTCGGAAAAGAGATCCTGATTCCAGTGATGTGTCAATTACTGGGCTGCTTAGTTTAGTTTTGATATAATCACTAATTAATAAACTGGAGATTATCATTAGAGGACGACTTGGCCTGCTGCCAGCTAGTACAGTGTGTTCAGGAACTGTTGAATATGAAGCAGAGAAAACAGTTATTTTATCAAAATGATAGCAAGTAGCTCCATAAGTGATACATTGCTGGAATTAGGATTTCTGTCTCTATATTATGCTACTCTCAGATGGGATGGCAAAAAGCTGGTGACATATTCCCTTTAAATATTTTCAAAATAAGTCTTTCAACGTTTAACCTCATACTGACATAAGATGTAGCCAGTCCGTCATGTGTTGGGTGCCCACCTTTGGAGTGAGCTCCTGCACTGAGCTCACATCTTTCCCAACACATCCTAGCTGTTATCATCGCGCCATTTCCCGCTGTGATCAGAGATCCCGTGATAAGGTCGCAGGATTTCTGTGTGTCACCTGATAGCCTGGGGTCCTATAGTGACACCGGAAGTTATCAGGGATCAGTTCCTGTGGATGGTTGGCAAGAGCTGCCATCCACAGAAAGTGATAGTGATCGTTTGTGCTATGTTCCAATGTGCTGCAGCTCATCGGAACATAGCACAAGCGATCAGACTGTGCAGCACTTTGGCACCCTATGGGGTATTGCAAAATATAGTAAAAATAAAAAATCAAGTTTTTAAAAATATGAAGAAAAAAAACACAAAAGTTCAAATCCCCCCCTTTTGTCCCATTAAAATATTAGTAGTAAAAAAATTTAAAAAACAAACACATATTTAGTATTGCTGCATTTAGAAATGCCCGATCTATCAAAATATAAAAGCAATTAATTAGATCTGTAACGAAAAAAAAGATCAAATGCCAAAATTACGTTTTTTTGGTCAGCGCCACATTGGAATAAAATGCAATACCAGGTGATAAAAACAACGTATCTATGCAAAAATAGTATCATTAGAAACATCAGCTTAAGACAAAAAATAAGCCATCACACAGCCCCAGATCTCAAAAAATGAGAATGCTACCGGACGCTGAACATGGGGCAAAAAGAGCAATTCTATATTTTTTCAAACTTCTGAATTTTTTTCACCACATAGGTAAAAGTATAAGTGTACACACCACACCATCATGTCAGTTTTACCATGTAGTGAACATGGTGAATAAAAAATCCAAAAAGCAAACATGTAATTGCACTTTTTTTTGCAATTTCATGAATTTGTTTTTTGTTTCCCATTTTGTAGTACATTATATGGTAAAATAAATGATTTCTTCTGAAAGTACAACTCATCCCGCAAAAAAAAGCTGTCATATATGGAGGAGCGGTGATGTGTTGGAGTGCAGGGCAGTTGAAGCTTGCAGGATAGCCTCTGTGTGACCCCTCAAGTCTGAAGTGCAGTAATGTTTGTGATTGGGGATACTTTCTGTGAATATGACCCCAACATATTGTAAGGCCCTGTGTCCATGATACATTATTTGATGCTTCTTTTGAAGAATATTTTGAGAATTTGCAATAAAATTTGCATGTGTATCCTGAAGCCAGCAAAGTCTGAGGGCTCAGAACAGCTGTGCCAACATGGTATTTTTCCTTGCAGATTTGGTGCAGATTTTGGGACAGAAAATAAAATATGAAATATAAAATATGAAATAAAAAAGCAATCTGGACATAACACCTGTCATAGGCTTTGCTGACCTCAGGACAGACATGTAGATTTTGATGCAGATTCTTAAAATCTGCATCAAAGAAAGCATTAAACAATGCACCGTGGGCAAAGTGCTTAAGAGTATCCAGGGAGATCCGCAGTTGTGCTGAAAGGGCTAAAGGATTCCTCTTGCCCCGTGGTCATGTCCACAGAGACTTCTAGGGCAGGGGTGGCCAACTATCGTCCTCAAGGTTTAAAAGTAGTGCATGTTTTCTGGATTTCTTTAGCATTTCACAGGTGCTGATTTCATCACCTGCAGAGGTGATGATTATAGCACCTTATGCAATACTAAGGAAAACCTGACATAAGCCAACTGCGAATTCCCCTTGCTGGCCCGCAGATCTTTAAGGTGTCCTCCTCCTTAACAAAGATAGTGTGCAGTCTTTTGTAAAGATGATCAAACAGCTGGGCTGACTGGTTAATGTAGCACTGATGCCCAGTACCTTTTTCCACTAGGAAGCCAAACCCCCTATCTTGCAAGAATTCTACTACCTTGCATTGGGTACACTGGTTGTAGAAGTGATTGGCCATACTTTTTTGTAGGAGGTAGGGGTCCCCATATGGTTTTATCCCAGTCGAAGGCCTAAGGTGGGGATGACATGCACGTTTATTAAACTGAGTTCTCTGCCTCTTCTACCTCGTACTGCCACTCAGCCTACTCCTTGGCCTCCTGCTTGGTCTTCACATCATACTCTTGGTCCTGGTGGTATTGGTAATCCAGTAGCTGTGACCCCGGCTGCTAGTGGAATACAACCAAGAATGCCGCAAGGTCTTCTAAAGTGGAATGGGGAATGGGTCACCTCCTGACTTTGAGATCAGGTTGGCCCCTGGAATCAGAGTCCAGCATTGTATGCGCACCTCGCTGCACAGGAGGCCCAATGTGGGTAGAGCGATGGTGCTTCAGGTCACATATGTGTTCATGTTGTCTTCCAGTAGATGCCGCTCTGAGTCTGGTTCTAATGCACCCTCTGCCCCTGGAGTGGTGACATAGATTCCTGCCTCCAGATCAGACATGTCTTGCGGGGGACCCATGACCAAAATATCTCATGCCAGAACATGATAGGAGGTGAATCGCAGTTGTGAGGTAGCAACCGGGGAACCCGCTTGCAAAACGACAAGAACACGTGTTTATAAGTTAACCAATGTCTACCCGTTTATTTTCACATATTAATCACATAACCCGGGTAGCATGTTTGACACATATCACATTGATTAACAACACTTTACATAAATACACCATACATTTACATTTAACATCACATAACACTTATATTGCACATAACGTTTTATAGTAACCCGGGACCTGTAACCATCTCTGTCCCCATTGGAGCTCTGCTAACAGCTCCCATGGTGGCTACGGCCTCCGGCCTACTTACACTATACATAAGTTACAGTACGATGATGACCCTTCCGGGTTCAATAACAGGGATTGAGCAACCTGAGTACCGGGTATATCATGTATCCCCAAGGGGCTCCTTCCAGGACGTATCTCCGCCTACGTCCCGGTCAGAGTCCACATGGTTCAACCATGGTGTCCCCACTCTAGGAGCCCTTTTAACCCCTACTTCTGACCTTCGTTACATACGCCTCAACGGGCCCTGTGGGTCCCAATGGCGGTACCTGCCGCCTGGCTTTAGTCACCCAGCATGATGACTCAACACTCACCCGTAGTCAGGAATCCTGCCTGACCGGGTCCTTACATACCGTATGTGATCCATCATTCAAACGTCCATGGATCACACACCTGCTCACAGCCCACATCCATGGACTGTGGCCCCTCCATGGCCCATTACAGGGACTGGCAAACCATAGTGCACGGGAACCTCTACATCCGTTACCTACTAGGAGCCCTATTACCCCTGTGTCTGGCACCACAGGCACACCCACACCATTAGAGGTCGTGGTTGAGGGACGGGTACCCTCTGCAAGCAGCAGGGCAAGCCTCCCTCTCGTCCCAAGGACGGAACGCCTCCAACATCATCCATACTCGCTGGGTCACTCTCTCCCCACATCTTTATACATGGGTCTTACATATAGGCCATCATCTCTCATTCAGGGCCATTACTTAAGCCCTCATACACATAGTTCATCGGGTCCCTTAACTGAGTACTCTGACTCGGACCCAAAGGCGGTCTATGCCCCCTGGCACACTACATACAATTGCCTCCACGGGCTACATACATTCCGGTTCATCAGGACCTTTAACGGACTCCACTGAGTCGGTCCCAAGGGCGGTCTATACTCGCCTAACATGATTTACGCACACAAGGTGCACAGTTCACACTATCGCTCGGGAACTGCTTTCTTACCGGGCACGGATCCGGGTCTCGCTACCTGTGTCACAGGTTCCACCAGGCATCGCCACAGGCTCCTTCCCGGACGTGAGGCGAACCACGTCCGGTCTAGCGTCCACGGGTGAACCACGGCTTCCCCCTCCAGGTGCGGACACGACCACGGACCTCGGCACCGGCATGGAGCTAGCATGCTCCCATCATGTACTCAGAGCCTCCAGACTGCTCTGCACTTGGCTGGTCTCAGCTTCCATCTGAATCAATCTCAGCCTCCAGAATCCATCTCAGCCTCTAGAATCAAACTCTCAATCACTCAGGTGGCCGGCTCTTATCGTGCCAGCCACTCCCACCTGGACACACCCCCTCAGCTGCTGTTAATCAGCCTTTCACACAGCTCAGGTTAACTCCCTGTGTTCCGGGTTGTCAGCACTCACTTATTACATACTATTCCTCATGGACTCCTCAATCTCATCCCACTCTCACTGCCACTCATTAGTCTCATGAAACCTCATTGTGTTCAGGTTGGTTCACACAGTATTATCATCACAGGACAACCGGCCAGTGTGCACAGGATCATCCTCTGATCCTACATGTGATGTACCCCGGCCATGCGGATCATGCCGGCGGTGCCTCACATACCCCCCTCCTTGTTTACACCCGTGGGTAGGGGTTAAACACACGGCCCTGACAAGTCGGGTGACAGCGTCGCTCCTGGCTTGTGAATAAGGGTCACACACACTGCCGGCTTGTACACCTAGGACACCGGTAAACCGTGTCCTAACCTCCCCCCTCCTTGTTCAGACCAGTGGGGGATGAACACACTGCCATAGGAGCCGGGCCACCACACAACACCTTGTGGCACCGCTCTCGGTTTGTATACCTGTGACTCCTGTCCAACCTCCCCCCTCCTTGCTTAAACCAGCAGGGGCAAACACAGTTCATAGAATCCGGATGTGGCGTTGTCTTGGCAACTTCGTGACCCCTCGGGCCACCGGAACCTTGATCACACCGACTTTGACTTCGGGACCCCTTGGGCCGCCCGATACTTTGAGTACGACGTCTTCGTGACCTCGCCAGGTCACCGGCAAGAGGCTAGGGTGCGTCGTGCGGTTGCCCATAGCAACCAAGTCCATATAAAGTGCATCAACAGAATTGTCCATATAAGGTGCTCCGGCACCACAGCCCTCGGCTGTACCAACCCCCCTTTGTAACTGGGGTGCATTCCTCACCGGGCAACCTTGCCCGCATTCTCCACCATATGTGAGGTAGCAACCGGGGAACCCGCTTGCAAAACGACAAGAACACGTGTTTATAAGTTAACCAATGTCTACCCGTTTATTTTCACATATTAATCACATAACCCGGGTAGCATGTTTGACACATATCACATTGATTAACAACACTTTACATAAATACACCATACATTTACATTTAACATCACATAACACTTATATTGCACATAACGTTTTATAGTAACCCGGGACCTGTAACCATCTCTGTCCCCATTGGAGCTCTGCTAACAGCTCCCATGGTGGCTACGGCCTCCGGCCTACTTACACTATACATAAGTTACAGTACGATGATGACCCTTCCGGGTTCATAACAGGGATTGAGCAACCTGAGTACCGGGTATATCATGTATCCCCAAGGGGCTCCTTCCAGGACGTATCTCCGCCTACGTCCCGGTCAGAGTCCACATGGTTCAACCATGGTGTCCCCACTCTAGGAGCCCTTTTAAACCCCTACTTCTGACCTTCGTTACATACGCCTCAACGGGCCCTGTGGGTCCCAATGGCGGTACCTGCCGCCTGGCTTTAGTCACCCAGCATGATGACTCAACACTCACCCGTAGTCAGGAATCCTGCCTGACCGGGTCCTTACATACCGTATGTGATCCATCATTCAAACGTCCATGGATCACACACCTGCTCACAGCCCACATCCATGGACTGTGGCCCCTCCATGGCCCATTACAGGGACTGGCAAACCATAGTGCACGGGAACCTCTACATCCGTTACCTACTAGGAGCCCTATTACCCCTGTGTCTGGCACTACAGGCACACCCACACCATTAGAGGTCGTGGTTGAGGGACGGGTACCCTCTGCAAGCAGCAGGGCAAGCCTCCCTCTCGTCCCAAGGACGGAACGCCTCCAACATCATCCATACTCGCTGGGTCACTCTCTCCCCACATCTTTATACATGGGTCTTACATATAGGCCATCATCTCTCATTCAGGGCCATTACTTAAGCCCTCATACACATAGTTCATCGGGTCCCTTAACTGAGTACTCTGACTCGGACCCAAAGGCGGTGTATGCCCGCCTGGCACACTACATACAATTGCCTCCACGGGCTACATACATTCCGGTTCATCAGGACCTTTAACGGACTCCACTGAGTCGGTCCCAAGGGCGGTCTATACTCGCCTAACATGATTTACGCACACAAGGTGCACAGTTCACACTATCGCTCGGGAACTGCTTTCTTACCGGGCACGGATCCGGGTCTCGCTACCTGTGTCACAGGTTCCACCAGGCATCGCCACAGGCTCCTTCCCGGACGTGAGGCGAACCACGTCCGGTCTAGCGTCCACGGGTCAACCACGGCTTCCCCCTCCAGGTGCGGACACGACCACGGACCTCGGCACCGGCATGGAGCTAGCATGCTCCCATCATGTACTCAGAGCCTCCAGACTGCTCTGCACTTGGCTGGTCTCAGCTTCCATCTGAATCAATCTCAGCCTCCAGAATCCATCTCAGCCTCTAGAATCAAACTCTCAATCACTCAGGTGGCCGGCTCTTATCGTGCCAGCCACTCCCACCTGGACACACCCCCTCAGCTGCTGTTAATCAGCCTTTCACACAGCTCAGGTTAACTCCCTGTGTTCCGGGTTGTCAGCACTCACTTATTACATCCTATTCCTCATGGACTCCTCGATCTCATCCCACTCTCACTGCCACTCATTAGTCTCATGAAACCTCATTGTGTTCAGGTTGGTTCACACAGTATTATCATCACAGGACAACCGGCCAGTGTGCACAGGATCATCCTCTGATCCTACATGTGATGTACCCCGGCCATGCGGATCATGCCGGCGGTGCCTCACACAGTGTACCACAGAGTAGCTGGCTTTGACTGCAGTAATATAATGGTGCTGACATGCTGAACTCCAGGGAGACACCTGTTTGCTTTTCCTACTTTTCCTAGGGGCTTACCTCTTCCACTTCCAGGACTAAGTCGGACACAATTAAGGGGAACCAACCAGCAGGATTTAGGGCTATAAAGTGAAGCCGGTGCATTATAGGCTCTGGGATACTGAATGCAATCAGACCTTTACTCAAATAATTTCATGTCTGATTGAAGAAATAAATGTTATAGAAGTCCTTAGAAAGTGTGCAGCAGGGATATGGAGTGTGCAGCACATTAGCATAAGAGGTGCTGGTTTTCTTTTCATTACTCCCCTGAGTAATGAAAAAATAATAAAAAAAAATAGCAATAATAAACAAACAAAATAAATAAATTTTCAAACAAAATTACCTAAAAAATATTAAGCTCTCTTATATAGATATTTTAAGCACATTGTAAGATTCCTAGACTTCACAGGTGCTGCCACATCTGGCACTGTTTCTAAAATTCACACCCTGCAGGTATGAAAACACATGCAAACTCAAGCTTAAAAAATTTCTACAGCTTGATATAGGACAGTAGACCTGATGGCGGTAACTGTCACGATCCTCACACTGTCTTTGTTCTTTACTAGGTTGTTGTGCAGATTGTCAGTCTGGGCTGTCTCTGTGCTGCAGATCATCTGCATTTTAGCTCACTTGATTAGAACTCTACTTAAGCAAGCTTGCTGCCTTGTTCTGTGTCAATTGTACATTTGCCTTTGTATGTGTAGGATTGATCTCTCTGTGCTTTGAGCCAGACCCTGCCTGATTAGTTACCTTACATGACTTGACTCTGCATGTGACCTGATTCGCCTTTCTGCCTGTTCCCCTGTACTCTGTTTTATCCCTCTGGTTTCCTGACTTAGGTTTGAATTGGACTTCGCTTCTGAATATCCCTAGCTGTTACTGGGCCATTTCCTGGACCTAACCCCTGGTTGTTTTGACCTCCCTTTACTACCAGTAAGTAGTTATATTATTATATTTACTTTCCGTTGTTATAGCCTGTTTTCTGCACCTTAGAGATTAGTTTACTGTAGTGACTCGTGTCACAGAAACACTTCTAACTTTAAGGTTAAGTGTTCTTCCCAGCCAAGGTGTCTTCTATCGATCTTTTTGGCTCCAAACAGGGAAAATATTAAGGTCATTCTAAATTTCGAACTTATTTTCCGAACATTGCCAATTTTTAGGGAAATATTTCGGATTTCTGATACCGAACCAAATCTGTGATGTTCGTGTTCAATTTAAAATTGGCAAACATGTTCGGGGAAGGTTTGCTCATCTCTAATTATCTGACACATGCAAACAGCAAATATGCCTTTGTTGGCAAATCATTGTAAAGCGCAGGGTTAACATTTCCCTTTAAAATATAGTCTATAACATTCTCTGAGTCAAATGAGGTGGCTTTGTGAACTTTTGTGGTTGTAAATGTGACGGTGTGAATTCCTTTAATCGTGCCCGCCATCAGAGGGTGACGCATCTGCCTCCAATCAGGGGCCCGGGCTTCCCTGCAGGGGGCATGGCCATTTTCATGAGGGAGAGGGGGCCTTGCCATGACTGCAGGGGTGTGGCTGTGTGCATCATGGAGCGAGTAGGACCTGCCCCCCCCCGAGCCCGCCTTCCAAGCCAGCATCACGTCTCTGACTGTGTCTGTGCACAGCCCAATCAATCCTGCCCAGAGCCAGCAACAGTGAGTCAGTGACTGACACGTGACGTCCATCAGCCGGGGCCCGCCCATCCCCACCCACTGGCCCGACCCACCAGAACAAGGTGAGGCCGGAAGTTGTTGTACAACTTGTGGACAGTCAGATGCTATTAGCCCCCGGCAGCCGCAGACAGTGCCCAGCTGAGCTCCACTCCGGATCATCATACAAAGGCTCAGGTACATCACAGGGGGCCAGGGGCCAGAACAGATAAGATCCTTCAGGAGCCCCTCGCTCCCTCCGAACTCCAGACTATGGAGAGGGGGTGGGGGAGCAGTGTGAAGCTGGCATGGTGGCTGGGCGGGTGAATGGGGCCTTGCTGCCCCTGAGCCAGGGAAAGTGTGAAGCTGGTGGTGGGGCCTCGTCGGGTCGGGACGGGGGCTGCAGCCTGCCAAAACCAGGGCAGGATGAAGCTGGTGTACGGGGCCCCGCCGGCCCCGGGCTGGGGGGGTCAGCCAGGGCAGGGTGACGCTGGTGGATTATGGGGCCCCGCTGTCCCTGAGCCTGGGAAAGGGTGAAGCTGGTGGTGGGGCCCCGCTGGGCAGGGATGGGGGCTGCAGCCTGCCGGAACCAGGGCAGGATGAAGCTGGCACAGGTCTATGGGGCCCCACTGACCCCACACTCCCCCAGGCGGATAAGAATGCGCACATGGTGTGGAGGGGGTTCTGCCCCCCCCCAGAGGGATAAGAGTCTGTGGAGATGGTGTGGTTGGAAAGCAGCATATCCCATAATTTTTGGCTTTATAACACGCTCCCCAAATTTAGTGAAGGAAAAGACAGGAAAAAGTTATTTTTAATGTTAAATGGGGTCCGTCTTATAGTGCCAGTGTCAGTTTTATGTCTTACATACACTATATATGTCCCATGGTATATATGTCCTCAATCCTGAACCCACCATGGCTTACCAAGGAGGAAAAAGGTGGTTGGGGAAAGGTTGTGGTGGTGCAGGAAGCAGGTTTGCATGGACCATAGGGGGCCAATCTGCAGACCCTCATGCCAATCTGCAGACCCAGAGCTATGGGGATGTCGTGGCTATTTTCCATGTGCCTGGAGGGATTGCCAAGCTGGGGCCCAGCCTCTATCGTCCAGACTTCCAGAAAATAGCCGCGGAGGCGGTGCATGCGCAGATCAAGATCTGCAGCCATTTTTGTAAGCTTGTGACTCCTGCAGAGCTCGGCTCACGCCCAGTCTGTACACCCTAACACTCTGCTGTGCTATATATGCTCTCTGTGTCCTCTATATATACCAGTCTCCTATGTGATGTACGGTATTTGATTTACGAAATTTATTATCACAGAGTTAACTGTGCTCAAGACCAACACAAACCTGGAAGATCAGCCAGTTATCACTGAACAGCGCAGGACACAGAAGCAGCGGCAGTTGTCAAATTAGGCGAGTTAATTAAGTAAATGTAGTCATATAATTTTCATTGGGATGTGCGGCCCCTGAATAATGGTTGTAGAAATTTCCAAATGTCCTCCCTGCAGGAATAAGGTTACCCACCCCTGTACAAGGTAAACAATAACAGCACCAGTGTTGTTCTGCCTCAGGCAGGCTTCACACCGTGTTTTTTGGCATCCTCTTTTGTCCATTTTGAAAAGGACAAAACAGGATTTCTTTTTTGCCTCCCATGCATCCCTATGATGCCAGATTGGCCATAAGTGGCCATCCGTTTCTGTCAATTAAGTCTATGATTCATTTCTGATCTGTTTTTTCCTGACCCTAAAATCAGACACTGCATTGTTTTTGGGCTCCGAGGAAAAAAAAAACGACACAAACGAAAGACCCGTATCCGACACTGTCCTTTTAAAATAACATGGTGGTCTATGGAGCCGGATCCGGTTTCAGGTACTGAGCATGCTCAGAAAACATCCATAGCTCTGCACAGTCAGTTGCTCTCTTTCTCGCTCTCTTTCTCGCTCTCTTTCTCGGGTCACACTTGCATAATTCTAAGTTCCCTGCGTTGTTTGCAGGAAACTTAGAATTTTTTCCTCTCTACGCAGCCTTCCTAGTGGCAGCCCTGCCTTTAATAGACTAACATTAATACACACATATGCACTCAGCTTTATATATTGAATTAACTAGACAGGATCGGATCCTGCAAAGCAAAGGGATAGAAGAGGGTTTAATGTGATTGTGGTGCACTACTTCAGTACTGATGTACCATACTGAAAATGGAAGTGATAGTCTTAGGATAGGGTCACACTTGGAGGGACGTTTTTGGGAAGCCTGTGTTAATGCTAGGCATTTTTTTTCTGTTGCCATTTTGATGCAAATTTAACGCTAGTCTTAACACATGCATTAGCGCATGGTACATATATGTACCATGTGTTAATGCATGCATTTTCCATAAGAGCCCATGTTAATAAAACACATGCGTTTTTGCAAAGGAACGAAAAAAATGCTGTTAGCAGCATTTTTTGTAGCCTTTGCAAAAACTCCTAGTGTTAAACACCTTGCACTTTGGCAAGGCTTTTTCAACATAGGAGCCTATGGAGGTGTTAAAGCTAGCATTTTTCTCAATTTGCACTTGTGAAAAATGTTATCTTTTAGCGCTAATGTGACCCTAGCCTTAGTCTGCGAAAAGAAATCAAAAATTAAAAAAATACAGTGGGTATGGAAAGTATTCAGACGCCTTTAAAATATTCACTCTTTGTTTCATTGCAGCCGTTTCATAAATTCAAAAGAGTTCATTTTTTTTCTCATTAATGTACACTCTGTACCCCATCTTGACTCAAAAAACAGAAATGTCAAAATTTTTGCAAATTTATTAAAAAAGAAAAACTGAAATATCACATGGTCCTAACTATTCATTTTTTTAATAAAAAGTTTGCAAATAACATGAGTTGGGTCATCTTTTGCGGTGGCAATAAAGGGCCAGGTTAGGCAACCCTTGCTGCTTCCAACAACAGCAAATATGCAATCACTGCTGTCTAGAGCCAAAATTGTTGCTGAAGATGCAGTGATGGTCATACTTGCAGCCCTCAGTCTCTATGCGGGAACACGCAATCTAACCTCCTCATCTCCCACCTCCTTTGCTAAGCTTCTCAGTTGATTGATTCTGGGCTGATTCCAAGTGGGATCTCGAACCTCACCATCATCCTTTCTGTTGTTCCAATCTGTGCAATGAGAGTCACCCTCCTCCTCTTCCTGCATTGAAAGCTCAGTACAGTGTGGGTGCTCCCTCAGGTATCTGAGTCTCACCTTCATCATCCCCTCCACCCCCGGGGGTTAACATCTGGTGACAAGGGTCTGAATTCTGCTAGAACCCTACTTTGTCCATCTGTAATGACCGGAGGTCCTATTAAGGTCCAGTGAGTCACAGACTGAGACAGAGGCAGAAATAAACATCAGTATTTTTACTGATATGGGGATCAAAGTATGGTTCAGTATGGAATGTATAAGTCTCAAAGTCCCCTTAACATATTACCAATAACAGTTTAACACCCTCAGCGTTAGCCGACATCAATGCACCGATCTCAGAGTTCCCAGGGTATGTAAATCACACTCAGAACCAGGAGCAAATTTACCTACAAGTTAGACTTATCAAGGATTTAACTTAACTAAAGGCGATGTACATCAACTGTGGGCGGTCTGATGGGATCTCTGAGATGGCACACTGAGTATAACTTATCACAGCTAATAACAATACATTACACTATATCAATTCTGGCTATACACTTAGCACAGGGATTCCCGGGTATCTCAAAACTATGGTACCATCAACCTCAAATGTAGCTTTACACCGGTGTATATTCTACGTGGGCTGCAGCAAGTCCAGAAAAAGAAAAGAAAAACCTTTGGCGCCAAAAAAAACGTATTGTAAAAAAAACAGCAGAATTTGGCAGCTTACCAGCCAATGCCAGATTCACATGTCCAGTACTTTAGTTCTGTAAGCTTGGGGTGCAATCTGTGGAGCACTTTTTTCCAGGGCTTGTCAGGACCTTGTCAGGATCCTCCCAATGTGGGTGGCACCGGACGCCGGCTCTCCTTTCGCAATCACTCACGGCCTTCCTGGACGCCAATCACTCGCTCCATCAGGGGGAACATCTCCTCAGCCTCCTTGTCAGGATCCTCCCAATGTGGATGGCACTGGACGCCGGCTCTCCTTTCGCAGTCACTCACGGCCTTCCTGGACGCCAATCAGGGGGAGCATCTCCTCAGCCTCTCCTCAGATGCTGGACACTTGCTCAGTTCAAGATAAAGTGTTTAGTCCACACAACAGGGCTTGCAAACAACTTTAAAGGCCCATATAGCTTGCACTGGCTTTGCTGTAATCCTTACACTAGTAATGGCCACCGCAGAGAGAGATCAACAACAATAGGAGCAACTGACAGAGCTGTCACCCAGGCAACCAGAGACTGTGCTTTCACTTTCGTAGACACAGAGCAATCACCATGGCAACCAGAGACTGTTTTCTCTTTCCTGGGCCACTACAAAATGGCAGTCTGCTTGGTTTTAGCAGCTTATTAGTTTACTCTCTTACACATCCTCGGATCCAACTCCAAAGTTTTTTGAGATTGGTACTGATTCTTTCCTCCTCTAGAGTATGTGAATCGTTGGAGCAGACCTCTGATGTCAATGGAATATTGTGTGTGAACATCTCTGCAGAATTGCCCATCTATGTTTCTCCACAATCATTTGTGCGATTGGAGACTTGTTACACGGATGGACACACGGGTAATTGGGATGTCATCTCTGAGGACTCTACTGTTTGTGATGTTGAGGTGGAGGAACATGCCACTTGAAACAGCACTTATCATGAACAGTAGCAAAAGCACTTTGTGGGCATTAATTGCAACTCTATCTCAACAAAACACCCAAAGTTACCACCAGTGGGAGCACTTATGGGTGAAGGAAGTGAATTTGCACCACACAGTATTATAGGCTCAAAATATAACTTCTTTATTGATTACACTTTCACTAATCATCAAAATTAAAACCATCTATATTCAGGTACCAAATTTAATGAGAAGAAACATTTTCTTTTAATGGTAGGCACACATATCCATATGAACAATTTAAACGGGAACAGGAACTGATATCACAAACATATATTATGGCACATTTTGCATTCTCTGCTACTGTTATATTAACTACTAGATGATGGCCCGATTCTAACGCATCAGGTATTCTAGAATATGCATGTGGTTTATTTATGAAGATTTAAGAATAATGCAATGAATACACAATATCTATCTATCATCTACCTATTTGTCTATCATCTATGTATGCTATATTTATTTATCATCTCTCTATGCATGTTTATGAGTAAAGTTCGTGACACTGACTGACAGCCTTAAAGACAGGAGTGAAGTTCGTCATACTGACTGACAGACGTTGTAGACAGGATTGAACTGCGTCACAGTAACTGACAGGCTTGTAAACAGGAGTGAAATGCATCACACTAAGAGCGGCAGTTCAAATTGCCCGCCAAAATACCAAGCCGCGAGCCGCGTCTCCCATTGGTCGCCGTAGCGACCAATGAGAGACTCGGAATTCAAACCGCGCGCCAGCCACGCTACTTCTCTGATTGGTCCCCGTGGCCGCAGCGACCAATCAGAGAACCGGCATGGCTTGGCAGGAAATATGAATCCTGCGCTGCTGATTCGTCGCTGCTGAGAGCGGCAGCAAATCAGCGGCGCGGGATTCATATTTCCCGCCGCACCTCTTCGCTGATTGGTCGCTGCGGCCGTGATTTGAATTCGGCGTCTCTCATTGGCCGCTACAGCAATCAATAAGAGACGCAGCGCGCAGTTTAAATGCCACGTATCTGATTGGTCGGCCCTGAAAGCTGAGACCAATCAGAGAAGCGGCGTGCGCCTTGGCGCCATATTTAAAATACACTGAGCGCTGCACAGTGTATTTCAAATATGGCGCCATGGTGGGCGCCCCTATTCTGATTTGCTGCCGTATTCAGCAACAACCAATCAGAATAGTGGCGCGCGCCATGGCGCCATACTCTGTGCGGCGCTCAGTGTATTTTAAATATGGCACCATGGCGCACGCTGCTATTCTGATTGGCCACCGCGTTCAACAGCGACCAATCAGAATAGCGGCGCGCGCCATGGCGCCATATTTGAAATACACTGTGCGGCGCTCAGTGTATTTCAAATATGTCGCCATGGTGCACACCACTATTCTGATTGGCCACCGCGATCAGCAGTAACCAATACGAATAGTGGCGTGCACCATGGCCCATACACTGTGCAGCGCTCAGTGTATTTCAAATATGGCACCATGGCGCGAGTCGCTATTCTGATTGGTCGCTGCTGAATGCAGCGGCCAATCAGAATAGCGGTGCGCGCCATGGCGCCATATTTGAAATACACTGAGAGCCGTACAGAAAAACGGCGCGCGCCATATTTAAAATACAATGTGCGGCGCTCAGTGTACTTCAAATATGGCGCCATAGCACGCGCCGCTATTCTGATTGGCCGCTGCATTCAGCAGTGACCAATCAGAATAGCGCCGCGCCATAGCGCCATATTTGAAACACACTGTGCTGCTCTCAGCAGCGACCAATCAGCGGCACGGGATCCATATTTCCTGCCAAGCCACGCGCAGTTTGAATGCACCTCTCATTGGTCATGGCGGTCATCTCCTGGCTGGCTCGCGAGTACCTCTGCATAGGCATGCATAGGCTGTGCTCATTCGCCGCCACTTTTGCCGGCGGCCAATGAGTGCTGACGTGCAATTTCGGCCTCAGACGGAAGTGGCCGCTAGACAATTATATATTAGATATATTTGGATTATATCTATTGTTATTAGATCTCTGTGCTCCTGTTGTTATTAGGGATATATAAAAAATAGGGTTCCTACATTGCAAACAAAGTTTCTCCTCCTATTCTTTTTTCATCCCACTACTGTAACAGGGATCTAATCTAGCCAAATTTATAGCAGTTTGCAAGTTGTATCATATCTGTGCTGCAGTTACTGACGCTGTAGATACTCTGGTCCCCAATGTGGCCTCCCTGGAATGCCTACATACATTTCAAGTTTCTTCCTTAGGGCATGCTCATAACACTGAAAATCATAGTAAACCAGTCTCGAATTCCAAAGTTGTGTGAGAAATCATGCCGGGCAAGTTTGTTATTTTGTTAACAGCGAATCCAATTTCAAAATTTTCAAATTTGCATTAAAAACCGCAAATTTTAGGGAATTCTACTTAATCTCAATAATCTGCAGATTACCTTTGTTTTCAAAGATATTGTTAATAAAACAATATTAATATTTAATATTCCAAATATGTTTCTAAAAAATCCCTTGTTCAAGTGTTACAAAAAATCTACATTTATAAACAATGTAATATTATGGAATGTGGGAACATTATTTTTTATTATAATGACAAAGTGGAAAACAATGAATGTGGTAATGTGTGACTATCGCTTGTGATTTTGGCTGTCATTCTGTTAAGGCTGCTTCCACACTGCAGTTTTTTCACTGATCAGTGTCCATCAGATTTGTGTGCCAAAACCAGGAGTGTCTCCAAAACTCAGAACAGGTGTCAATCTTTCAATTATAGTTTTTCTCTGCAAGTTCCTCTCCTGGTTTCTCTCCGGGTTTTGGCACACAAATCTGATGCACACTGATCAGTGAAAAAACTGCAGTGTGGAAGCAGCCTAAGATGGTCTTGTTAAATTCCAATTAGGCATTTATGCAAGTACTACAACATATAATAATTTAAATTAAAATCTTATCAGTGATATGCAACGCTAATATATCCATTGTCATTTACATAGTATGTAACAAACAATCATTTGCTTTTTACATAATTGTTCTGGTTGTTTTATTTATCCTAAAGTGTGTATTTTTTAATGTTGCAATGTAATTCAGACAATGTAAAAGTGCAAAAAAAGACCACTTTATGGTCAAAAGTATTGGGACACTAACATATTACGTGTATGCAAAATCCAAGAGAAAAAATAAAATAAGCATATACCACATAAAAATTATATAAGTAAGTAATAGTAGTATATTGAAATAATTTGGTACTTGATTAACACTGGTCTATCAAAAAGTGTTCGACTATTAATTACTTATTTATTTGATAATGTGCTATATGCTCATTTTGTGTTTTTCACCAGGATTTTGTCTTTGAAATGGCGATGATGTGATTGTGATCCTATTGCACATATATCAAATTATGCTCTGGCTCACTTTTTGTTTTTTTCTTTATTACTCATATAGCAGCTTGTATGACAACCTATTTTAAATCTACAGGTATTAAAAGGAATCTCTCAGCAAGTTTTTGTTGCATCATCTGAAGCAGCATGATGGAGGCAAATATACTCTGAATCCAGCGATATATCGCTTAGTTTACTGGGCACAACAACTCTGACACAATCATAGTTTTTAGATTTAGCATGCTGCAGAGCTGAGAAAGCTAATCCTGCTCACTCTAAGCTCTGTATGTACAATGTCTATAGACAAAAGTCTTCTTATCAAAGGAGGGGTCATGGTTACACTACCAGATAAGAGGCTGTTGTAGCTGATGTAGTCCAAGCAATGATAGTTATGCTCATGGTGCTAAAATAATAATTGTAAATAAACATCACAAAGCTTGATAAGAGACAAATTGCTGAATTCTGTGTTTAACCCCTACAGCAGGGTGTTTTTTTTTTTCAATTTTAGTGAAAAATTAGGTTTATATTCAAATGTTTTTATTGAAAACAGATAAAATGTACAGGTCATACAATTTTTTATCAGCATTTTTCAGCAAAATAAATTTTGGTAAATGTATTTCATAGTGTAGACATCTAGCTATAGGATGTTGACGAACGTAACATAGAAATATGTATAGGATTTAGAACTTGCAAGTATAATCATCAATAAATCCATTTATATAATAGCAGTTAGCATTTGGGTCAAATTACCAGTAATATTTAGACGAATAGATGCCGTTGATTGTAGTAATTTTAAAATCACAAAAAGATAACAGAAGGGAGGAGCAAAAACAGGGGTTGGGGAGGGTTATAACCAGGGTATGGAAAGCCCTTAGATCAGTGTTTCTCAACTCCAGTCCTCAGGACCCACCAACATGTCATGTTTTCGGGATTTCCTTAGTATTGCACAGGTGATAGTTTAATCACCTGCACTGGGGATAATTCCAACCCCTGTGCAATACTAAGGAAATCCTGGAAACACAACGTGTTGGTGGGTCCTGAGGACTGGAGTTGAGAAACACTGCCTTAGATGAATTGGATAGATATAAGAGAATATTGTTGTAATAATATCAGCCTATATAACGTCAGGACCTATGTCGGGGAGTTAGGAGTCATGAGAAGGTTCCATTCTGCCCATTTCTTACGATACTTAGGGTATAAGTTATTTCTTAGTGCGAATGCGTATTCATACGTGTTGTGACACGCAATCATTTCAACCAAATGATCAATTGTGGGGGGAAGAGGATCTCTCCATCGAGCTGCTATGACATTTTTTGCCGCAAGAAGGATATGTGCAATAATAGGTCTGTAATTGCTTGGAAGTTTTTCAAGGCTTAATAAGAGCAGTACTAATTCTGGATTGAGTTTCAAGTGTAAGCCTAATAATTGGTTGATTAGAGTCTCAACTTCAGACGAAAAGGATTTAAGGAATATACATTTCCAGAAGATATGAGTTAAACTACCAGTATGAGTACAATTCCTCCAGCACAAGGATGAATTGGTGACTTGGATTTTAGCAAGTTTAACTGGAGTGAAATACCATCGCGTATAGGTCTTATAATCAGGGCCGGTTTTAGACCAAGTGGGGCCCTAGGCGAGATTGAGAGTGGGTCCCCAAACTATGAAATAAAAATAGTACCCATACAGTTGTATACAGTATATACAGCAGCCCCAGTGGTATATACACGCCCCAGTAGTATATACAGCAGCCCCAGTGGTATACAGCAGCCTCCCAGTGGTATATACAGGCCCCAGCAGTATATACAGCAGCCCCAGTGGTATATAGCAGTCTCCCCAGTTGTATATACAGGCCCCAGCAGTATTACAGCAGCCTCCCCAGTGGTATATACAGCAGCCCCAGTGGTATACAGCAGCCTCCCCAGTTGTATATACAGGCCCCAGCAGTATATACAGCAGCCCCAGTGGTATACAGCAGCCTCCCCAGTGGTATATACAGGCCCCAGCAGTATATACAGCAGCCCCAGTGGTATACAGTTGTAGCGACCGGTGGTAAAGCCGCGGGTGTGTGTGTATGATCTTTCTCAACAGAATCTCCATACTCAGATTTAACCGGTAGTAACATTTCTTTACTGTAAAACATATTTATATCACAATCAACCGAACTATATGCGCACTTGTATATATTAGAGTCTCTGGATCTTCACTTCTTCCGGGTACGCAGCAAGAAAAGAAAACACAACAATGAAGGTATCTTTCCCTAACTTTCCCTAAAATCACGTACCAGTCTATCACAGAAGAAGATGTATCTCCCACGTAGCAGGCCTGGGATCTCCTCACTCTTCTTCTTTGGTCTCCTTCCGCAGGTAACAGTCTGTCTCTCCCAGTCTCAGGGCACACAGAGCAGCAGCAGAAGGGAGATCACAGCAGCACAAATGGCTCCCTTATGTCGGTCACGGCCCCAGCACATGCACTCTGGGTGCTCGGCGGGCAAGGTTTTGCAGAGCGGCCAGAGTCACAGCACCAAAGTCCAGTGGCCCAGGATCAGTCACAGGGGCTTCTGCGGGGTGATTTTTCCGGCAAGGTGTAGCAAAGTAGTCCACTTTAAACAGACATCCACAGGCAGATCTTCTCTGGTTCAACTCTGTTTCTATACTAAGCTCTTTCACTTTCTCTTCCTGGGTAAATAAAAGAGATGGCTGGGTGTTTCCCAGCTCTGTGATTGTACAGTCCACTGATGCCCCCTGGTGGACAAGTGCGGACTGTGCACAGTTAATTTCAGTGTCAATTTCAATAATACAATCTGAATTGTACACCTCATTACACAGTAGCCTCCCCAGTGGTATATACAGGCCCCAGCAGTATATACAGCAGCCCCAGTGGTGGTGTATACAGGCAGCCCCAGTGGTGGTATACAGGGCCCCAGTGGTAGTATACAGGGCCCCAGTGGTGGTGTATACAGGCAGCCCTAGTCAGTGGTGGTGTATACAGACAGCCCTAGTCAGTGGTGGTGTATACAGGGCCCCAGTGGTGGTGTATACAGGGCCCCAGTGGTGCTGTATACAGGGCCCCAGTGGTGGTGTATACAGGCAGCCCCAGTCAGTGGTGGTGTATACAGGGCCCCAGTGGTGGTGTATACAGGGCCCCAGTGGTGCTGTATACAGGGCCCCAGTGGTGGTGTATACAGGCAGTCCCAGTCAGTGGTGGTGTATACAGGGCCCCAGTCAGTGGTGGTGTATACAGGGCCCCTGTCAGTGGTGGTGTATACAGGGCCCCAGTCAGTGGTGGTGTATACAGGGCCCCAGTCAGTGGTGGTGTATACAGGTCCCCAGTCAGTGGTGGTGTATACAGGGCCCCAGTCAGTGGTGGTGTATACAGGGCCCCAGCCAGTGGTGGTATATACAGCCCCCCCCCCTGCACACCTGTAAAGGAATACAGATCATGATTATCATTATACTTACTTATCCTCCCTGGCTGCCGGCTGCCGCTGTCGCCGCTCTGCACCGCGCTCCGACTTCTTCCTGCTTCCTCCTCTGTCTGGCACACAGGCAATGTGATGTCACCGCCTGCGGCTGCGCCCGGCGCCGGTCACCAGGAAGAAGCCGGATGAAGCCGGAGCGCGGTGCAGAGCGCTGCAAGCCCCGCCGCCCACCGGCTATAATCCGGACCGGCCCTGGGGGCCCTCTGAAACTTGGAGGCCCTAGGCAAATGCCCAGGCTGCCCCCCCCTAACGCTGGCCCTGCTTATAATGCGTCTCCAATAGAGAGGCGCAAGGGATGTAGCGATAAATAGTTTCAAAGTTTTGTTGCAGATTATTTAATGAGATATTTATCCCTAGCTCCTTTTCCCAAGCAGTCACATTGGGTGTGCAGTGAAAAATAGAGTCTTCAGAGAAATTCTGGAAGATATGGCCAGTTTTCCAAAATATTGGAGCTTGTGGAAATTTGAACATTTGTACTAAGTTTTGTGGCAAATAGAAATTTAGTTTGTGGGTTCTGATAAAATTGTCAATTCTTTTCCAAGTAGCTGCTTCCTTTTGTTCAAGTTTGTATTTATTCCTTAGTACCTGAAAGGGTTCAAGTTGCTTGTTATCATTTAGGATGTCTGAGACAAATTTGATACCCAGCTCTACCCATGAGGGCAATCTAATTCTTGAGGACATGCGTTCTAGGATTTCTATATTTATCCAAGAAGGGGAGTCCGCGGAGTATGTTTTGGTTGAAATTTTTTGTATTTTCTAGGCGAGAATAGCAGATCTAACTGTAGGTAGTTCTGGGAGTGGTTTAGTTTTATCGCATAAATAGATAAGGGTAGTCAAATCTAGACTTTTTTGAGGGTGTAACGACTCCTCAATTGAAAGCCAAACTGGTCCTTACTCGTCCACCATGATTGGCTAAGTTTCACTAAGGTGGCAAAGTAATATAAAGTCAAGTTTGGGAGTGCTAGTCCACCTCTCTGTTTGCTTTTTTCTAAAATTAGTTTAGACACTCTCGGTTTCTTTTTAGACCATGTGAAGGTAGCTACTGTATATACTCGTGTATAAGCCGACCCGTGTATAAGCCGACCCCCCTACTTTTGCCCCCAAAACCTGGGAAAATCTATTGACTCGTGTATAAGCCGAGGGTGGACCCCAGCACAGGTATACAGCCCCCAGCAGTGTGGTATACAGCAGCCTCCCCAGTGGTATATACAGGCCCCAGCAGTGTTACAGCAGCAGCCCCAGTGGTATATACAGCAGCAGCCCCAGTGGTAGTATAAAGCAGCCCCAGAGGTATATACAGCAGCCCCAGTGGTAGTATACAGCAGCAGCCCCAGTGGTAGTCACCACGCAGCCCCAGTAGTATATACAGCCCCAGTGGTAGTATACACGCAGCCCCAGTAGTATATACAGCCCCAGTGGTATATACAGCCCCAGTGGTAGTATACATACAGCCCCAGTAGTATATACAGCCCCAGTAGTATATACAGCCCCAGTGGTAGTATTCAGCAGCCCCAGTAGTATATACAGCCCCAGTGGTAGTATACATACAGCCCCAGTAGTAAATACATCCCCAGTAGTATATACAGCCCCAGTGGTATATACAGCCCCAGTGGTAGTATATAGCAGCCCCAGTAGTATATACAGCCCCAGTGGTAGTATACATACAGCCCCAGTGGTAGTATACATACAGCCCCAGTAGTATACAGCAGCCCCAGTGGTAGTATACATACAGCCCCAGTGGTAGTATGCATACAGCCCCAGTAGTATACAGCAGCCCCAGTGGTAGTATACATACAGCCCCAGTAGTATACATACAGCCCCAGTGGTAGTATACATACAGCCCCAGTAGTATACAGCAGCCCCAGTGGTACATACAGCCCCAGTGGTAGTATACATACAGCCCCAGTAGTATACAGCAGCCCCAGTGGTATATACAGCCCCAGTGGTAGTATACATACAGCCCCAGTGGTAGTATACATACAGCCCCAGTGGTAGTATACATACAGCCCCAGTAGTATACAGCAGCCCCAGTGGTAGTATACAGGGCCCCAGCAGGGCCCCCCTCATAGTTTGGCGCCCCCACCTAACTTTCTGGCCCCCCCGCATGCAGCGCTGCGCTCATACATTACCTGTCTAGCAGCTGTCACCCTCCGGTGGCGGATCGCGGCTCCTGGGCTCCGGGCTCCATCTTCCTCTCTGTCTTCCTGGTTTGTGGCCGCCGGGCTCGTCGTGATGACGTCATCGCGACGCCGGCCGGTCACATGACAAGGAAGACACAGAGGAAGATGGAGCCCGGAGCCCAGTGTTAGACGGAGGCCATGGGTACCAAGGCCTCTGTCAGCCATCTTGTCTTGTGTAAGCGTTTCAGTTTAAGAACTTTTGCAGTAGGTCACAGCTAATAAGGAAACCAAGCCATAGAAGAGAAACAGGCATGGAGCTAATTAGGTTTGGTCCAAGCATATATCAAAAGTTCATCAAGATTAGGGTTAACCAATTCACTATTTACTCTCAATATACCAGTATTTCTAGATATTTTACGGTGTATTCTATCCCTCAAGGCTAATATGACGTTTCTTATAATCAAGAACAGAGCTGATTAATGTCAATAAGTTGTGATTTGTGCTTGGTCCCAAAAAGGCTATTATGAGATAATTTATATAAATGAACTTAAGTGTAGTATATAGTTAGTAATGAAATTAGTGTGTCTTTTTCATGTCTACGTGAAATGTAAGTATTGCCTTTGTCAGGATGAGGTCATTATGTATCCATTGACAATAATGGCCACTAACGTTATCCAATGGTAGAAAAATTGTATAAAAACGCCCTGCTTTAGACAGGCGGGGCGACACTATTCCATCCTGTGTGCCATGTGTGCCTGTCATTCAGATTCCTGCCAAGTCATTATTGCTTTTGCTGTACATCTCTGTGTATTTTTTTCCTACCCGAATAAAACCCACTTTTGGTTCTGAAGACGCAGTCTATGGAGTTTATCGAACGAAGAAACTGAGTTTATTATTTTTAACAAATGGCGAGCTTCAGCCCGGTGGAAAGGGGGGAGATGATCCTATATCCTTTCTGAAGAACCTAGAAGATTCCTGCAAGTAAAGCTGTGAACCAAAGTGGTGAGAGGGTGAGGAATGGACTTTTCTTTCTCTTTTTTTTGCCTTTATTGTTTAAAAAGGCGTGATGCATCACGTGAAATCGCATTAAGGAAATCAGCCGCTGAGAATCTCTCGTTTGCGCTCCTATCTACCCTGAAGTAACCAAGACTACAGTGCCTCTACGTGAGTTAAACAAGGACGTGCAGATTAACGCCGAGGGTACGGAGAAGGAGACGTGTGGCAACGTAACGAGTGAGGCTGATCATACGGCTGGACCTCTTTTGGTTGACCAAAGCCGGCACCTGTCTTCCATTACAGAGGTGTGAGTATCTAACTTTTGCCTGTAAATTGCATTAAGTTGATACTAAAAGCAGTTTATTAAAGTCGTCCTTGTGTTTCCACCGCTATGGAGTGGCTAAGGAAACGGACTGACAGGCACGCTGAAACCCCCATAGCTAGAAGGGGTTAATGCTGAACCACTTGGTTAAATTGTATGCAGTGGTTCACAGAAGAAAGTAGACATCTTGACAAGAAAAAATGATTAGCAGAAAGGGCAGCCGAAAAGCGGCTTTGTGTAAGTTAGTTATAGCTCAGATCAGGCTAGTGATAGCTTCAAAGACAGAACGTTAATGTAGTTACACAGGGAGGGGCAGCGGAGCAGTGTATGGAGAGAACGCAGCAGCTACTGATACAATGATGGGAGTAGTAGTATCACAAAGGGAGGGGTATGAGATACATGTGCTGCAGGCAGACAGAAAGGAGGAAGAGACATCCATCCATAGATTGTAGCATCCTTTAGAATAAGGAAAGGGAATTATCTTAGAATTAGAAGATGGGCTGCCTGGTGTGTAACGGTTTGATAAGTATTTTTTGATAGAATAGATCAGAAAAGATGATTATGATCTGATGGAATAGATTGTAGAGAATACTTGGAAAGGTTTTGCAAGTTAGGGATTTTACATAATGCTAAATTTGTGGAGGACAAAATTAGGGCATTGGTAACCATTGTTAGGGAAAATGCCATCCTAGACTAAGGGCGATGATACAGATGTTTTTGCGTATCGCCCTGCCCGGAAGGCATCTGCTGTGGACAGGAGACCAGGACTTCCTGGGGGTTATGGCCAACTGCCGACAGCGGGCCAGTCCCAGTCGGCAGAAACCCCTCGGAACTCCATGGGTCCTCTTGTATGTTATCCTTGTGTGCAATCAGGGTATCTTAGACGTAAGTGTTCCCATTTAGCTCCCAGGGATGATCCACAGGTGCACCTCTACAATGTCCCGAGATCCGTATGAGGGAGCCAGTGCTCCAAATCCTGCTATTAAGAACCCTGGACAGCCAGTGGTTAACGGCCCCAAACCGTGCCAGCAGTACAATGGTCCTCAGATAGTTAACCCTGTTTTTCGGGAGCCTTTTGCCCTGTCACCCAATTATGCGACCCTTGTCCATCCCAGCAGACAGATCCATGCTGTGAGGAGAGCTCACCCTCCTCCGGGAGGAATTCCTCCCACCCTTATGCTCCACTGATACAGGAGCTGGGGGGGACGAGGAAATGGCTCTTTCAAGCGATCTGTCCGGCTCGGAGGTGACAGCAATGGGCTGTAGAATTGCCTCTGGTGAGGTTGGTGAATTTTCTTTTGGACTTCCTACTGCCGGTACTGATTGATGCATTGAACCCCCCTGTTCCCCTGTACCTCTTGGCACAATTATCCCTAGGCCAAGATGGACCGACCTTATGTCAGAGGGACAATAGAGGATACCAAAAATTGGGAAGATTTTTTAATTGATAACAGGAACCTCTGTTTCAGTAACAGAACACAAATTGCAGCTCCCCCCGGGCTGCCAGACACCACAACTTTAGTGAGATTTGAGGGCTCCTGTATACAGGCGAGCATTCGGTGTGAACTTTGGATCAGTCCGCAATTAAAGTTTTTTATTAATGGGTCAAATGTGTTGTCAGCCATGGGTATCATTGTTAATTTGGGTATCATTGTTGATTTGTGTAATAAGGTCTTATGGCGTGACAAAGGAACTACTGTTTGTTCAGCTATTATGGATGCTGCAGAGTTGAAAATGTCACAGTCATAAATTAACCGTTGCTAGTTTGTGCTCAGTTGATAATAATGATGATGACATGCCTGAGATAAATTTTGCAGACACGGCTTTGAAACATGAATTGGTGCAATTTTTTCCTCATTTATGGGTTTCAAAATGTACAGATTGCGGACTGATGCAAATTTTAATTAAGATTGACAGCGACCGTCTACCACCCTTTCAGCGCCAATACCGTATTCCTGAGGAAGCAATTCCTTACATAAGGATTGCTGTCAGTGAATTGGAATAACAGGGCGTGATTGTACGAGGCAACCCCCCCCCCCCCCCGTGCAATAGCCCAATCCTGCCTGTAAAACAAAAGAGGATGGTAGCTATCGCAGGGTCATGGGTTTAAGACTTGTAAACAAATACACTCCTCAGCAACACATCTCGGTCCCTGAAGTGATGTCACTGCTGAGGAGTGAATGTCAGGTTTTTTCTCTCTCTTGTTTGAATATTGCAAATGGCTTTTTCTGCGTGCCCATTACACCTGATTCAGCTCTCCGTTTTGCATTTACCTTAGAAAATGTCCAGTACCTGTTCTAGTACAATTTATTTCTATCAGGTGTTGGCACAGGTATTGGAACCCCTGGGGTACGGAGACAAAGTCCTGCAATATGTCAATGATTTCTTGATTTAAAATTTATGGACTCAAATTGTTGATGAAACTGACAATATGTGTGATGCATTGTGCAACTCAATATTAAATGTTAGTCGGGACAGAGTACAGCTGAATGCAACCAGAGGTTAAATGTTTGAATGTGTCAGTTTCAAAAGAGGGGACATTCATTCAAGCTGTACCTGTGCCAAATCAATATCAAAGAACTCAGAAAGTTTCTGGGTCTTGTGAATTTTTCCAGAGAATTTATTGAAAATTTTGCTTGCCTTGCTAAATCTTTGTACATCTTCTAAAAGGTATTGAAAATGAGTTTACCACGATCACAATAGAGGGAGACGCCCTGCAGGCTTTTGAAAATTTAAAGCATGCACTTTAATTAGCTTTTCACCTTGATTCTGCAGACCCCCCATGTAACCTTAAAAACACTGCTTACAGGCAAAGCTTGGGGTGTGAATTTTCAGAGAATGGCCCAATGGATTGTTGACTTTTAGACTAGGGATTTGCAGGTAGAAGTGGGAGCACAATTGCTGCAATATGCAGGTCAGTCTCATGATTGCCAAATTGAACAGACAAATGTCGCCCCCACCCCCTTCCGTGCAGACTTTCAAACCAATGTCCCCTGTGTATACATAGATGGGGCTCGGTATTGGCACGATGGCAAAAATGTCACAGGTTACGCTTTGTGGTTCCCTGACAACGAGAATTTATTGCAATATAAGCTTCCTGCACATTTTTCCGCCCAGCGGGCTGAATTAGAGGCAGCTTTGCAAGTCATTCTTTTGTGTATTGATCCCATGATATTTTCAGCGACAGTGCTTACGTTGTCTCCTCTCTGACATTGTATTTCAATGTATGGGCACAGAGGAAGATGGTAAACTCCCAGAACAAGCCGCTTCAGCATGCAGATATTCTCAAGCAAATTGTGCAGAGAGGCAAAGAATTTCCAAATTTATGGTCCTTCTGTAAAATCAAAGGACATCAAAACCTCACATCTGACCCCCACATCGTTGGCAATGCATATGTAGATTCCGCAGCCAAAGAAGCCGCCCTGATGGGCGTTGACAGATATCCACAGGCTACTATCTCTGCTGTCACACGAAGACTCCGGGAGGAGCCCCACCCTTCTGCATCTCAGTTCCACGACCTCTTAAAGGCACAGAGAGAGCAAGGAGATGCATCTTTATTTAACTCCCTTGAATCAATACCCATTGATATCTGTATATATCTGTATTACAAAAGGGTTGATGACAAATTTTTACCATATATCCCAACTATAATGATTAAGTCTCTGATTAAATTTAATCATTCAGTCTTTGTTCAGCCAGAACCGGAAGCGCTCTTACAGCTAGTACAAAGGAAAAATGTGCCATCCCCAGAGTGGCTGATGGTCCATGGTAGTCGATTCAAATTGACTTCATTGGTCTATTCCCTCCAGCAAAGGGAGGATTCAGGTATGCCTTGGTCATTGTTGATGTTTTCTCAAAATGGGTTGAGGCCCTGCCTGCCACAAACAACGGCCTCCTCTTGTGGAAAGATGTGTTTTCACACTGGGGCTTCCCAAAATTAATTGAAAGTGACAATGGACCTCACTTACTGAGACAAATCATGTCCCACTTGCCTGGCAATAAGAGCTGTAGCCTCAGAGTCAACAGGAATATCTCTTTTTGAGCTGATGACAGGAAGACAGATGCCTGTCTTATTGCCTAGTGACATTGTGCTGCTCAGCCCGCAGCAAGCTGTAGTACAGTTGTGTAGAGCCTACACAAACATTGATATGAGTCCAAATTTGTTGTGGGAGCTTAGTTCATGGTTAAGAATCTTAGGGAAAAAAAGGACCGTGGGATTCCAATTACAAAGGCCCATTTGTTATCACACAGGTGATAGGCCCAACTGTTTTGGGAGTGCTAAGGATTAGCAAGCCAAGAGACAAAAGGTGTTAAAATTGTTCATCAATGTAAGCTTGTTATATTGTCAGTTGAGAATTCTAGTGATGCTGGTGAGAACTGATACTGCGCTTTTATTTTATTTTTCAGGTCCCCTATTGGATCAGGATCCATGAATCCGCCTGTTTCCCTGGAGATGACATCTCACACCATCCAGTGGGACCCGGACAGTGTGATCGAGGGGGAAGACAGTGGAAGCTCCGAGGAAACAGAACAAGATCGAGAGCCACGGATCAAAGGACTCAGAGACTGTTATGGGACTTGGGACTCGGACACTTTATGTTTTTTCACTTCTGTGATGATTTTTTTGTTTTGTTGTGTTTTTTGCTTCTTTTTAGGACTATTTGCCCACACCTGAACTGTGAATAGGACCTTAGGAGCCATGAAACAAAGAAAATTTTTGAATTTTTTTTTTTTTTTGAAAGATTGTAACAGGACTCATTAATACTTAAGAACTCTTACGTTGGTGATATTTACTGTAGATTTTTTGCTACTTTGTTTGTTTTTTCCCTATATGTGTTTAATAAGTAGTAACCTAAAAGTTTAAAAAGTTTTTCAAAAAAAGAATCTGGCTCATGTTGAGGAACTAAATAACTTTCAGGCCCGTGTAATAACACATAGTACCACTTTTACCAGACCATACCGGAGACTTGGTGCGGGTAGGGTACCTACTGCCAGACCACGCTCACTTGCAGGTTGTACACCTATTGTTAGGGCCCTTCTTACAAGGGTACCTTCAGTCCCTCCCAACACTCCTACTGACCAGGGAGTGTACGAAATTATGTATTCCCTCAATACCATATATGAGAATTAGGACTAGACTCATATGCCAATTTGTACTTTGGGTAAATTATCAAATTACCATAAGTACAACAGAGGGATTTGTTAGACGGAGGCCATGGGTACCAAGGCCTCTGTCAGCCATCTTGTCTTGTGTAAGCGTTTCAGTTTAAGAACTTTTGCAGTAGGTCACAGCTAATAAGGAAACCAAGCCATAGAAGAGAAACAGGCATGGAGCTAATTAGGTTTGGTCCAAGCATATATCAAAAGTTCATCAAGATTAGGGTTAACCAATTCACTATTTACTCTCAATATACCAGTATTTCTAGATATTTTACGGTGTATTCTATCCCTCAAGGCTAATATGACGTTTCTTATAATCAAGAACAGAGCTGATTAATGTCAATAAGTTGTGATTTGTGCTTGGTCCCAAAAAGGCTATTATGAGATAATTTATATAAATGAACTTAAGTGTAGTATATAGTTAGTAATGAAATTAGTGTGTCTTTTTCATGTCTACTTGAAATGTATGTATTGCCTTTGTCAGGATGAGGTCATTATGTATCCATTGACAATAATGGCCACTAACGTTATCCAATGGTAGAAAAATTGTATAAAAACGCCCTGCTTTAGACAGGCGGGGCGACACTATTCCATCCTGTGTGCCATGTGTGCCTGTCATTCAGATTCCTGCCAAGTCATTATTGCTTTTGCTGTACATCTCTGTGTATTTTTTTCCTACCCGAATAAAACCCACTTTTGGTTCTGAAGACGCAGTCTATGGAGTTTATCGAACGAAGAAACTGAGTTGATTATTTCTAACACCCAGGAGCCGCGATCCGCCACCGGAGGGTGACAGCTGCTATACAGGTAATGTATGAGCGCAGCGCTGCATGCGGGGGGGGCCAGAAAGTGAGGTGGGGGCGCCAAACTTTGAGGGGGACCGTATTGACTCGCGTATAAGCCGAGGGGGGGACTTTTCAGCCCAATTTTTGGGCTGAAAAACTCGGCTTATACGCGAGTATACGGTAATTAAGATTGCAGTTTTTGGAGCCATTTTTTAGGGATTATCAATGGGAGTGATCGAAAAACATAAAGCAGTTTTGGTAAGAGACACATTTTATAGGCCGCTATCCTTCCCAACCAAGAGATCTCCAGTTTGGCCAAATGTAGGATATCCGACTGTAAGGTTTTATAGATGTCAGTTAAGTTAACTTCAACAATTGTTTAGAGGGGAGTGGTTAGTTTAATGCCAAGGTAGCTTATATGTTTAGTGTCCCATGACATCGGGAATTTCTCTTTAAGACTCTCCATAAATTTGGGTTCTATATTTATATGAAGAATTTGGGTTTTAGTTAAATTTATTTTACAATATGAGACTTCAGAGAATTGGTTAATTGTGGTTAGCAAGTTGTCAATCGAGTTAATAGAGTCAGAAATAGTAAGGAGGATGTCATCAGCAAATAATGAGATTTTGAAATTTTGGTGATTTATGTTAATGCCTTTTATTAGGTGGTTGGATCGTATTTTTTCAGCTAGAGGTTCTATATAGAGATCAAAGAGCTAACTAGAAAAAAATACTCTGCAGCACTCGGTTACTACCAATGATGTACATGTGCTAATAAGCTATATATATGTGAGAATCATAGAGATCAAAGAGGGTAGGAGAGAGAGGACAGCCCTGCCTAGTGCCATTATTGAGGGTAATTTTGTCCGATAAAACATTATTAGTCATTACTTTAGCTGAGGGACATGAGTAGAGAGAAGAAATCGCTTTTAAGATATTGCCCTCAAAGCCAAATTTTTTAGTGTTTTAAATAGATATCCCCAATGAACTCTGTCGAACACTTTCTCAGCGTCGACAGCTATCAATAAAGCAGGGATTTTAGATTTTTCAATGTGATGTAGTAGATTAATAGCACGTCTGGTGGCATCAGAGGTGCCTCTGCCTGGAATAAATCCCACTTGATCCCTCTGCCGAAGTCCCGGTGATATACTTTGGAGGCGTGAGTTAATAGTTTTAGCAATAAATAAGTGCGAGTTTAATAGTGAAATAGGGCGATAGTTAATTACATTGTCAACATCTCCTTTAGTTTTAAATAGGACTGTAAGGGTAGCTTCTTGCATCTCAGCCGGAATAGCACTTTTATCAGTGAAAGTAGTGTTAATAAGTTTTGTGAGAAAGGGAGCAAGGGAATTTTTAAAATTGATGTAATATTCATTTTGTAGGCCGTCTGGACCTGGGGATTTATTTTTCTTTAACGAGTTAATTGTCCCTAATATCTCCGCTTCAGTAAACAGGGAATTCAAAAAGGCAAGATCAGATTCCGACAGAGATGGAAGCTTAACAGAGTCTAAAAATATGTCTATTTGTGTTTGGGAAGGTTGGCTCAATGATAAGTCATCTTTCAAATTATAGAGGTTACTATAAAATTTGGCAAAAATATTGGATATATCTTTAGGATTTTTATGAATCTTATTGAGCTCGTCTTTTATTTGTAAGATTTTAGTTTTGTTTCTATGCATTTTAATTTTGTTTGCAAAAAATTTTGTGGGTTTGTTCATAGAAGTATAGAAGTTGCCTTTCATTATACGGATGTATTTGTCATACTCCTCTGTTAGCAAGTTTTTCAATTGGATACTGAGCTTAAGAATTTCTCTATGGGTTTCATCAGTAGGGGTTATTTCCTGTGAGAGTTCAAGGTTTCTAATTTGCTTGATTATTTTCTCTGAGTTTATAATGTTGTCTCGCTTCAGTCTGCAATTAAACTGGATTAATTGGCCTCTAATCACTGCTTTGTGAGCAGTCCACAACGTAGACAGCGAGGTATCCTCATTGCTATTTTTCTTGAAGTAGAGATCTATCGATTTTTGAATCGCATCTTTGTATTGTGGGTGGCGAAAGAGAAAAGAGTTCGCCCTCCACATTTTACGTTCAGAGTGGGAATAACCCTGACTAACCTCAAATATTAATGGTGAGTGGTCAGACCATGACCTTGACAGGATTTGGATAGATTTAATATTTTGCAATGTTCGGATATCTGTTAAGAGTAAATCGATTCTAGCGAAGGACTTGTGGGCATCAGAATAGTGAGTGAATTCTATCGACGAGGAGTTAATGCAGTGAAAGGCATCATAAAGTTCCTCACGGTTTATCCATGGGTCAATAGTAGGGATGGGCGAATCTACTCGCTAGGACTCGTTACTCGGCGAGTAGTAAGGGACTCGCAGGACTCAGTACTCTGCGAGTTTCCCAGCGTTTACTCGCACGAGTCCAATGCAAATCAATGGCAAACGCTGACAAAACTAGGATTGCCATTGTCTTGCATTAGACTCGGCTACTGTGCCAATGATAGCAGGGAAACTCGCAAAGTAACTGCTGTTACATTGCGAGCCGAGTCCAGCTGTCTTCTCTGTACAGGCTGCCGCAGCTCCAGGGTCCTAGAGCCTGCCTGCTCACAGAGATGATGTAACAGTGCTGAGATTGTTCTCAGTCTGCTCATTCCCTGTGCATAGACATCTATATCTATGCACAGGGGATGTAGCAGAGAGGACATCGCGTTTTGGACTGCGTCGGACGGAAGAGGATTTTTTTAATTAAAGATGGAGTCCCTAATGGCTTTTTTTTTTATTTCAAATAAAAAATTTTCTCTGTGTTGTGTTTTTTTAACCCTTTATTGGAGATTCTTAGTGGCTTGGTCAAACGTGGCCTGACATTAAGAATCTCGGGCTTAATACCAGCTTGTATAACAGAGCTGGTATTAACCCCTTTATTACCCAGCGTGCCACCGCCACCAGGGCCGCTGGAAGAGCGGGGTTCAGCGCCAGAGGATGGCGCTTCAATGAACGCGCCATCTTCTGGGGCGGCTGTGGGCTGCAATTTGCAGCGGGGGGTGCCCAGAAAGCTTGGGCATCCCTGCGCTGCGGATTCCAGCCCCCAGCTGCTTAGCTGTACCTGGCTAGACATAGAAATTGCGCGGAGCCCCACGCATTTTTTTTAGGGGAGCCCTTTTTTTTATCATTTCATGAATTTCATGAAATAATAAAAAAAAAATGCGTGGGGCTCCGCGCAATTTCTATGTCTAGCCAGGTACAGCTAAGCAGCTGGGGGCTGGAATTCACAGCGCAGGGATGCCCAAGCTTTCTGGGCACCCCCCGCTGCAAATTGCAGCCCGCAGCCGCCCCAGAAGATGGCGCGTTCATTGAAGCGCCATCTTCTGGCGCTGAACCCCGCTCTTCCAGCGGCCCTGGTGGCTGTGGCACGCTGGGTAATAAAGAGGGTAGGGCCAGCTTTGTATTATCAGCTGGCCCTAAGCCCGAAATTTATGGCGGTCACGCCAATATTAGACATGACCGCCATGAATTTCTATTAAATTGTTTTAAAAAAAAACACAACACAGAGAAAAATTTTTATTAGAAATAAAAAAAAAAGCCATTAGGGACTCCATCTTTAATTAAAAAAATCCTCTTCCGTCCGACGCAGTCCAAAACGCGATGTCCTCTCTGCTCATCCCTGTGCATAGATATAGATGTCTATGCACAGGGAATGAGCAGACTGAGAACAATCTCAGCTCTGCTACATCAGGCAGCAGGCGGGCTCTAGGACCCTGGAGCTGCGGCAGCCAGCACACAGAGAGACAGGACTCTTATCTGTGCGAGTTTCCCAGCGATTACTTGAAAAGTAAACGAGTCCAATGCAAATCAATGGAAAAACTAGGATTGCTTCAGACTGAAGCTTCCGAGACACATCTGTGATTTGTAAATCGCACACTACTCGCTATTACTCGCTTCCCCATTCATTAACATTGGACTCGCTAGACTCGCAACGAGTAGCGAGTCCCGGGCTCGGACTCGCTAGAGTCAAGCGATTCCGAGTAATTTAGGATTCGCCCATCACTAGTCAATAGAAGTGTTGACATTTCTACTCCTACTTGATGAGTCTAGTGAGGGGTTGGGTACAGCATTGAAATCTCCAAAAATAAGCAACTGACCTTTTCGGAAGTCCTGGACAATTTTTATCAGTCTCTTTAAAAAAGTAATTTGGCCTCTGTTTGGGGCATATATATTTACTAAGGTGTAGTATACATTATCAATTTTACACTAGAGTATTAAGAAGCGACCATCTTCGTCTGATATCGTGTTTATTTCTTCAAATTTTACAGAGTCTTTAACTATGATGGCTACCCCTGATTTTTTTTTCTTGTCAGAAGCTAAAAAGATGTAGGGGTAATTCTTATTCGTAAATTTAGGTGGGTTTTCTAAAGAGAATTTTGTCTCCTGAAGACCTGCGATATCAATGTCAAGTTTTTTTAGATCTTTCCAGACCTGAAATCTTTTCTGTGGTGAATTAAGGCCCTTTACGTTATAAGACATGAATTTTTTAGCCATATTCAGTTATTTGCTTTTGGGTGAGTTTATGGGCTATCCAATTACGGGAATTGTAGAAGGGGAACGGGCATGGGTAAGTAACTGGGGGAAACAGATCTGCGTTTATCATTCCTTAAGACTTTGAGGTTATGGAATAACTGGTAACTAGCACTGGTAACCTTTTAACAGTCTAAAACAGATTAAATGAAACAGCGGAAGGGACAATGCCGATGGTGAACTTCCGTGAAAGGCTCAAGTTTCAGCCCTTGTGCCTAATCTAGGACCTCCATTTAAATATCAGGAATTTGGATTATGGGGCTTACATATTCAAATGTCAGATATGTGTAGATCCCTGAGGGTTTTTAGACCATCTATAGTATCGTCTAAGGTGATAGACTTTTGATTATGAGTGAAAGAGACATTAGTGATAGGTCGACCCCATCTATAAGGAATCTGTTTTCGTTGAAGAATATCCGTAATTGGTTTTAGCGATTTGCGTTTTACCATGGTTTCTTTGGAAACGTCTTGAAAGACTTTGATATTCTCAAAGGGGGAGGGGAGCGCTCGATTGTTCCACAAGAAGGTAGTAAGTTGTTCTCTCGTTTGGTAAAATGAAAATTTAACATTTACGTCCCGTGGTACATCGCTCAGGAGGCGAGGTGGTTTTGGGAGGCGGTGTGCTCTCTCCAAAGAGTGTTGAATATCTGACAGAGAGGGAAGTGTCGTTTTTAGTAAGTTTTTTATGTACGACATGAGGTCTGAACCCTTTACTCTTTCCGGTATACCTCTGAATTTAAGGTTATTTTGGCGGTCCCTATCCTCTCTGTCCGTCAGTTTGTCTTTGAGAAATTTAATTTCCGATTTCATCTGGTCCTGTTCTTTTTTTGTTATTTTACAGTCGTCATGTAAGTCCTGAATTGCTCTTTCGTTTCTGTCAGTTCTAGATACTAAGGAAGCTATCGAGTAACGCATGTCGTCGAACTGTTTTGGAAGGTCCTCCTTCAAGGACCTCCTAAGGGCAGAAAATAGATTCAAGAAAAAGTCTTTATCCATGCGTTGGTTAATATTAAAGTCTGGTAGTTAGTCAACTTCCGAATTCTCTCTTCTTGAGCGACGCCTGTCTGGACTTTTAAATTTGGTGTCTTCGTCTGTGTCTGTATAGTCTTTTGGGTTAAAGCTTGATTTTGGTTTGTTTGGGGTCTCCCTGTCTTTGCGTTTGTTAAGTTACTGCGAGCCCTCCCAAGTCATAAAATCATCAGAAATATCATCTCGTTTATTTTGCATGTTAACTCTAGTTTCCATCACCTCCTCCTGTTCTGTCTCTGTAGTGCCTTGGTTTGTATGAGTTGCTTTCACTGTTTGAGAGTCTTTGTTTGAGTCTATGTTTAAATCAGTGGGGGTTTGTTTGTTGTGGGTAGATTTAATTTTAGAAGGCATCTTGGTTACTGTAAGGGGGGGAGAGAGTGAGGAGGCCAACTGGGTGATTGTAGAGAACTGGTTTATAAGGAGACGATTGATAGTCTAGGACAACAATATTGTAAAGCATTCCATTAAAGGGCCTAATCAGATTGTCAGGAATCAATATTGCTATATTAGAAGGCAAACGGATTCATTAATTCAAGCAGTTGTTCTTTCCTGCAAGACTCAGCACTCACATTGGGGATCACAGAAGTCCAACAGTGTGTACTAGATAATAAATCAATTGCTGGAGGTACGAAAGCTATAGCAATATATAGTTAGCACCAATATCGTAATCCTTGGCAGATGTGCAATCTACGATTGAACTCCATTTAAATACGACCTACAGCTGACTAAGTGTGCGTTGTGAATAAATATAGCTAAAAAGAAAAATATAATACAACAATAACACAACACTAAATTAAAAGGATAAATTTCTTTCTTCTATCTTCTTCTTTTCTGCGATGCTTGGGTGCGTTGGAAGCCCGCCGACTTCACTTGCTTGAAGACTCTGGAAGAAGGTGGCATTGACAATCCAACACAATAGACAGCACTTTGAATACATTTTATAAGTGGTCATAAACTTGTAAATAACTCATGAAAGAATAAAGTTGCATTAAAACCAAGCACACCATTGGTTTTCTTATGAAATTCTCAAAAGGTTTGATGTGTCACATGACCCTCTTCCCATTGAATAAAAATAAAGTTGGATCCAAATTGGCCGACTTCAAAATGGCCACCATGGTCACCACCCATCTGGAAAAGTTTTCCCCCTCCCATATACTTATGTGCCACAAACAGGAAGTTGATATCACCAATCTTTCCCATTTTATTTAGGTGCATCCATATAAATAGCCTATCCTGCATATACACCATGTTCCAAATAATTATGCATATGTTCTATTTCTCTGATTTTCCTAAATGGTCGGTGCAAAGTGTAATAAAAGTCATAACCTAGTTAGAGAATACATTGAATTTTATTGAAGAAACCTCTCAATGATAGAGGTATAATCTTCAAAATTAAAAAAAAACTCTAAATGCTCTGTTCCAAATTATTAGGCACAATAAAGTTTCTAAACATTTGGTATGTTTGAAAGAACTGAAAATGCTCATCTGTTGAATTTGCAGCATTAGGAGGTCACATTCACTCAAATAAAAAGCTATTTAACTCCAAAACACCTCAACAGGTCAAGTTACATGTTAATATAGGAACGCTTCTTTGATATCACCTTCACAATTCTTGCATCCATTGAACTTGTGAGTTTCTGGAGAGTTTCTGCTTGTATTTCTTTGCATGATGTCAGAATAGCCTCCCAGAGCTGCTGTTTGTATGTGAACTGCCTCCCACCCTCTGACTGTTTGAAAATTAGTCTTCATTAGTGATGGGCGAATCCTACATTACTCGGACTCGCTTGACTCTACCGAGTCCGAGCCCGGGACTCGCTACTCGTAGCGAGTCTAGCGAGTCCAATGTTAATGAATGGGGAAGCGAATAATAGCGAGTAATGTGTGATTTAAAAATCGCATATGTGTGTCGGAAAGCGCTCGCATTGCCGTGTCGGAAGCCCCACTGGCAACTGTATTTTGCTGCTGTCTCCGAGGCCAAAGTCGCATGTGTTGGAGGCGAGGCAAGCGACTTTCTGTAGGCGTCACTTACTGGCGGGTTAAGTGTGTGCTAACACTTGACAGTGAAGCACTACACTATTCCCTGAAAAAATTAGAAAGTGCGCACAGCCACCGAGATGGAGTTTGGTGTTGCTGCAGGCGTCACTTACTGGCGGGTTAAGTGTGTGCTAACACTTGACAGTGAAGCACTACACTATTCCCTGAAAAAATTAGAAAGTGCGCACAGCCACCGAGATGGAGTTTGGTGTTGCTGCAGGCGTCACTTACTGGCGGGTTAAGTGTGTGCTAACACTTGACAGTGAAGCACTACACTATTCCCTGAAAAAATTAGAAAGTGCGCACAGCCACCGAGATGGAGTTTGGTGTTGCTGTAGGCGTCACTTACTGGCGGGTTAAGTGTGTGCTAACACTTGGCAGTGAAGCAGCACACTATTCCCTGAAAAAAATTATTAAGTGCGCACAATTAGTCGCAGAAGTAGGTGGCGTACGTGCTATTTGCAGCTAGGAGAGCAGCAACGCACTGTTCTGCCACAGACAAAATAACGCTGAAGGGGTTTTTAGGACCAAAAATCTATCAGCTGGCAAAAAATTGTAAATAGTACCTCAGCTAAGCCTCTCACTTCAGCTATTAGAACAGCTGAGTGAGTAAGCGAAGCTATGAGGTCGCTCCTGTGAACACTGTAAAGGCTGCAGCTCCCTGCTTCCCTGCCTGCCTACAGTGTCACAGTACACAGTACTCCTCTGTCCTCCTGCTAGCTCTCACAAGAGCTGTTTGGGGTTAATATAAGGAATCTTGAAGTTCCCTACACTCACTGACAATCCCTATGATCTGCTCCAGAATCTACCTCACCCTGTTCTAGCTCAGATCTTCAGAGAAATGTGCTCAAAATGGCGGTGGCAAGGCTTATATACAGCCTTGCCTGTCATCGATGACATAGCCATCACGATGGACAGAAGCCAATCATAGTAATGCCACAAGAAGAGGGCTGTGGCATTACTGAATAAGATTGGCTAACATCCTTGTCCATCTTCACAAGTTTGTCTGACCTAACACGCTAGGCTACAGAAGTTACCTCAGGGGAAATGGTGTATCAGTGTCCGCGCTGCTGAAATCCCAAGAAAACGATCCGGAAACCATATGTAGGTTGCATCAATCATCCATTTATTCCTTTCCTACGCGTTTCAACACTGTCCTAGTGTCTTCCTCAGGGATATCCCTGAGGAAGACACTAGGACAGTGTTGAAACGCGTAGGAAAGGAATAAATGGATGATTGATGCAACCTACATATGGTTTCCGGATCGTTTTCTTGGGATTTCAGCAGCGCGGACACTGATACACCATTTCCCCTGAGGTAACTTCTGGATGATTCCCACGTGCATGTGGAAGGTGGAAGTCCTGCAGCAGCTGCATTTAATGCCAAATGCTTTTACACCAGTTGTGGGTCTCACAACTGTGCTAGGTGAGTGAATTCATACCCACCGCATACATTAGTGTCACTAGTGATAGGGCACTATTGCGCCTCTTGTTCCCCCCCCTATTTTTTTACTTTGAACACGCTAGGCTGTCTCGGAAGATTTGTCGGAACATAACAGATTCTGTATTCGCGAGTCCCGAATACAGAATACAGGACTCGGATTCGTAGACTCGCTAGGATTCGCTAGGAGTCGCTACGACTCGCTCGGAATCGCTACTTACAGCGGGTATCCGTGAAGCGGTGCCATTCTCTAAACGATTTGGGGGAGATTCAACCTACATAGCGATGTGATATAGCGAGTCTCGCTAGTAAAACTAGGATTCCCATTTACTTGCATTGGACTCGCTACTTTGCGAGTCCTCGCTGGGAAACTCGCCGAGTAGCGAGTCCTGCGAGTCCCTTACTACTCGCCGAGTAACGAGTCCTAGCGAGTAGATTCGCCCATCACTAGTCTTCATGTATGTCTGGGCCCACCGTTTCTGCTTGTGAGCACTGTTTAGGGGTGTCTGAATAGTAGGTTTATGCACCACAGCAAGCCTTTGAAGGATCCTATACCTTGAGGTTCGAGGAACTCCAGAAGCACCAGCAGCTTCAAATATCTGTTTGCTGGTTTGTAAGGCCTTTTTAGCAACTACTCTCTTAATCCGATGAACTTGCCTGGCAGAAACCTTCCTCATTTTGCCTTTTTTTGCACGAACACGTCTGTGCTCAGAATCAGCCACAAATCTCTTCACAGTACGATGATCACGCTTAGGTTTTCATGCAATATCTAATGTTTTCGTCCCTTGTCCAAGGCATTGCCTCATTTGTTGCTTTTCGGCAGCAGAGAGATCTTTTTTCTTTCCCATGTTACTTGAAAACTGTGGCCTACTTCAATATTGTGGAACATCTAGATTTCCTTTCATTGGTCTGACCTGCCAAACTAATTATCACAGGTATCTGAGATTGATTTCAGTGATCCAAAGAACCAAAGGCAAATTGGACATAGTTTCACGCCCAACTCTATGGGATGCTCGTTAACACCCATGTCCCATGAATCAGCTATACTCTGGGACTCTCTCCCGCAACACATCAGACACTCGCCGACCCTGGCTACCATCAAAAGGAACCTGCAGACACACCTCTTCCGACATGCCTACAATCTACAAAGAAACCCGGTCCACCACACCATCTCACGACCAGCACTACCCCCTCCTACTTTATCCCCACCCGTCCCTCGTAGACTGTGAGCCCTCGCAGACAGGACCGCTCCCCTCCTATACCTTTACGTCTCATTTAAAACAAAAAGGAAGAGGGGCGCAAATGTGTAGGATGCCCTTATTAAAAACGTCTAAATGGCGTGGGTAGGTGGCCACTCACCTTATCGGGTTGTGCACGTCCTGCACAACCCGGTTTACCAGCCTCTGCCGCCAGCGGTATGTGCGCTGCCTCTCCGCTCTCCTCTCTCCTGGTTCTTGGAACCGAACCTATCCGGTCACATGACCACGAAACCGAATTTGCGTCACGCTCTTTGTTGTGGGTTACCAAAGAAAAGCCAGGTCCTCAAGGCAGATCGTTTGTGCTGTTCCTGAGCTGCTCCAGCCGCCAATCGCTCACAAAGGGAGTAGTTTTCATGCAAAAAATAGTAATGGCGGTCTGATTAGGAGCACTCTAAGGATCAGACATATAAGATGTTTTAATAAATGGCAAACCGTTTATTAATTTTTTAGTTCCCCTCACAGCTCCACAGTGGAGCTGTGAGGGGAACTAAGAAATTAATAAAAGGTTTGCCATTTATTAAAACATCTTATATGTCTGATCCTTAGAGCACTCCTAATCAGACCACTATTACTATTTTTTGCATGATTTACGTCTCATTTGTCCTTACTTATTATACTAGTCATTGTCTGCCCTTTCCATATGTAAAATGCCATGGAATCTAATGGCGCTATATAAATAAATAATAATAATCTGTGTAAGTAACATGTCTGGGTAATATGAAAATCACCCATTAAACCAGATAAAAAGGGGAAAAGTTAATTCAATCTGTGCATTGTGTATGAAACAATAAGTATGGAGAACAGAAAGAGGAGAAGAGAACTGTCTGAGGACGGGAGAACCAAATGTGTTGACAAATATCATTAATCTCAAGGTTACAAGTTCATATCTAGAGATGTTGATGTTCCTTTGTCCATGGTGCGCAACACAATGAAGAAGTTTACAATTCATGGCACTGTAGTTAATCTTTCTGGATATGGAAAGTAGAGAAAAATCAGTGTCAGCACGAACTATCCATCCATATCTGAATGGAATGAGACACTATGGGGGACACACAGGAGGGCCCTAATGTGGACATAGAGACATGAAAAAACTAGACTACAGTTTGCCAAAATAGAATAAGGCTTAGAGAATACAGTACTTATAGTCAAATATAGTGAAGACTCAAAGATGTTTTAGGGTTGATTCAGTGTCTCTAACACTGGGTGTGTGCAATGTATTATGAAAATTGAAGATTATCAAACTGTTTTCTGTGATATTGTAGTGCAAAGTGTCAGAAAGTTTGGTTTGCATCACAGGTCATGAGTCTTTCAGCAGGACAATGATCTCAAACATACTTCAAGAGGCATCCAGAGATGGATGGAAAAAAATTCTAGAGAGTTCTAAAGTGGACAGCAATGAATCTGAATTGAAGTAACGTTGAACACCTTTTTTAGAGATCTTAAAATTGCTGTTGTGAGAAGAAAACCTTCAAATATGAGAATTGTAGTTGAGGGGTATAAGAAACTTGTTGATGATTATAGGAAGTGATTGATTGCAGTTATTTCTTGCAAAGAGTGTGCAACCTAATATTAAGTTTAGGGTGCAAACAATTTTGTCTGACTTTTTGGAGTTTTGTGTAAAATTATGTGCAATTTGCATTTGTTTCTGTTTTTCTGTATGTTGTTCCAATACACACTAAAAAATAAATATGAATTTGATAAAACATGTGATTGTAAAAGTTTTTCGAAGCCACCAGTGCTAACCCCCAACCACTAGTCTAAATATTAAATCACAATGTTTTATTTTTTAAATATATAAACTATAAAGAATACCAAGGCCTTGACTGCAGGCAGTACATGTCCGAATGAAAGAAAGCTTTTTGTTAAAGAACGTTAACATAAGAATAAAATGTAAAACATTGACATTTAGTAGGTTAATGCAGGATTCATGGAAAAATAGGTTGAAAGTGCAAATACAGGATTTTGTATACTTGCTTAGGTGTGGTTGCATGTAACTATGAGAAGATGTTAAAACTTGAATCCGCTGCTGTATAGTTTACATGATCCCAGCTCACCTGGAGAAAGAGAAGTTAAAGGGAACCAACCACCCCAAATGACCCCCCGGACTGTTAATATGTGTCCCTACACCCAGCACACACATTTGGGGCAATCGTTTTTGCTAAAAAAACTGTTTAGTAGAAGCTAAGATATATGTTTTGTAAAGTTTAATAAATTGAGCCGAATGGGTGTTACCTAGCTTTGTCCTCCGTGCCTGTCAGCCTCCTCTCCCCTCCTCCCTTCAGTGAAGCCTTTCTGTGCAAGCCGAAAATGGCCTGCCTGTCTGCTGCTGCCTGATAAATTATGCACGCCCATCTCTGCACCTAAGAGCCTGGCCGCGTCATGAAGGGGGTGGGGCTAGATCGCGTCATGCCGGAGCCCCGCCCCCTTTCATGACGCGATCTAGTCCCGCCCCCTTCATGACGCGGCCAGGCTCTTAGGTGCAGAGATGGGCGTGCATAATTTATCAGGCAGCAGCAGACAGGCAGGCCATTTTCGGCTTGCACAGAAAGGCTTCACTGAAGGGAGGAGGGGAAAGGAGGCTGACAGGCACATGGAACAGTGCACAAGGACAAGTGAGGTAACACCCATTCGGCTTGATTTATTAAACTTCATAAAGCTATATCTTAGCTTCTACTAAACAGTTTTTTTTAGCAAAAACGATTGCCCCAAATGTGTGTGCTGGGTGTAGGGGCACATATTAACAGTCCGGGGGGGTCATTTGGGGTGGTTGGTTCCCTTTAATGTTATGCAAGCCTAGAAGGAGCAAAAATCTGTATTACAACAACATGACAGTCTCTTATGTCAGTGGTATTATGCATTATTATACTCTTGGATGATTTCAAGAGTAGAGATCCAGCTTGCAGTGAATGGAGCTTTAAATCTTGGATAAGAATACGTTATTATAGTTAGTAGTTGTCATGTGATACTGAATGGAGATCTATGTGTATAGGATAAGTGATGGCTAAAACTATGTGTATAAACATGTATGGATAAATAACAGAATATATTACACATCACTGGGATATACAGTAAGAGAATAGCATCTCACAATGAGTGAAGTGCAGAAATTGTCACTTGTACAATATTGATGACACCGTTACAACAGCCACCATTGGGGTTTGAAACAAACTTGCCTCTTAAACCCTTGGATTCTGCTTTCAATAGTGACAATGACATATATATGATTAATAGAGCATGGGGGCTCCCTCTTTAACCCCTTTACCACCTTACCAACCAGACAGTTTTCACCTTCAGGCCATTTTTTGCAATTCCAACTTTTGTCACTTTACTAGGTAATAACTCTGGAACGCTTCCCAGTTATTCTGAGATAGTTTTTTTGTGACATGTTGTACATCATGTTAAAAAAAGCAAAAGCTCAAATGACCCCCATTTTGTTACATTAAAAATAAAATAATAAGAAAGGATATCAATAGGCTGCAACACTAACACTGGAAAAATATGATAAAGCATATTAGCTAGTGAATACATATCTGGCTATGTGCAAAGCTGCTCAATGTGAATAGGGTATACAGGCACAGCAGAAAACTGCTTCATGATATAAAGGAAAAAAAATTAGAAGTTAGCTAATGCAATTGAGGCGGTCGACAGGGTAGGGGGTACTCGGGTACCGGAGCTGATGGCGGCTTTGATTGGGAATCACGGCTGGTCGGTCCCCGATCCCGTGCCCTGGACCCTCAAAGGCGGGGAATGGTGGGGGGAGAGGGGATTGGTAACGTGACGCCACCTATGGTACCTGGTAACGGGTATACCAGCGCTGCAGCCAGCCGCTGAGGTGATGGTGGGTGCAGCAGAGTGTGGTACAGCTCCCCACAGGTGGAGCTTTACCTCAGGGCAACAGGGATGGATGAAGGGAGTAGTAGTCGCATCTCTGCAGACAAGACGGTGAATTGCAGTGGTTAAGCAGGCACACACACAGTGATCGTTGTTTCATACCTTTTACTGGTGACAAGGTAACAGGTACAGTCCAGAGAAATAACCAGGTCCCCGGTGCAACTTGGGACTTCCACCGTAGAAAGTTATGATGCCTCCTCTGTCTTTGTGCTCTGTGATTTGGGATGAGTCCTGCCTGACCTGAACCCACTGCTCCTTCTCCCTTTCTGGGCTTTGCTCAAAACTGACTATGAGGTCCTTCTGCGGGGTCCCTGTTTCTCCTATAGCCCCTGGTCCTGTACTTTGTCAGTTTTAGCGTCTCTTACTGTGTTCTCTTCAGGGTTGAACTCCTCCTGATTCTTCCGCTCTTTTGCTATTGCACTAAATGCTGGCAGCGTCGGACTCCGGTGTCTGGGTGTACTATAGGGAGACCTTAACTGGTTCCCTCTCTTGATTGCCTGTTTCCCCCACTTGCCTCCGACCCTTTACCTAGGGTGCAACATGGTGGTCAGTGGTCCCTGGACCTGGGCCTGGATCCTTCCCAGCGACCAGCTCCTCACTCCAGCTGTCTTCAGACTCACTCCTGGGACTGACTTCTGGGACTAACTAACTCCTCCCCTCAGGCCTGGATGTTTTAAAGGGGAACTCGCTTAAGGCAGCCAGTAGAGCTACCCCTTCAGGTCTGGGGTGGAAGGTGTGCTGTGCTAAACAAGGTGTAATTCCCTCCTTGCACCGGTGGATCCTGTGGCAATCCCTCGCAGGGGTGCCACACAATGGCCATGGCATTTGAGCCCGGTAACCGGCGCCAAGGTCTCTCATACCTGAAATGAATGTTAATATCCAGTTTGTGTGTATATTGTGCAGGGGGACTTGTATCAGAGCTGCAGCAATAAGGCTGCGCTCTTTTTTTTTCTCCTAAAGCATGTACAGTGGGGCGGTTCAGGCTGCTAGCCAATCACAGTGCCACACTGCAAAGTGCATTTTTTCACACAACTAATGTCATCATTGGCTGTGTCTGTCACATGTCCTAGCCCTATAAAACCTGGCCATCTTATGGATCGCCACCATTTTGCTGATAGCTGCTGCAGGTGTTAGACGGCACCCGCGGCTGCTGCTGTGTGCGACCTCTAAACAGTGCAAACTAAATTGTGTTCTCTCAGTCAGCTAGTGAGCGAATACAAAGTTAGATAGATAGGTTTAGGGAGTAGGGACTGGAGGGAGGGTGCAAATCTTAGTAATATCAGTCCTTTTTAGGGCTGCTCCATAGGAGTAGTGATTAGGGATAGGGACTAGGGACTAGTATTCTATCAGCCCTTTTCAGGGCTACTTCATAGAAGCAGGGACTAGATTTAATTGCAGCCCTTTTGAGAGCTAGGTTAGAGCAGTCTCTATTCATTTTTGCCAGGCAGGTGTGTGTCAGGTTTGTGCCAGTGCTGTGCAAGTCTTTCTCATATCATCTGGCCACAGTAATATAGCTCTTTGAATCCATTAGGGCAGGTAGTGTAGCACTGCTGTGAAGAAAGCTACACCACCTGTCTTAGGCTAGGGTCACACATAAGCCCTTGGTCCGTTTTTGGCTTCATTTTTGTCATTTTTTTTTCTAAGTCCAAAAACTGACAGAAAAACGGATTGGATGTAATAAACACCCTGTCCGTATTTTTCTGGACCTCAAAACATTGCTCTGTCCGTTTTTGAGGCTAGCAATGTTTTTGTCATCAGTTAAAAAACGCATGCGTTTTTTTAACATGGGGCCCTATGGGAAACGCATGCGTTAACGCATGGCACATATAGGCACTTGCGTTAATGCATGCGTTAACGCACATGCGTTTTTGATGAAAAAATGACTAAGTCCAAAAATGTTTAGGGGTGCAGGGGGCTCAAAAAGCACCCTATAAAAAACGCATTGGTGATGAAAATCACTTCCAAAAACAGACTTCTATGTGTGACCCCAGCCTAACCTTTCAGTGTTTGCTTAAAAGCAGTGTTCACTAACGTTTAATACAACCAAATACACCTTGAGTGTAGTTCGTTCTACTACTTTTTTACTGCAACAAGCTAACCTGTCAGTTTCTGCTTAAAAGCAGTGTTCACTAAGCCTTCACTGTAGGCCATGTGTAATACAACCAAATACACCTTGAGTGTAGTTCATTCTAATAATTTTTTACTGGAACAAGCAAACATAATTTTTTGTGCCTAGTGCCACTGTCTGGCCAATCAGCTGTGCTCGATTTCCATCAGAATATTTTTTGCCAACAACTGCAGAGTTGCCAATTTGTTCACATACAAAATGAGTGGCAAAAGGTCTGCTTCTGGTGGAAGGGGGAATAGGCGTGGTGGAAAGGGAAAAACAGTTTGTGTCTGTGGGGTATGTGGGAAAGCAAGAGTAACATCTGCTGGCGAAAGAGCATCTTCCAGCCAAAGTAAGGCTAGGGTCACACATAAGCCCTTGTTCCGTTTTTGGCATCAGTTTTTGCACTTTATTTTTCTAAGTCCAAAAACTGATAGAAAAACGGATTATATGTAATAAACACCCTATCCGTTTTTTTCTGCACCTAAAATCATTGCTAGCAACGTTTTTGGTTGCCGTTTTAAAACGGATCAATTTTTTAACATGGGGCCTATGGAAAAACGGATCCGATTCTTTGTGCTTAAAAAACGGATCCGTTTTTTCCTAGCATTTTTTGGCAAAAATTACTAAGTCCAAAAACGTTCGGGGGCACAGGAGGCTCAAAAAGCACAAAAAAAAAAACGGATTGGTCATGGAAAGCACTTCCAAAAACGGATTGCTATGTGTGACTCTAGCCTAAAATGTCTACTTCTTTCCTTGGAGATTCCGAAATGATCCCTTTCGTACGAACACGACTCAGATGACGATTAATACCAATTCTAGATGAGGCACAAAAAGAGCAGGCGCTTGAATGGATAGCAAGTGCTTCAGCAAGTGGGCCCTCCACCTCAACTTCTACATCACAAATACACCTGTCCTCAGAGGTGTCATCACAATCACACTTGCTTCCGCACAGCTCCAACCACCCATCTGACTAGTCTTGGGTACAAAGACAGATGGATTGACTATGGCATATCTCTCTTCACTTATACTATAGCCTGGGAATCAGAGGTCTGCTCAAAAGCTTTTGTGTAGTCAAGACAAGGTAATGATCTGCACTGAGTGCCCAGAAAGCTTTTGGAGTCAGATTTAGGCCCAGATAAAGAAGGGTCTGAGCAAGCATAATGTAGACCCTCATTCATAAAGTGTCAACTGCACTTTGGAGATCTTGTGAGCCCTTCCGCATATGACTTCTCCTGTACTTCCTTCCCCTCCTCTAGTGCCACCACCTGACTCTGAATACTGTTTAAAGTGTGCTCCAGCATGTAAATGATGGGAATAGTCATGCTGATAATGGCATAATCATCACTAAACATCTTCGTCGACATTTCAATACTATACAGAATGGTGCATAGGTCCTTCATTTTCGACCACTCCAGCAGTGTGATTTGCCCCTCCTCTGGATCTCATAGGCCCAGGTTATACGTCATGACGTATTGCACCAGGGCTCGGCGGTGCTGCCACAGTTGCTGCAACATGTGCAGAGTTGAATTCCATCGTGTCGGCACATCACATTTCAGCCAGTGAACTGGCAGGCCGAAAGACTTCAGTAGAGATGCAAGGCATTGAGCTGCGGGATGCAAACGGCGGAAGTGAGCACACAGCGACCGTGCCCTCTGCTGAAGACCATCTAGGGATGGATAGTGTGCAAAAATTTGCTGGACAACGAGGTTTAAGACGTGAGCCATGCAAGACACGTGTGTCACAATACCCCGGCGAAGGGCTGCACCCAGCATTGGAGCATTGTCGCACACGGCCTTCCCTGGCTGCAGGTTCAGTGGACACAAGCATTGATGAAACTTAATCTCCACAGCAGACCACAACTCCTCAGCTGTGTGACTCGCATTTCCCATACATTTCAAGGTAAAGACCGCCTGATGCCGTTGAGCCCCGCTGCCATCATAGTAAGGAGGTATGCAGGATTTCTTGTGCGCAGTTAAAACGCGGGTGGCATTACCAGACAGGCTTTGGGTGCAGGTGGAAAACTGAGACAAGGTTGAGGAGGCAGAAGCAGTGGAGGATCTTCTACATACAGAGGATTGACGCACAACTCGTGGGGATGGCAAAACGTGGACAGCATCCCCTTCTCCTGCTGTCTTCATAGTTACCCAGATTTTTTTGCAGCTACTTACATTTTGGTGACAAATCTTACAGATAACATGGGGAGACTAAAGGCTTGTGGATTTTGGAATGTGCTGCATGAAAGTCACCTCACCAACCATTTTCAGCTTGCAACTGTGGGGCAATTGATGCCAATGAAGTGGTGTCTGGGCCCAAATTTATGGGAAAAATGGAGACTCTTGTTGTAGTCCCATAAATGTGACACAATGCTCAGCGTGTGCACGAAGCCTTCCAGATGCTGCGTTAAAAACCGCACCAAATACTCATCGCCTGCACAAGGCCTTCCAGATACTGAAATAAAATGTACCAAATTATGATCATCTGCACATGGCCTTACAGATACTGAAGTGAAACGCACCAAATAATCATCATCTGCACATGGCCTTACAGATACTGAAGTGAAACGCACCAAATAATCATCATCTGCACATGGCCTTACAGATACTGAAGTGAAACGCACCAAATAATCATCATCTGCACATGGCCTTACAGATACTGAAGTAAAACGCACCAAATACTCATCTTCTTGACGTAGCCTTACAGATACTGAAGTAAAACTCAACAACTGCTCATCGTGTGCATGATGCCTTAAAACTACTGTAGTAAAAACTGATTTTGTAAGGGAATGACATGCCTATATCTGTGTCTCCTCCCCCTTTTACTCGTCTATCTCTTTTCTTTTCACATTTTTATATGTAGTTTTCACTTTTCCATATGTTTGTTGTATCTTCTGAATTGTTTGTCACCTTTTGGACACTTTAGAAGGTGTTTGCTATGTGTTTTCTATGTGTTTGTATGTGTTTGTGTTTGGCTGCCATTGTTTTCAATGGGATTCGACGGTGTTCGATGAACATTCGACGAACATTTGATGAACAAACGCCCAATTCGGCGAACCCAATCGAATTAGAACACTAGGGTGGTGGCTCATCTCTAGTAACATCATCAAAAATGTAGCATAAACTTCAGTAATATTAAACAGTAACAGTAACTTTAACCCTTCATCCTCCCTACTTTAATTTTCTGAGATAATGACCTTTGGGTTTTCATTGGCTGAAGCCATAATTATCAACATTTACAGAAATAAACCCTTGAAATAGATCACTATGTTTGTAATGACTCTATACAATATACTGTATGCATTTCCCTTTTTGTATTGAATTACTTAAAAAATAGCTTTTTGATGATATTCTAATTCATTGAGATGCACCTGTATATAAAAAAGGCAAAAAGTGTGGTATCAACACATACAAACACTGTTGTATAAATTGATATAAAAGCTATAGTATAATCAAAAATCTATAATTGATAAAATACCAAAATATGATTTAATTACACAGTGAATTATAGCAGAAGTAGCTAAATTATTTGCTAATCAGGTAGATGGGTACGATACATAATAGCAGCCAATATAAGGATGATAAAGACAATGGTGATAATACACTAGATTACATAGATTGAAGCAATATAAGTAATGAGGTAGATAAACAGGTGTAATTCCATGACTGGACAAGCTATATACAATACATAACAAATAAATGCCTAGTGTTCCCTGATAATAGCCTAATAACCCATCCGTGTAGCTACCTGTGTAGCTTTGTCAAGGGTAGATATGAGCGAACCTTTTAAAGTTGGGGACATATGTTCACCAAATAGATTGGCGAACAGTTCACTGAACGTCTGAACCCAATTAAAATAAATGGGAGGCAAAATCAAGAGCCTAAAAGACACCTTTTAAGAGGCTCAAGAGCTGCCAATCACAGCTCAAACCATTTTACATTGGAACTCTAGTGTTTTGACACTGACATGATCTTCCTACACTGTTACTTAGCAAGACCAAGCTTCCATGCCCTCTCATGAACCTCAGACTTATCCCCTCCTTTCATTAATTAATGACATACTTAGCATGACCCAACCTCAATACCGGCATGTGCAATTGGTTGCTAGTATGGCAATCAAACTGAAGTCAGATTACTGTAAAAATAAATAAATAATTGAGAAAAAATTGAGGTGGGGTTCCCTCCCAATTTTGATAACAGCCGAGATAAAGCCATCAGCTGTGGTATGCAGGCTGCATCTGTCTGCTGTAGCTGGCAAAGAAAAATAGGAGGTACCCCCACAACTTTTTTTTTATTAATTTGTTTTCTAAAGCTAAAAACCAGGCTAAAACACCCTTTAGTGCAATATGAAAAGCACTAAAGAGTGCAAACTTACAATATATGGTGGGGTGCCACATTATATTCTGTAGCTATTTGACATTTATCTATCTTTAAAACCATCTATGTTTTCCATCTATGTATCAATGTATCTCTACTTTACATCCATCTATCCATCCATCCTCCCATCCACCATCCATCCACCTACTTGAACAGCTGAAAAGTTGAATTATCTTTAAAATCTTAAAAGATTTTAAAATCTTGAAAAAAATTAGCAGGCTGCAGCCACCCCAGGAGTGTCACCCACATTATATGCGCCACTTCTGGTTCTTCGCCCAGACTCTCTCACTGCCCAGGTGTGTTGGCAAACAGGGTAATGACATTTGGAGTTGATGGCACCTGGGTAATGTCAGCTAGCAGCAAGGCAAGATGTTAGTAATGTTGAGGTGTCAATCAGATAGCCGATATTACAAACCAAGTCATTGAGACCCATCAGTGGGTCTGCCCCGGTAGGCTAATCGAAGCAATAATAAAACACTAACTAAATAAGGAGCCATACATTCCAGGTGGATACAGTAATAATACAGTTGTGGGTAGCCTATGACAATTTTTGTTTTTTGTTATTTCAGTAACCCATAGCAACCACACATAGCAGTTGCAACCCCCGCAATTTAGTAACCACCACTTTAATGTGTTTCCTCGTGCAGCCCCTTGGGATGCCCCACAGTGAATCTTAAATAAGCTAAAAATAGAACCTGCCTCACCAATGCCATTGCAGTATCTAATATATAAAAACCGAAGGCACTTCCTTCACTTTGTCCGCACTTCCGTCACTTTGTCCGCACTTCGGTCACTTTGCCCACACACATACACACACACATGCACACACACACTCCGCTATACTTACCACCAGCTCTGCGTCCGCCTGGATCCTCAGTTGACATGTCGCCGCCCCCGAACTACTGGATCAAATATGGCGTCCGGGAAGTCTCTGAGACTTCCCGGACGCCATATTGGATCCAGTCGTCCGGGGATGGCGACATGTTGACTGAGGATCCAGGTGGCGGAGAAGACGCAGGGCCGGTGGTAAGTATAGCGGAGTGTGTGTGTGTATGTGTGTATGTGCGCTGACCACTCTGCCCACGGCACTGCGATGACCACTCTGCCCACGGCACTGCGCTGGCCACTCTGCCCACGGTGCTGCGCTCACCACTCTGCTTACGGCGCGGCGCTCACCACTCTCCCCGCGGCACTGTGCTGACCACTCTGCCCATGGCACTGCGCTGACCACTCTGCCCACGGCACTGCGCTGACCACTCTGCCCATGGTACTGCACTCACCACTCTGCCCACGGCGCTGCGCTGATCACTCTGCCCACGGCGCTGCGCTGACCACTCTGCCCACGGCACTGCGCTCACCACTCTGCCCACGGCACTGCGCTCACCACTCTGCCCACGGCACTGCGCTCACCACTGTGCCCACGGCACTGTGCTCACCACTCTGCCTACGGCACTGCGCTCACCACTCTGCCCACGGCACTGCGCTGACCACTCTGCCCACGGTACTGCGCTGACCACTCTGCTCATGGCACTGCACTGACCACTCTGCCCATGGCACTGCGCTGACCACTCTGCCCACGGCACTGCGCTGACCGCGCTGACTACTTTCACCGCACTCACTGCTAACCAATGAGCCACCGCGCAGTGCTAACCACTGAGCCACCACGCTGTGCTAATCACTGAGCCACCGCGCAGTGCTAACCACTGAGCCACCGCGCAGTGCTAACCACTTAGCCACCGTATCCTCTGCTACCCACAGAGCCGCCTGTATACTCTGCTACCCACAAAGCCGTCTGTATACACACAATTCATTTCACCGCACTCCCGTAACTATTAGTAAATAAATTATATATGGATTCTAGACTACCCGATTCTTTAGAATCGAGCCGCCATCTAGTTATACATAATAACCTCTAGCTGATGTCAGGTGATCAGTCATCATCCACTATAGTGTTTGCACACAAACTGGGATCAGTTTGATCCATAATAAACTTGTCAGGTCTGAACATAGAGGCAGTGATAAATGCTGCAGCAGAGGCTTACAACAGCGGTGAGTTTCTGTTATCAGCTGCAATATAATGATTGTTTTGATGTTTCTGTTGCTACAATGTGTTGTTTCGTTTAAATTTGTAAGGTTTTAACATTTGGTTTTAATGAGCACTAGCTGTGAGGTTTCAATGTGACCGCCTATGTAAAGGCGGACATGACAATCTCTCACAGAGCCCGTAGAAGCGGAAGTTACCCGCAAAACGGTGACCGTCGCTTCAGCACCTCCCTCCCTGCACCCTTGGATGTAATTCACCTGGGTTAATAAAGTCGGTTTGCAACCAGGAAACACGAGTGCCGCCATCCTCTCTTTCCTATAAATCATAATATGGGTTCACCCCCTATGTAGTGCACCATTCCCCGTCCTAGTTGGTCAATGTCGCCAGTACTCTCTGGTGTCAGTTTTTCTAGCTAGCCTATAAATGAAAAGGTTACCTTTTTCCAGTTAGAGGCAGAGAATGCAAATTAAGAACATCTTTTCTTGCCCTTTTTGGTTTATGTTCTCTATTGTTCTCTGATATCAGTTGCCTATAAAAGAGGAGGATTTACCAAGATATAGGCAGAAAATGGAGGTTAGGGACCCAGTTCAAGAGACACACTTCAACATGGCAACTGGGCTGCTTATTAATATGCATATTCCTAAAGCTAGGTTTCTAATTTTTCTCCTATTATGGAAAGCTGAAATATTCTGTTTTCTATATTAGTCACAACAGAGTGCCGCTTACCTTAATGTTTCTAACTTTTTAAAAAAGACCAGGGTGGTATGTGATGTAATTTGCAACATTTATCAGATGCAAACTGTAGTAATTGAAACATAGGTACTTAGCACAGACTGTAAAAGTCTCAAAATACACATATATCAATATACACAGTATATATACAAAAAGTCCCACAGGGATCAGCAGACTCCATTACAATGGTGCAAAGTCCATTAAGGGCACAGTTCATTAAGGGCATTGAGGTATAGCCCAAAGTCTTCAGACCCTCTAATCTAGCAAGGGAAAATGCAACCAGTGCTCAATTTGTGAATGGGAAAATGAAAAAAAAAAGGCCTCACTCATTTAAGAACTCAAAAACAACTTAAAAAATCCTTCTTCTGACAAATGCCACATAAAGCCGACCCAACAACATTCCTTTTTTAGGGAAGTCCTATCTTTAAATGGATTAAAAACTGTCTAGCAGCTTTCTTATTGCTGCACAGGAAGGAGGTTGGAGTTTCTCATGATACTTCACTGCCAGACAGTCTAGTGGATTCAAAGGGACTATTCTTCCAGGGGTATTCTCCGCCTCCACCTGCCCCCTAGCACACCCCTTCATGGCCATTGCTGGAGAACAGGATTGCGGAATTATAGGATGACCACCCCCTCTAGGAGAGACAGGAGGAATTTTGGCAACACCAACAGGCCCTTCAGGATTGATAGACCCTGTGGGTTGGTGTTAAGATAGCTGGCTAACCAAAAGAAGCCTTTACTCCAGCTGATGCCACATTCTCTCGAGCCTCCTGCTGACAGTTATTAAAAAATCCTTTGCTGCCCTTCTCCTTCATGAAGGTGACCTCCTCCCCAGCATAGAGTGTGCCAAGTCTTTTGGACATACAGCAGGATGGACTGGTTGACATAGCACCAATGACCAGTACCATCTTTGCCTGTGAAGCCAAATCACCTCTCCTGGATGCAGGCCCGGCGTCAGCCCCCAGCCTACCCAGGCCCTGAAGAAGTGAGCTGTCTGTGAGGGAAGCAGTGAGAGACCCCCTCACACACAGCTTCCCTCTTTCCCTCTCTTTTCTCTTGCTCTGCACATATGGTGATCAGTATAGAGCAGGAGAAAAAGTCCCGGGAGCTGAACAGAGGCTGAAGGATCCTGCATTTGCAGTAATGTTACTGATCACATGACTGAAATCAAGGTCCTTAACGAAACTGCTTCTGCAGCCTCCTGCAGCTCCCAGCGGCTCCTCATCGGGTCATTCCATGTCAAGTGAACCAATGATTATTACCTCTATATTTTTAATTCTTTTGAGATTTTGTTATTTGATAATAGCATGTCAGACAATGCAAAATGTGAAGAGAAAATTTTTTTAAAAAATGTATTTTTTTTGTAAATGATTTTCAAAGTTCGGAAAAAGTGCGAATTTCGCTGTTGCCTGCCTTTACGTTTCTCCTCATAACTAAGGCTAGGAATAAGATAGAGAAACAAAATAAACACCATTCTACTCAGAACTAGACAGGCTTTCACCAGATATGTCACAAGAGGATCTTTGTTAATATTTTACCCATGTGATCACAAGCGCAAAACTTTAAAACGCATTTCCGAAAAATCGGCGCGCTTTAAATATTTCAAAAACTGCCCATGTGTCTGCTTTGCTCTTAGCCACATCTGTACCAAATTTCAAGTTGGGATCGCGATGGGATCATATTTTAAAATATTTTACTATTAATAGCGTCAATGGGTCATTCCATATCAAGTGATCTAAATATGAATATTTTTTTTTACCTGACGTCTTTAGATTTTTTTTATTTTTTTTCCTTTATGAAGTACTACTTTAGTTAATTACAAATTAAAAGTTTAGAATTTTTTTCTTCATCAGTTAATTTTTTACAGATTTTTAAAGTTTAAAAAAAGTGTGAATTTTGGCCTGGTATGACTTTACATTTTTTTATCTTGGGCTAGAAATAAGATAGAGAAACAAAATAAACACCATTCTACTCAGAACTGTCCAGGCTTTCACCAGATATGTCACAAGAGTATATTTGTTTATTTTAATTTTTTTACCCATGCGAACGCAAACGCAACATTTTGAAACGCATTTCTGAAAAAAACGTTTTAATAAAATTTTTCCAAAACTGCCCATGTGTCTTCTATGCTCTTAGCCACATCTGTACCAAATTTCAAGTTGGGATCGTGATGGGATCATATTTTAAAATATTTAACTATTATAGTGTCAATTCAAAAATCTTGAATTCAGATCTGTTCAACTTGTGGTCTAAAAGCGTGGGGTCTATATTTATCAAATCTATTATTTTTAGACATTACTGTATTATTTTGATATGTTACAGCTTAGAAGCAGGAGAGGACATATAGGAAAAAGCTTTGTTAGGGCTCAACCTGAGAAAGCACAGGGATAGACAGTGAATGCAGAGCAGATGATAGGCCAGCAGCTCTGTCAATCATGTTAAGTGTCTACCCACTGCATTCAGGAAGTAAGACAGCTCGTTCAGACCTTTCATGTCCTGACATGTCTGGACATCTTCACTCTTGAACAAACAATAGTCTGTACAAAGCCATCAAGGCTGTGTACTAAAATATGGGTGAGTAAATATATTAATAGTTTAATGCTTTTATTATTAAGGGCCAATACACACAGTGCTATTCTTAGGGATCATCATTCAGAAAAACAGCCCCATTGATTTCTATGGGGTTCACCACATGCAGTGTTTTTGGAAACACTCAAGAGTGAGTAAATCACTGCTTGAACTACTTTTTAATCGCTGCAATAAACGCAGCATTTATAATTTATATAAAAAAAGCTGCCATTTTTTTCACTAGCGATAAAAAAAACTAACGCATATGTGGTAAAAACTTGGTAGAAAAACAAGCTGCCAAAACTGCAGCTTGTATCTGCAGACAGAAAAAACTGTGCGCGCTAGCCCTAAAACTCACTTTATAGTAATACAGTTCTGTCTCAAGTGTACTGTAAATCTTTATTTTTATTACCTAACTTCCTTACTTAATATTAACTGTATTTTTCCCACACAGCAATGGCTGCTACTTCTCAAGAAACAGCATTTTATCATAGACACTGTTGCAATCCTTTTGAAAAAATATGAATATGATTGGCGCTGGTGGCTGGCTACTGTACTCTCCAAAGTTTGTGAAAATGAAGAAGTAGAATTGACTTTATTGCATCCTTCTGGTCCAGCGCCATCCTTTGTGTATCCAAGAAAGCCAGACATTTTAAAAGTGCACAAAAATCAGATATTAACTCAGGCGGAGCCTAACACCGTGACATGCCGGACATACTCTTGACACACAAGGAAATGGCGATTGCTAGTAAGCGTTTATGGACAAGATTACATTTCACCCACTAGAAGAGACAAATTGAAAAAATGCCACTTTAAAAACATACTATTAATTGTTTGATTACCGTATATACTCGCGTATAAGCCGAGTTTTTCAGCCCAAAAATTGGGCTGAAAAGTACCTCCCTCGGCTTATACGCGAGTCAGTGCTGTATATCGATGTATACATCGGTACATACCGATGTATACATCGGTATACAGCAGCCCCCGCATCCCCAGTAATGCAGGCCCCCCCCAGCGTCTCTCAGGTCACCTGTAAAGCAAACTATACTTATCAGTGTCCCGCTCGCACCCGCTCGCAGCTGCCGTCCGCGATCCTCCATCTTCATGCGACTCCTTCCTGTTTCTGTGCGCGTCGCCGGCAATGACGTCATTCCCTGCGACGCGCACAGGAAACAGGAAGGAGTCGCATGAAGATGGAGGATCGCGATGTCGGCAGCGGCGGGCGCGGACAGCGGGACATTGATAAGTATAGTTTGCTTTACAGGTGACCGGAGTTAGGCTGGGGGGCCCTGCATTACTGGGGCTGCCTGTATACTACCGCTGGGGCTGCTATATACCTCTGGGGCCCTGTATACTAACACTGGGGCTGTATATACTACCACTGGGGCTGTATATACCTCTGGGGCCCTGTATACTACCACTGGGGCTGCTATATACCTCTGGGGCCCTGTATACTACCACTGGGGCTGCTATATACCTCTGGGGCCCTGTATACTACCACTGGGGCTGCTATATACCTCTGGGGCCCTGTATACTAACACTGGGGCTGTATATACTACCACTGGGGCTGTATATACCTCTGGGGCCCTGTATACTACCACTGGGGCTGCTATATACCTCTGGGGCCCTGTATACTACCACTGGGGCTGCTATATACCTCTGGGGCCCTGTATACTACCACTGGGGCTGCTATATACCTCTGGGGCCCTGTATACTACCACTGGGGCTGCTATATACCTCTGGGGCCCTGTATACTAACACTGGGGCTGTATATACTACCACTGGGGCTGTATATACCTCTGGGGCCCTGTATACTACCACTGGGGCTGCTATATACCTCTGGGGCCCTGTATACTACCACTGGGGCTGCTATATACCTCTGGGGCCCTGTATACTACCACTGGGGCTGCTATATACCTCTGGGGCCCTGTATACTACCACTGGGGCTGTATATACTACCACTGGGGCTGTATATACTACCACTGGGGCTGTATATACTACTGGGGCTGCGTGTATACTACCACTGGGGCTGCTGTATCTACCTCTGGGACTGGTGTATACCACACTGCTGGGGGCTGTATACTTGTGCTAGGGTCCACCCTCGGCTTATACACGAGTCAATAGATTTTCCCAGGTTTTGGGGGCAAAAGTAGGGGGGTCGGCTTATACACGGGTCGGCTTATACACGAGTATATACGGTAGTTCAGAATTTATAGAACGATGATTTAACTACTGTACTATTCTTATTAAACACTTCATAAATCACATGTTTAGTGATAGAATAGAAAACAAATTTATATGTATAAATAGGGGTTAACATTTTTGGTTCTTTTAATCTTGTTTAATCAAACTTGAGGATATGATCACCTTTCTTCTTTTGGTTTGTTCAATACAGTCAAGTTGAAAATGCTGAGCGTTGTGTTCTGATGATTAAGATGTATTTATCCTGGCACTTATGGGATTAGTTTTTTGTGTTTCTTTTTTGTTGCATATAAATGTTTTATTCAATAAGTTGTGATAACTCATACAACCATAAAATAAAAAATATATAAATTTGACAGGTCCCAAGTTGAATCTCTGCACAAATATAACCAAGAACACAATCAGTCATTTTTTCACAATTGCCCGTCAATAGTTTGAATTTTATATAAAGAAACATAGTCTTGTAACATCTCAAATGAAAGCTGTTACCATTCTGAGTAAAATGATGCCTCTCCCACTTCATTATCTTATTTCTAGCCTGAGATTAAAAAAATGTAAAGCCATACCAGGCCAAAATTCACCCTTTTTTTAAACTTTAAAAATCTGTAAAAAATTAACTGATGAAGAAAAAAATTCTAAACTTTTAATTTGTAATTAACTAAAGTTGTACTTCATAAAGAAAAAGAATAAAAATCTAAAGACGTCAGGTAAAAAAAAAATATTCATATTTAGATCACTTGATATAGAATGACCCATTGACGTTATTAATATTAAAATATTTTAAAATATGATCCCATCGCGATCCCAACTTGAAATTTGGTACAGATGTGGCTAAGAACAAAGCAGACACATGGACAGTTTTTGAAATATTTAAAGTGTGCCAATTTTTCGTAAATGCGTTTTAAAGTTTTGTGCTTGCGATCACATGGGTAAAATATTAACAAAGATCCTCTTGTGACATATCTGGTGAAAGCCTGCACAGTTCTGAGTAGATTGGTGTTTATTTTGTTTCTCTATCTTATTTCTAGCCCGAGATATGATAGAAAATGTAAAGCCATACCAGGCCAAAATTCGCACTTTTTTAAAACTTTAAAAATCTGTAAAAAATTAACTGATAAAGAAAAAAATTCAAAACTTTTTTTTTGTAATTAACTAAAGTTGTTCTTCATATAGAAAAAAAATAAAAAAAATCTGAGGACGTCAGGGAAAAATAATATTCATTTTTGGATCACTTGACATGGAATGACCCCATCCTGTTCTGCACCAATCAAGATCGGGTGGATATGGTAATATGTATGTGTGTATCTGTATGTGTGTGTGTATCTGTATGTGTGTGTGTGTGTGTATCTGTATGTGTGTGTGTATCTGTATGTGGGTGTGTATCTGTATGTGTATCTGTATGTGTGTACCAGTATGTATGTGTGCGTGTGTGTAGATGATCCCCAAAGTTCCAACACTGAAGAAATTTAAAGCTAAACCTAAGGCTAATCAGAAATATCCAATATGTATGTGTGTTTAAATAAAGGTCTGGGCTTAAGACGATGAACTATAATCTTATCAACAAGCTAAATATCCTAATAAAAAGGGTTAGAAACATTGGTATTAGAACAACTTTTCAATTAAAAGAACAATTCATGTTAAAAAAAAATCCAACTCTCAAAAGTAAGAGACACTGCTACAATTTCAAGTAATGGCAAATAAATATAGTTCTTTTTAGAACACCTTCTAAATCAAAACAAATATTCCTAAGAGAAGAACAACAATTTATAAGCGATGAATAACTTTTTCTCCGAGAATCTGGTAATTGCAAAAATAGCATATAAATAACAAAATTGTTTTCTGCAGAATACCAATAAAAACACACTACTGATTTTTTTTTTTTTTTTAAGATATACAGCTGTGGTGGACTGTTGGATAAGCCACATGAAATGATAGATACTCCGTGGACTCTGAAACCTAAAGGTATAGTAAATATTTATTTTTATACATTTAAGAACATTCAATAAATTTTTCCTGGTTTCTTGTGGTATGTGAAAAAGGGGGGAGTAAATACCTACTTCCCAAAAATTAGAAATCAGTATGTGACATGACCCTGAATGAATAAAACAAATTGTTTAGAATAAGGTTCTAAATCAATAAGATAATTATTTATCCAATGAAAAGGTCTTTTTCAGTTAAAGGGAATCTGTCAGGTCAAAAATCCATATGTAACTGGTGTAATTTTCTAATTTCTCAGATTAAGTTATTTCTATTCATGTATTTTTTTTATTGATACTCACCCCCTATCCTCTGTAAACTGCAAATAAAAAGATTCATTCCATCTGTTAATCACAATGAGTGATGATTTATTTCTTTGCTGCACACTCCCCAAGGAATATTCATGTAGTGACATCCCTGCACTTCACACAAGGAAAGTTCAGTAGAAATCACTCCCATAGGTAGTCCGTATCTTCCTGTCTGAAGCAAAAAAATGTTCAAATGAATACATAGAATCTCTCACAGACAGCACAGCTTGTGATTGGAGCAAAAGATGGAGGAGATTGCCTTACCTGATATCTGACAGCTGGGTATGGCTAGGGTCACACTGGGATATGGCCCCACATTTGCAGCCAGCACTGAAACTGGACAGCGTTAACAGCATGCGCTGCCTGGAAACGTGGGTCTATAGCAATCCCTTGCTTACCTTAGTAGCAGCCACACACAAAGCTGCATGATGGCCGCTTTTCTTCTGTGCACAGCAAACGCTGCTTGCAGCATTTTCCTGTGTGCTCCTGAAAAGCAGCCTTTCACCAGCTTGCCGTTAACGGTGTCCGGTATTAGTGCTGCCTAGAAACGTGGGCCCTAAATCAAGTGTGACCCTAGGCTATGTGCCTGCAGTCTCTCCATCCCCTTCCTCCTCAGAAAAACCACAGGAAAATGAAAGTTAGACACAGAGCACAGAGGGAGGGAGGGAATAGCTGCCTGGGAAGGATTGAATAATAAATGAATATTTACATACTGCAGACTATTCAGCAGTAAAATGTAATGGACCTGACTACTCAAGCAGCTGTTTGCTGGTTGTGAAGATGCTTATAGCAATAGAACTACAAATGGTACAGTAACGATTTTTGCATATCCTGAAAGGGCTGCCCAGGCACTATACAAGGGTACTTTTAGTATCATACTGAAAAATGACCTGACAGAGTCACTTTAATTCTCTTGCCCTTTTTACATAACCATTTTGAGGTACCTTAATGAGAAAACTATTTAATTCTATTTAGTATACATAACTTTGAAGTAGCTTTTAGAAAGAAATATGCCATTTTAGTGTCCAATACAATGGGGATAGCTTGTGCTTCTGAAGATGATAAATTCAATTTAAGCACACTATTGAGGAGAAAGGAGGGCATTTAGATATAGAAAAACACATTGCTGGATTTTTGGGGGGTTGGGGGAGCAGAGTTGCTTTTCTCTTGTGCTAAAAGTAATGTGGAAACCCTCACTATATCCACTGAAAGATAAATACCGTAGGTTCTAATTGGTACCATATAGAAGTACCTAACATATTTAATAATTTTTATTGCTAGATTTTCCATTTATCCTTTGCCATGCACTGAGCGCTTATGTCAGGGTTTTCAGCTAAATCTCTGAAATATGTGATTCAGACAGAACAGCTAACATGACCATTCACTATAATAATAATATATAGAGTCTCTAAATAATCTGTTCGGCATTATTTTTGACAGTGTCCGTATTTTTAGAGGTGCAGAAAATTGTAGTCTTTTGTACATGTCTAAAGAGAAGGGACACTGCAGGAAAGAGTGTAGATGGAATCTAAAGTGACGCAGTCTGGCTCAACATAGTGAATCGTTCCATCAGGAGATTTGTCTGAAATCTGGTTTTAGATATTTATACAGAAAACCCAGTATGTGGTAAGCGTACAGCACAGGATAAATGAAAACAACCACTAACAGCTTTATGCCCACCAAGTGTCAATAAGCTCTGTAACATTAAACCCACACTGAAATCTTGTCTTTAATTTTCAGGGCCTCTATGCATCATGGGATATTGAGTCCAGGATACAGAGACCATTTCTAGGTGTTGGGGTCCTATTTCCCCTGGGCCTTGTGGAGCTGCTCCCCGTGCACATACTATATGTTCAGCCATATTGTGCGGAATTATCAAACTTTTTTAGCATGGATGGCTAGTTACATCAATTTTATTGTTCACAAGTTAAAGGGGAAAGGGATGTACCAGAGTGTCTATTCCAGCTTGTGTTCTGAGACCATAATCCTATCAGGCTACATTACCATTCAATGTCTTGAATATGGTTGAGTATTTTGTTCTTCCCTAAAGGGGAACTTTCTGCTTACACACCTTTGCAGACTGGCCAGACTTAATTGAGCTTCTTTGACTTTTTAAATTAATATACCTGATGGTTTAGAGGATTGGATGTGCTTGAATTTGCTCAACTAGGGGGCTGATTCCAAAAAGAAGGAAAATAGAAAACACATGTTTGTGGGGAAGGTCAGTTGGTGCTGTGAATTGGAAAGGATCTGTGCTGAGGCCAGATCCTGAGCTTATGGATGGACTATAAGCTTGGGAATTAGTTTCATGTGCTACGGTCATGATATCAACTGATAGTATTTGAGGATCGATCCTCAAGGACTATTGTAGATCTGGATACATGTGCTGTAGTCAAGATATCTGTTATGGTACCATCACACGTCGCGATATCAAATATGATATTGCATAGAAGTCACGGGAGCGCGCTCACATAGAGATTTGGATCGTGATCGGAGTGTAGATGTGTCACGTTGAGATATCATCTACAACATTGTGGTAATTCGGGGGTGAGATTGTGAATAGCGGTCATTAGGATTCCTCGTTTTCACAGCGCTGAATGGGAGAAATCGTGGAACACATCGTTATCGCGGTGTCACATGATGCAGCAGATGGCATTATCGCAGATCGCCTGATTTGAGAACACGTTCTCAAATCTGCGATCTTACGATATTTCACACTGATATCGCGATGTCACACGCTACAACGCACTTACGACATCATTCCGATGTTGCAGCCATGCCTCCAAACACGTGACTTCTATGCGATATCCTACACAATATCGTGACGTGTGACAGTACCATTATCTGGTGGAAATTAAGGGCTATTGTGAACTGGTTTGGGATCTTGTGGACTGTGGGCATTGCATTGTGGCCATCTACATAGAGTTGATGTAATACTGTGTACAGGTACAAATAAATCTTGTAACATCGTTATCATACCTAAGTGATCATTAATCTCAACTTCAGATCCTCACACCTATGAATTCGTATTTTGGGGTATCGTAGTGGGAATCAGTTTCTTAGTTTTGTTATAACTGTTACCTTAATTGCTCTTTGTTTTCATGTTGACAATAAAATGAGTCTTCAGTAATTTCAAACTGGTAACATATTTATAGTCTACTGTGCTAAAATGTGCACGCTTAATTGTTAAGATATGTTTACTATATGATTTGTGTTTGCTTCTGTTGTAAACACAGTAAAATCTTGAAGAATAATTTGTAAAAGTTAAAATGTAGCATGTGATTTAATAAATATATGTTGGGTATTTTAACAAGGTTCATTGTTCCATTATTAATAGGTAATTACTAGCCTACCACAGCTGGAATAGCATATCTTTTTAATACTGTAGAATTAATAAGGATGTATCTCATGATGATGCTAATAATACATTCGAAAATTAAATGTATCACATGCAACATTTTGTTGTCAATCAACCTGGCAAACATTCTTGCTTATGGCAGAGCTGTAAGCATTAACATTTTCATAAGACTTGCTAGCAAAAAGAAATTACATTATTGAGTTTAGTTGTAAATGTTCTCTTTTTCAGTCCCATAAATATCCGTATAAGTGTTTAATGGTTTACAACTGTAATTATTTTTGTGTTCGAGCATTAAACTTGAAAAAGTTTAATTTGGAGACCATTTCAGAAACTCATCTTTTTTACAACCTCATAAATAGATGTTTGATTAAATGAGCAGCAGTTTCATAAATGCTCATGAGGCATTACAAGAAAATGCAAGAGAAAACAAAAACAGCATAAAATATATAGTGTTACACATTTTAAATCCTCTAAATAAGACTTTTAGTCAAAAATTATAAAAAAAAGTTTACAGTTATTTCTAAATGTTTAATAAATACAATTTTATTTTAATTTCATATTTTGCAGATTCAACTATTTCTAAATTTAACACGTTTTTGTTTGATTTGTTTAAAACTAATTTATAGTGCATCACAATTCTGTAAAGTATCACACAATGATCGCTATTGCTATAAATTGATTTAAGTGCATTGTAATACTTTAAATATTGCAATTACAGCAAATTACCACTACACTATAATACTGAAATTTATAGTGTATCACAATACTGAAAAGATAAGTGTAACACTATAAGTCCTAGGACTATATTCAACTCCTTTAAACCCATAGCGACAGCTTAGAGACGTCGGAAAAAAAGGGTACTTATGCCTGGCTGACGTCTGTAGTATGTCAGTCAGGAATAAGCCTGTAGTGCCCCCGGGTGACCCAAAATCTCCGGGGTTTCAGCTGCCAAGCTTAACTGAGACCCTGCAGATTATGGATCGGGGGCTTTTTTTACTGGCACTGGTATTGTGATGACCGGTAAGCACCATTTACCGGTCATCACATTACAAAAAATGACATTGCCGGTAAAAAATGCTTTCACTTTCATCTGACATGAAAACACATGTGGGATGACAGTGAAGCATTAACCTCTAATTGCCTCAAGACCCCCGGTACCGGGATCTTACTCCCACCCTTACCCCTCCTCCAATCTAATGTAAAAATGGCGGCGGCGGGCGGTAAAACCAAGTGCCTCCCCTGCATCTCCATGTGATCTGAAATGTCATACATGTCAGATCGCATGGAAATGACACTGCTGGTGCCCCTCAGTCCCTTGCTGTGCCCATCACACCCCTCATGTCCCCCCCCACCTGTCGGTGTCCTCCGGCCCCGGCTCCTCCGTCTTCCTGCCTCCCTGCAACGCGTCATGCTGTGACGATCTAATCAATCTGATGTAGTCAAACGTCAGATTAAATAGATTGGTATTACCGATGGCCCCCTCCGGCCCAAGGGACAAACAAAGTGCCCCCTCGCCCCCCTCCCACGGTAACGGCAGTGTCATTTAGACAGTGGTGTGTAGCCCACTTGTGAAACACGCTACACTGCCTGTCTAGTTCAGACTAATTTTTAAATGCACCTAGCCCAGGTAATAGTTTGGGCCTAGTAGCAGTGTCATTTAGACAGTGGTGTGTAGCCCCTTGTGAAAAACACTACACCGCCTGTCTAGTTCAGACTAATTTTTAACTGCACCTAGCCCAGGTAATAGTTTGGGCCAAGTACCACTCTTTGGCCACTCAGCTCTGCTCGATTTCCATCCTAATTTTTTTTTCCTAACAACTGCAGAGTTGCCAATTTAGTCACATACAAAATGAGTGGCAAAAGGCCTGTTACTGGTGGAAAGGGGAATCGCCTTGGTGGAAAGGGCAAAAAAGTTTGTGTCCGTGGGGTAGCTAGTAAAGCATCAGTAACATCTGCTGAAGAAAGACCATCTTCCAGCCAAAGTAAGATGTCTACTTATTTCCATGGACAATCTGATATGATCCCTGTCTTATGGACACGGCCATCGATACCTACTTTTAGATGAGGTGCTTGAATGGATCTCAAATGCTCCATCAAGTGGCCTCTCTTCCACCTCAACATCAACATCCCAAACCCTCCAGTCCTCTGAGGTGTCACCCCAATCGCACTTGCATCCTCCCAGCTCCCAAGTCTCCAGCCGCCCTACTGAGTATGAGGTAACAGAGATGGTTGAGTCTGCAGAGCTGTTCAGTCACACTATAGCCTGGGAATCCGAGGTCTTCTCCAAAGCTGCAGTGAGTCCAGACGAGGAAATGATATGCACTGATGCCCAGAAGCTTTGTGAGTCAGATCCAGGCCCAGATGAAGAAGGTTCTGAGCATTATGTAGACCCTCATAACCAAACTGTTACTCCTCTTGGTGGAGACAATGAGGAAGATGCTGAAGAGACTCAGATACCTGATTGGACCAACAACTTAACTTAACTTTTCGGTCAGGGCAGGAAGAGGTTGTCTCTGAGGACAAGGGGTGTGATAACACAGGATGATGAGGTTGGAGATCCCACTTACTGTCAACCCACAGTCAGCCAGTCGATGAGGTCATCAGAGGAGGAGAAGGAGGATGCTAGTGACAACGAGGTTAGGTTGCGCCGTCCCGGACAGAGACAGATTACTGGAAGCACATCAACAACAGCATCCGCAGCCACAACTCTGCTTCTGAGCAGATGTCGTGGGGGCTCTGCAGGTTGCATGGGCTCTAAACCTTGCCTACCCTGGGCCTTTTTTGACATCGCCAAGGATCTCCCAACTCATGTGATCTGTAAGGTTTGTCTCCAATCTCTGAGTAGAGGCCAAAAACTCAATAGTTTGAGTACTTCATGCATGAACCGTCACATGGATATGAAGCGTAAGTCACAGTGGGAAGCTCACTGTGCTACAGTGTGGACTAGCGGGGTGGGCCAACCACCGTCTGCCCCAACCACCGTCTGCTCCATCAAGTGCATCCGCATGCTCTTCATCCTCTGTGACTGTGGGGACAGCTGTCACTCATGCTTTTGGATGCAGACCTCCAACCTCTTTACCTGCAACAGGTAGTGTGATTGCCAGGTCGTCACTTGTTTTTGAAGTGGAAAATGCTGCTGGTGTTGAGCTCTCTCAGACATCGAAAGCACCACCTTTGGATGAAGGCAACATTATTACTCCGCCTGCACCACCCTCACAGACCAGCAGTTTGTGGGGACACCCTACTCAACCTCGTCTCAGCACAGCAGCCAGGCCTCCGTCCCTCAGATATAGACAAGGAAAAGGCCATTGACTCCTAGCCATGACAAAGCTAAGCAGTTGAATTTTACCATCTGCAAGCTGTTGACTACAGAAATGCTACCTTTCCACCTGGTGGACACAGAGAATTTTAGAAACCTTATGTCCGTTGCAGTGCCCCAGTACCAGATGCCCAGTCGCCACTACTTCTCCAAGACGGGCATGCCTGCGCTACACCAGCATGTCGCTTCCTTGAGAAACTCTGTGTGTGACAGGGTGCATTTAACCACAGACATTTGGACCAGTAGGCATGGACAGGGGCGTTACATGTCGGTGATTGGGCACTGGGTAACTATGGTGAGAACTGGAGAAGGGTCTGCTGTACAAGTCTTGCTGTCCCCACGAGTTGTGCGTCAATCCACGGTACATAGCAGTTCCTCCACTGCTTCTGCCTCCTCAATCTTGTCTCGGTCCTCCACCTGCGCCCAAAGCCTGTCTGGTAATGCCACCAGCGTTGTAACTGTGCAAAGGAATCCGCACACCTCCTTACTATGCTGGCAGCAGGGCTCAATGCCATCAGACGGTGTTTACCTTGAAATGTCTGGGAAATGTGAGTCACACAGCTGAGGAGTTGTGGTCAGCTCTGGAGACTGAGTTTCAGCAATGGCTGTCTCCACTCAACCTGCAGCCAGGGAACGCCGTGTGCAACAATGCTGCAAACCTGGGTGCGGCCCTTCGCTGGGGCAATGTGACACACATGCTTTGTATGGCTCACGTGTTGAACCTGGTTGTCCAGCAATTTTTAACACACTATTACGGCCTAGATGGGCTTCTGCAGAGGCAAGGTCACTGTGTGCTCACTTCCGACATTCGCATCCCACAGCTCAACGACTTGCATTGCTCCAGAAGTCTTTCGGCCTGCCAGTTCACCATCTGAAATGCGATGTGCCGACACGCTGGAATTCCACTCGGCAGATGTTGCAGCGTTATGACGTATTGCCTGGGCCAAAGAGATCCAGAGGTAGGGCGGATCATGCTGCAGGAGTGGTCTGAGATCAAGGACCTATGCACCCTTCTGCACAGTTTCGAAATGGCGATAAAGATGTTTAGCGCTGACGATGCCATTATCAGCATGACTATTCCGGCCATCTGCATGCTGTAGCACACTCTAAATAGTATTTAGAGTGAGGTGGTGGGACAAGAGGAGGTGGAGGAAGTACAGGAGGAGCCCTATGCAGAAGGGATAACAAGATCACCAAGGTCCTCACGGTCAGCAACACCAAGATGGCAGGCATGGGAGGGTGGGGGAGATAGATTAACAAGGGCCCATGGTAGCAGCCAAACTGGTGAGGAAGGTGCAGGAGCCCAGGAAGACATGAAGGACGAACTGGCGATGGGCATGGAAGACTCAGCAGATGAGGGAGACCTTGATGACATTTCTGTTGTGCGAGGTTGGGGGAGAGGGCAGAGGAAGGAAGCATGATTCTCACCTCGCCGCCACCAACACAACAAGGACTTGGTCCTCCTGGATGCGCAAAACACATGAGCGCCTTCTTGCTGCACTACCTGCAACATGGCCCTTGGATTGTCCGAATTAGAAGTAATGCCACACTCTTAGATCCCTGGTACAAGATAAAATTTCGCCAAATAATTCCTGCCATAGAAAGGGACACACACATGCAGCAGTATCAGCAGAAGCTGTTACACAATCTTAGATCGGCTTTTCCACAAAACATCAGTGGTACACAGAGTGAATCTCACAAGAGTATCTCCAAGTGAACATCGATGCCATGACTGTGGAACTGGATCCTTGCTCATTTTGGGCTTCCAATCTGGAAAAATGGCCTGAGCTCGCCACTCGTGCCTTGAAGATCCTGTCGTTCCGCGCAGCCAGCGTTCTCTCTGAACGTGTCCTCAGCATTGCTGGTGGTGTGCTGACAGATAAGCGCATGTGTCTGTCCAGCCAGAATGTGGACAGACTAATGTTCATCAAGATGAACAAGTCATGGATCCGCAAGGACTTTTCTACCCCTGTGTCATACTTGGGAAACTAAGGCTTGTGGATTTTTGAATGTGCTGCATGACAGTCACCAAAAATTTTAAGCTTGCAACTGTGGGGCACTTAAGTGGTGTCTGTGTGCCTATTTTTGGAAAAAATGGAGACTGTTGTTGGAGTCCCCTTGCTATGTTTTACATGATTTTAGAAGGGCATGATATGCTTATATCTGTGTCTCCTCCTCCTTTTACTCAACTACCTCTTATCTTTTTGCATTTTTATATGTACTTTTCACTTTTCCATGTGTTTGTTGTGTCTTGAGTAGTTTGTCACCTTTGGACACCTTAGAAGGTGTTTTCTATGTGTTTTCAATGTGTTTGTACGTGTTTGTGTTTGCCTGCCATTGTTTTCAATGGTATTCAATGGTGTTCGATGGTGTTCGACGAACATTCGACTAACACACCCCCAATTCGACAAATCGAATTCGAACACTAGGGTGGTGGCTCATCTCCCGACCCATCTTATTCCCCACAAATTCCCCCTTTCACAGCAGCTCCCGGTATAAAAGTTAACATCATTGATTTTGCCCCCTTTGATTTTTTTTCAGTTTTTCTAAACCTCAATGTCCTTGAGTTAATCACCCACCAGACAAACCTATATGCCCGTCAGTATATTGCCCAAAAACCTCTGTCCATTCCCGCTCTTGGATCCCCACTAATGTACCAGAAATTAAAAAAAAATTAGGCATCACCTTCAATACGAGCATTGTAAAAAAAACAGCCTATGCTCTTATTGGGCAACAAATTTAGTCTACAGCACCCCTGTGTTTGCATCGGTAATGCCCCGCTACCATTATGAAGCCATACAGAGATTTCTGCATTTCCACGATAATTTCCAAGTTCCCCCAAGGACTGACCTCAATTGCGATCATCTAAATAAACTAAGACCACTAATTTTCCTCCTGAACCAATCCTTCCTCAATTTATACACCCAGGACAAAATGTATCGGTGGACGAGTCCCTAATCAGCTACAAGGGCCGTCTCTCCTTCAGGCAATTTATCCCCTCCAAACGAGCCGAGTACGGTGTAAAAATGTATAAAATGTGCAAAAGCAGCAGTGGATACACCAGTACATTCCTGATTTATGAGGGTAGGGACAGACAGATAAGCCCACCTAACTGTCCCCAGACAACTGGCATCCGAGGAAAAATTGGCTGGTAGCTAATAACCCCATTTTTGCAAAAAGGGTACCATGTGTACACGGACAATTACTACACTAGCATCCCCCTATACCAAGCCCTACAAGCTGAAAACACAGGGGCCTGTAGGACGATACGGAAAAAACGTGTGGGCTTGCCGTCACAGTTGGTGTCCAGACCTTTAGAGAAGGTGGCGTCATTTTCACTGGCAAGTGACAAAATGCTTGCCATAAAGTGGAATGACCGCAAGGACATCTACATACTTAACACCCTGCATGCGGACACCACTGTAATGGTCAGAAACAGGGGCGCCACCAGGGACAAACAAAAACCCCTTTGTGTGACCGATTACGACAAACACATGGGTGGCATGGACCTGTCCGACTAGATGCTCCAACCATACCTGGTGAAGTGGAAAATGAGGGCCTGGTATAAAAAGGTGGCTATCTACCTTCTTCAGATAGCTACCTACAATAGCTTTGTCCTTTATAAAAAATCCCAAGTGGCCCTTAATCTTCTCCTGATATGGCAGAAAGGTATCGAGTCTCTCCTGTTTGACTCCACGGCACCGGAGGCAGCCTTTGGAACGGACAATGCCCGCAGACTAACAGAGCGTCATTTCATGCACATTATCCCTCCCACTCCCACCCAAAACCGTCCCAAAAAAAGATGTAAAGTTTGTAGCAAGTGGGGTTTGAGGAGTGAATCCCGCTACTACTGCCCAACGTGCCCATCCCAACCTGGACTTTGTATCGCCCCCTGTTTTGAAATCTACCATACAATTCACACTTATTAGGTTGGCATCCTAATGTGGTAGGTTTTTATCCCACATAATTTATATTTTCAGTCCGTTGGCCCCTTAACAGATTGAACTTCTCAAATAAAATTTACAACTGTCATCAATGAAACACATATTCAGGCCCGGACTGACAGGTGGGACTACCGGGAACATTCCCGATTGGCCGGTGATGGTGGCATGGGCGGGGCCACTGCCCCCACTCCTCCGGCCGCAAGCCAACCTTAAATCATTTTGCGGCCGTCGGCGCCACCTCTGAGCACAGCGGGAAGTCAGCGGGCAGCAGCATTGAGCTGCTTGCTGCATAATGGGCTGCTTGCCCTGGATTGCTGCTGGCCCTTTAATATCTTCTAATGACACGCAGCCGCAATTGCGAACGCGAGGTCGCGGTAATTTGGCCCACATGCACATACCTGCTGACACCATCCTCTGTATGCTGGCCCGACTCTGACTACTGGCGGGCTGCCTTCCCTTGGTGAGTAAAGAAGTTGAGGTTATATGTATATGGGCGTCTCCTGTGCCCCTGCACTGCATATATAATATATACACATAGAGGAGCCCCCACAACCGACGCCATCTCCCCATGTCACATAATACTGAACGCAATTCAGACAAGCAGCTCAGAGCAGACATCACTGCCCACCTCACAGAGTGAGTATTCAGTCCCTCGCCAGTACCAGCATTATGGCTACCATAGGGGGTATTGTGGCTACTGAAGGGCTTTGTGACTACCACAGGGAGCATTGTGGCTAACACAGGGGGCATTATGGCTACCTCAGGAGCCATTGTGGCTACCCTAGGAGGCATTGTGACTACTACATGGGGCATTGTGGCTATTATAGGAGGCATTGTGGCTACCATTGGAAACATGACTAGCACATGGGGCATTGTGACTATCACAGGAGTCATTTTGACTACCATGGGGGCACTGTGGCTACCACAGAGGGCATTATGACTACTATAGGGAGCATTGTGGCTACCATAGGTGGCATTCTAAGTACCACAGGGGGCAATGTGTCAATCAAAGGGAGAATTGTGACTCCCACATGGGGCATTGTGACTACCACATGCCTCAGTCTTGTGTGTATATATATAATCTTAACCCCATACATCAATAGGTACATATATGGACAATTGCACCCAGTATGCACAGCTCTACAATATATGCTACTAACACGTTAGTATGTTCTGTGGAGCTGTGTATATTGTATTTAGTATGTGGCTGTGACTATATACGGTATATCAGTATTTTGTATAATTTATAGTGGGGAGTCCACACTATATACTATTCTATATACACACTGCACAGTACCACTTCTGTCCTGTATACTGGGTATAATCCTCAGTATCTATATTATTCTGTATACATACACTGCACAGTACCACTTCTCCTGTTCTGTATACTGGGTGTAATCCTCAGTATCTGTATTATTATGTATATATACACTGCACAGTACCACTTCTCCTGTCCTGTATACTGGGAGTATCTGTATTATTCTGTATATATACACTGCACAGTACCACTCCTCCTGTCCTGTATACTGGGTGTAATCCTCAGTATCTGTATTATTCTGTATATATACACTGCACAGTATAACTTCTCCAGTCCTGTATACTGGGTGTAATCCTCAGTATCTGTATTATTCTGTGTATATATACACTGCACAGTACCACTTCTCCTGTCCTGTATACTGGGAGTATCTGTATTATTCTGTATATATACACTGCACAGTACCACTCCTCCTGTCCTGTATACTGGGTGTAATCCTCAGTATCTGTATTATTCTGTATATATACACTGCACAGTACCACTTCTCCTGTCCTGTATACTGGGAGTATCTGTATTATTCTGTATATATACACTGCACAGTACCACTCATCCTGTCTGTATACTGGGTGTAATCCTCAGTATCTGTATTATTCTGTATATATACACTGCACAGTATAACTTCTCCAGTCCTGTATACTGGGTGTAATCCTCAGTATCTGTATAATTCTGTATATATACACTGCACAGTACCACTCCTCCTGTCCTGTATACTGGGTGTAATCCTCAGTATCTGTATTATTCTGTATATATACACTGCACAGTACCACTTCTCCTGTCCTGTATACTGGGAGTATCTGTATTATTCTGTATATATACACTGCACAGTACCACTCCTCCTGTCCTGTATACTGGGTGTAATCCTCAGTATCTGTATTATTCTGTATATATACACTGCACAGTATAACTTCTCCAGTCCTGTATACTGGGTGTAATCCTCAGTATCTGTATTATTCTGTATATATACACTGCACAGTACCACTTCTCCTGTCCTGTATACTGGGAGTATCTGTATTATTCTGTATATATACACTGCACAGTACCACTCCTCCTGTCCTGTATACTGGGTGTAATCCTCAGTATCTGTATTATTCTGTATATATACACTGCACAGTATAACTTCTCCTGTCCTGTATACTGGGTGTAATCCTCAGTATCTGTATTATTCTGTATATATACACTGCACAGTACCACTTCTCCTGTCCTGTATACTGGGTGTAATCCTCAGTGTCTGTATTAGGCTAGGGTCAGATTACCGTCTGCCCATTAGCGGTTTGCAGTGTTTTCCTGTGCACTTTGCAATAGTGCATATCCGGATCTTCTGTGTGGAGCCCGCAGCGTGGGACGCATCAGGTTACCATAGAGATGCATAGTCAGGCGGTGCATAGTGTTACAAGCCGTTAACGCTATGCGCTCAGCCTGCCAGAGACTACGTTTTTAACGGATTTGGCAGCTTGAGGGCAGACACAGGTCTGACCCTAGCCTTATTCTGTATATAAACACTGCACTTCTCCTGTCCTGTTATCTGAGAGGGGGTATTAGCTTCTGTATTAGTGATGACTTTCCCTTCGCTGTGGATCTGACGGCTGGGACCCCCACAATTCTGAGACACATAGCTTTGCAGATCACCATGTAAATGGAGCTGTGGCTGATTATTCCCTCTGCTGCACCATTCACATGTGGCTCTTCAAATAACACCACGAAAGTGATGCGGCCATGGCAACGTAAAATCAAATTTCACGGATCGGGGCTGATGGGTGATATAGTGTTTGGGCTGGTGGGGTTTGTTTTCCAGGGCTGCTTTTTGGTCCCAGTGCGGCCCTGCACATATTACTCAATTTTCCAAATAATTCCAGGACTTGATCACTCACATACCAAACTATTATTCAGACACATTCTCATCCACAAGACCACATCTGCATACCCCAGAATGTGGACCCCACAAATGTTCTTGAGAAGTCTGATCCCACGTGACAAATAATTCCAGGACTTGATCACTGACATATCAAACTATTATTCAGACACTTTCAAGTCCACATGCTCATGTCCGCATACCCCAGAATGTGGACCCCACAAATGTTCTTGAGTAGTGTGATCTCATCTGACAAATAATTCCAGGACTTGATCACTGACATACCAAACTATTATTCAGACACTTTCACGTCCACATGCTCATGTCCGCATACCCCAGAATGTGGACCCCACAAATATTCTTGAGTAGTGTGATCTCATCTGACAAATAATTCTAGGACTTGATCACTCACATAAAGTTTTTTTGCCAGTTATATTAGTTTGACTGGCATTACAACTATGTCTTGCTACACAAAACTATTTTTGGCATCTATATTACATATATATTTATATTGGTGATACAGGCATGATTATTTTATTGGAGGATCTCCAATAATGAGGCTTTTCCGTATTCATACACCAGGGGCTTTACTGTGTTCTTGCTGAACTTCCTATACCGGACAATAAGTTTATAATCCTGTAGAGGACTGGTTGTTTTGTGAATATTGGAGTTCCGACCTTGGCTGGTTGGAGCCTATTATGGTGCACCACGTCGACTGGCACATTCGTCTCTCATATAGGGATTAATGGCGCTAAACAGACATTGTATGACCAGTCTCTGAAAGATGAACTTGTCCCCCTAGCCCTGCTGGTGTTTTCCTTAATCTCTACAACAAGTACAAGTTTGCCACATAGTTGGATGCATTTTCCTCCACATTTTGCCCTTCCCGCCAGTAGAGTTTTGCGTTCCTGCTACAATATATGCAATTGCAGGACAACTATTTTGTGAGCAAGGCTATACTTTATAATCAGCAATTGTGTTTTTCGGGGCATGCCGCCCTTTGTGAGTAATAATTCCTGGAAGGATCTTCATGTTTGATAGCGCAAAGTCTTGGAAAGTTTTAAATGGGTCCTGGAATTCAATCAATTTTACTCTGAAGATAAAATGATACATAACAAAAAGTGGGAACAAACTACTCAGTACATCCCTTGATAAATACATTACAGGGTAAAACTGACAAAAAATCCATTTATGTGGGTTTTCAGTTGTTCTTGTACTACATAGGTTCTGCAAATATTACAATCTATTGCAAATACAGCCAGATTTGCTTTCGAAAATTCAAATAATGCTCCATCTGTTCTAAGTCCTGCCAACTCTTTGACCACATGTGGGGTATCGCCGCGCTCACAAGAATGTGGGTAACAAATTGTGGGGTCCACTTTATGGTGTTACCTCTTGTAAAAGTGAAATATGTGGTGCCAAAGCAACACTTTTGTGAAAAAAAAGAACATTTTCATTTTGATGACCTATTGTTATCAAATTCTGTGAAGTACCTGTGGGTTAAAAATGCTCACTATACCCCTAGATATAATCCTTGAGGGGTCTAGTTTCCAAAATGGGGTCACTTGTGAGGGTTTCTTCTGTTTAGGTACCCCAGGGGTCCAAGAAGTGAAAGATGGTACCTGTCATCTATTTCAGCCAAATTTGCTTTCCAAAATTCAAATAGCGCTCGGTCCCTTCGGAGTCCTGCTGTTTGGGCAAAGAGCAGTTTCTGACCACATGTGGGGTATCATTGCGTTCAGGAGAAACTTGGTAACAAATTTTGGCATCCAATTTGTCTTGCTATCCCTTGTAAAAGTGAATAAATTGAGGCTAGAGCAACATTTTTAGGTAAAATATAAATCTATTTATTTTTTCATTCCACTTTACATTCATTCCTGTGAAGCACCTGAAGGGTTAATAATTTTCTTGAATGTGGTTTTGAGTAGCTTGAGTGGTCCAGTTTTTGGAATGGTGTCACTTTTGGATGTTTTCTGTAATGTAGGCCCCCCAAAGGGACTTCAAATGTGATGTGGTCACTAAAAAAATGGTTTTGTAACTTTTGCTTGAAAAATGAGAAATTGCTGATGAACTTTGAATCCTTATAACTTCTTAACCAAAAAAAATGTTTTTTCCTAAAATTATGCTGATGTGAAGTAGACATGAGAGAAATGTTATTTATTAACTATTTTGTGTCACATAACCTTCCGGTTTAACAGAATAAAAATTAAAAATGTGAAAATTGCAAAATTTTGAAAATGTTCGCCAAATTTTCATTATTTTTCACAAATAAACACAAAAATTATCAACCTAAATTTACCACTAATATGAATCCCAATATGTCACGAAGAAACAATCTCAGAATCGCTAGCATCCATTGAAGCATTCCAGAGTTATTACCTCAGAAATGGACACTGGTCAGAATTGCATAAATTGGTCTGGTCATTAAAGGGAGCCTGTCACCTGAATCTAAGTTCCTACTCTATCACTAGTTGTCCCTACACCTTCCTAGCTGCTCCCTATCTATCCCTTTTTCATCTAAAGTGGCCATATGAAACATCTCAAAAATAAGTTTAAACTTACAGCAGTCCCCGAGGTTGGGGGACTGGAAAGGTGGGCCCACACTCCATTCACCACTCCTCCATTGCGTAGTGCACGCCCCGCTGGGCGGCATTATTCTTTTTCCTCTCTGCCCCCACCATTTGGAATCTTCCGCCTTCTGTGACATTGTATGCACCGGCCGGACGTCACATCCGGCATGGTGCATTATGGGGCCGGTCACGTGATCGGCCCTAGTGCATTATGGGGTCGATCACGTGATCAAGCCCATAATGCACTGGGGCCGATCACGTGACAGTGATAGTGATAGTGTAGGGACTTAGATTCAGGTGACAGGTTCCCTTTAAGTTGCAAAGTGACTCGGTCCTTAAGGGGTTAAAACTCTATAAAATAAACAAAATGTAAAAGTGACCCTACCTTGGAAAGTGATGTTAACCGATGGGAATCAACTGCTAATTTAATAACGTAGTAGCACTGCAACATTTTCATATTTTTTAAAAATAAGAAATTGCCTAAATGTGGTCCCTCTTAGTCATTTGTGATATAGAAGACCATTTTGTGCAAAACCTTATATATGTGTTACTGTAAAGGTACCTTTACATGCCTCAACTATCACTGGCAATCGGTATCAACCGTACGTGCGCATGCACGTTTTTAACGGTTGCTAACGATCGCCGATGCCGCATGTACATGCCGCGTTTGCGCCCTCAACCTGAGGGAACATGGTTCCCCGGGAAGTTCCAACAGATCCTGCGGGAAACATCCGGTTGAATCCCAACGCCGCTTCACACGCCGCAATCATTAGAGGAATGTGGGCGTACATGTTCTGCGGTGCTAACACATAGGCGTGACAGACTCGTGTATTCTGTGACGCTAACACGGTGATTGGACAACGCAATAGCGTCATGATTGGCCAGCCTGCGCAGGAAGGCTGGATAATACATGATGCCATTCCAATTGTGGAGTGTGAATGGTCAGCTCTTTAAATATGGCGCCCTGTGAAGGGACAGCCAATGGTAACACAGTAGCCCCCACCAATCATCGCTGATGGGGCGTGGTATTCATGACGCTGTGGCACGCCCCTGGGAAATCACTAGGCGACGCAGATTCCATCCCTATCGCCCGTTTACACGCCAATACCAGGGCAATTCACCCTTTGGGTTGCCTCAGATTTTAGAACATGGCTCAGTAACCGCTACCCGAAGCAACTGCGAAAAACCCGATCACTTTCTCCAATTACACACCACTTCTTCGTAGCAATTTCAAGGCACCAGTGACAAAAATCCCGATTGCCAGGCAGTTGCTACACCTCAGCGTGTAAATTTTGACACTGCGCAAGGTAGACACAGGAACATTCAGGTCGTTGGAGATGGACTTGTAGCCTTGAGATTGCTCATGCTTCCTCACAATTTGGTTTCTCAAGTCCTCAGACAGTTCTTTGGCCTTCTTTCTTTTCTCCATGCTCAATGTGGTACACACAAGGACACAGGACAGAGGTGAGTCAACTTTAATCCATGTCAACTGGCTGCAAGTGTGATTTAGTTATTGCCAACACCTGTTAGGTGCCACAGGTAAGTTACAGGTGCTGTTAATTATACAAATTAGAGAAGCATCACATGATTTTTCTAACAGTGCCAATACTTTTATCCACCCCCTTTTTTATGTTTGGTGTGGAATTATATCCAATTTGACTTTAGGACAATTCTTTTTGTGTTTTTTTCATTGAAGACAAATTAAATGAAGATAATAATACCAAAGAATCTGTGATTGCAATCATTTTCAGGAAGAAACTGAGTATTATCTGACAGAATTGCAGAGGTGTCAATAGTTTTGACCAACACTGTATATGTATATATATATATATATATAGCAGCACTATGGTATATGGTGGTACATTACAGCACATGTATAGTCAGCACTATAGTATATGGCAGTACATTACAGTACATGTATAGCTGCGCTATGGTATAGGGCCGTACATTACAGCACATGTATAGCAGCACTATAGTATATGGTGGTACATAATAGTACATGTATAGCAGCACTATAGTATATGGCGGTACATTACAGTGCATGTATAGCAGCGCTATGGTATATGGTGGTATATTACAGCACATGTATAGCAGCGCTATAGTATATGGTGGTACATTACAGCACATGTATAGCAGCACTATAATATATGATGGTACATTATAGTACATGTATAGCAGCACTATAGTATATGGCGGTACATTACAGTAAATGTATAGCAGCGGTATATTTATATGGCGGTACATTATGGCACATGTAGAGCAGCACTATAGTATATGGCGGTACATTATAGTACAGGGGTCTCAAACTCCAGGCCTCGAGGGCCGCACACAGTCCAAGTTTTCAGGATTTCCATTGCATTTGACAGTTGCCAATCAAATTATCATCTGTCAAACTCTAAGGAAATCCTGAAAACCTGGACTGTGTGCGGCCCTCGAGGCCTGGAGTTTGAGACCCCTGTTATAGTACATGTATAGCAGCACTATAGTATATGGCAGTACATTACAGCACATGTATAGCAGCGCTATGGTATATGGCGATACTCTGCTCCCCGCGGCCCCCCTGCTCCCCCTGGCTCCTCCACAGTAAAAGCAAAAATAAAAAAATCCTCAGTGAGGATACTCACCTGTCCACCGGCTCGCTCCACCTCCATCTTCCAGGTCATACAGGCCTTTAGGACCTGTCGCTGCCTGGGAAACCAATCAGCTCATTGGTCACATGACCGCTAACTTCCGGGGCGGCAGGATGTAACAGGGCGGTAGGATTGAGCAGGGGGGCAGGATGATGACGGGGGGGGGCAGGATGGAGCGAGCCGGGCAGCATGGAGCAAGCCGATCAGCATGGAGCAAGACGGGCAGCATGGAGCGAGACAGACAGCATGGAGCGGGCAGGGCAGGATGGAGCGAGTGGGGCAGGATGGAGCCGAGGGGGAAGAAGGATGGAGCTGAGGGGTGGCAGGATGGAGCCGGGGGGGCAGAATGGAGCCGGGGGAGCAGGATGGAGCGGGAGGCAGGATGGAGCGGGGGGGCAGGATGGAGTCGGGCAGGATGGAGCCAAGGGGGGAAGCAGGATAGAGCCGGGGGGGAAGCAACATGGAGCCGGGGGGGAGAATGGAGCCGGGGGGCAGGATGGAGGCAGGGGGCAGGATGGATGCGGGGGAGCTGGATGGAGCCGGGAGCAGGATGGAGGTGGGAGGGAGCAGGATGGAGCTGGAAAGGGCAGTATGGAGCGATCAGGGCAGGATAGAGACCGGTGGGGGGGCAGGATGGAGGCGGGGGGCAGGATGGTGGCGGGGGGGGGCAGGATGAAGCCAGTGGGGCAAGATGGAGCCGGGGGCAGGATGGAGCCGGGGGGAAGGGCAGGTTGGAGCCGAGGGAAAGGGCAGGATGGAGCCGGGGGGGGCAGGATGGAGAGATCAGGGCAGGATGGAGTCGGGGGGGCAGGATGGAGTCGGCGGGGCAGGATGGAGCCGACAGGGGGGGCAGGATGGCACCGGCGGGGGACAGGATGGAGCCGGAGGGGGGGCAGGATGGAGCCGGCGGGGAGGAAGGGCCGGATGGAGCCAGGGGGGGGCAGGATGAAGCCGGGGGGGCAGGATGGAGCGATCAGGGCAGGATGGAGCCGGGGGGGCAGGATGGCGCCGGGGGGGGCAGGATGAGCAAGGGGCAGGATGGTCGCAGGGGGAAGGATGGAGCGGCAGGGGGCAGGACGGAGCCAGGGGGGGCAGGATGGAGCGATCAGGCAAGATGGAGCGGGGGGGGGGCAGGATGAGCCGCGGGGGCCAAATGGAGCCGGCGGGGGGGCAGGGTGGAGCCAGCGGAGGGGCAGGATGGAGCCGCGGGGGGGGCAGGATGGAGCTGGGGGCAGGATGGAGCTGGCGAGGCAGAATGGAGCTTGCAGAGGGGGGGCAGGATGGAGCCGGCAGGGGGGACGAGGCAGGATGAAGTCGGCGGGGCAGGATGGAGCGATCGGGGCAGAATGTATCCGGGGGAGGCAGGAAGGAGCCGGGGGAGTGGGAGGCAGGATGAAGCCGAGGGGGGGGGGCAGGATGGAGCTGGGGGAGAGGTGGGAAGATGGAGCCGGGGGAAGGGGGGCGTGATGGAGCCAGGGAAGATGGCGAGGTAGGATGGAGCCGGGGAGGGGGGGCGGGATGAAGCCGGGGGGGGCCAGGATGGAGCCGGGAAGGGGCAGGATGGAGCCGGGGGGCACAGGATGGAGGCAGGGGGGCAGGATGGAGCGAGCAGGAGCCGAGGGCAGGATGGAATGATCGGGGCACAGCTGTAGCAGTGTCCTGCTAGGACCTTGCATGATGTCAGAATGACATCGGCGTTCGGCGCTGTGATTGGCCCACTCGCGGTCATGTGATATGTGACGCGCATATCACATGACCGTGAGCGGGCCAATCACAGTGCCGAATGCCGATGTCATTCTGACATCATGCAAGGTCCTAGCAGGACAGGGCCTGCTACTGCTACCGGTGACCTATCACTCGGCGGAGAGGTAAGGTATAAGAATCTTTATTATTTTTAACACATTTGTGTTTATTTATATTTATATTTGATTGATGCATAATGTACTTCGAAATCAAATCACTAAGGAGCAGGGGGACCGCGGGGAGCGGGAGCGCAGGCAGGACAGGAGGAGCAGGGGGGGAAACACGGGCAGGGCAGAGGAGCGGGTTATGAAGCGCGGGCAGGACAGGTGGAGTGGGAGGGACAGCGGGGCAGGGAAGAGGAGCGGGGTATGGAGCGCGGGCAGGCCACAGTCGGCTGGACCCGTGTATCCCGGCGCTGCAAATTGGCGCGGAATTTGAACTTTGAATTCTCGCGCCTATTTGCATAGTCTGCGTTCATTGGTGCCCGCCCGGCCTTTGTCTTGCGCGCGATTTCTGTGACCGGCAGACGCCTTAGACAATTATATAGTAGATGTGGTGACTCCAGTAATGCACCATGTACAATGCACAAACAGATAGAGTGAACACTAAAATACCACATCCTAACTCTCCATGAATAAAATATTGCTTTTGCAAATCTTTATTCATTAAAGGGGAATGCATGGAGAACAATACAACATAAAAATGATCAAATGTAAATCAAAATTAATATCCCATGGAGGTCTGGATGTGCATTAGTACTCAAAAAGAAAGTGAAAAATCAAATTACAGACTGATTAGTATTCAGTGGAAAAGTTTCAAGACAAGGAAATGAGGCTCGGTAGTGTGTGGCCTCCACTTACCTGTATGACCTCCCTACATTGCCTGTGCATGCTTCTGATGAGGCGGTGCATGTTCTCCAGAGGGATTTCCTCCCAGACATGGATTAAAGCATCAGTCAACTCCTGGACAGTCTGTGTTTCAACATGGTGTTGGTGGATGGAGCGAGACATGATGTCCTAGATGTGCTCGATTAGGTTCAGGTCTTGGAATAGGCATGTCAGTCCATAGCATCAATGTCTTCATCATGCAGGAACTGCCGACACACTTCAGCCACAGGAGGCCTAGCATTGTCATGCATCAGAAGAAACCCAGGGCCCACTGCACCTGCATATGGTCTCACAATGGGTCTGAGAATTTCAAACAGGTACCTAATGGCAGTCATTGTACCTCTGGGTAGTACATGGAGGTCTGTGCGGCCCTCTAAAGAAATGCCTTCCCACACAATTACTGACCCACTACAAAACTTATCTTGCTGGAGGATGTTGCAGGTAGCAGATGTTCTCCACTGTGTCTTCAGACTTTGTCACGCCTATCACATGTGCTCAGTGTGAACCTGCTTTCATCCGTCAAAAGCACAGAACGCCAATATTTAATCTGCCAATCTTAGAGTTCCCTGGCAAATACAAACCTCCCTGCATGGTGTTGGGCTGTAAGTACAACACCCAGTTACAGATGTCAGACCCTCACACCACCCTCATGAAGTCTGATCTGACAGTTTGCACAAACACATTGAGCCTGCTGGAGGTCATCTTGCAGGACTCTGGCACTGTTCCTCCTGTTCGTCCTTGCACAAAGGAGGAGCTAGCAGACCTGCTGCTGGGTTGTTGCCCTTCTGCAGCTCCCTCCACATATCCTGGTATACTGGCCTTTCTCCTGGTATCTGCTCTATTTGACACAGTGCTGATAGACACAGCTGACCTTTCCACAACTTGCATTGATGTTCCATCATAAATGAGCTGCTCTACCTGAGCTACTTCTGTGAGTTGTGACCTTTAGAGGTGAGAGCAATGATAAAATGCAAAAGTGACCAAAACAAAAGCCAAAAAAGATGTGAACATAGACATGGTCTGTGGTCACAACATACAGAGCCACCCCTTCATAGGGATTGTCTTGCCAGTTGCCTATTATTTCTACCAGTCAGTCTTATTTGCACAATAACAGGAGAAATTGGTTCATAATCAGTGTTTCTTTATAACTGGACAGGTTGATTTGACTGAAGTGTAATTGACTTGGAGTTACATTGTGTTGTATAGATGTTCCCTTTATTTTTTTCAGCAGTGTATTTCTTAATAACTTTTGATTCCATCTCACTGACATGCTGATCGAAGTCAAAAATCATCAATTGTAAACTGAATTGGCTATATACTACTGCAGAAATGGCTGGTGGTAGTAATGGTGCTTCTGTTGCCAGTATTTTGAGCCATGATTAGGACTGAATCCTTTGTACTACTATTTGTTTTGCTTTTGACATTTTTTCTTTTACCATACATTACTTGCTATGCTATAATTAAACCCTTTTTACAATCTTTTCAACACGTTTGATTCAACTCTTGGGAATAAGACATGACAAGAAATGCTAGGTAAGTAGGTACTTTACTTGTACAGAATGTGTCAGTAGTTCACAATATGTGAAATGTATGTTTATTTAATTGGATTAGTAAACGAGTGTGCAAAAATAGATATGCACAGATAAGTGTTTTCAGTTTTTTATACTTTTTTTTAAAACAAAATTCTTCCACTTTACCAAGATAATGCTTGGTGGGTACTTGTCTAAAAAGCCAGTACCTGCAAAAAGACACTGTATTGGTGTGGTATGTACGGATGTGAAATTTGACTGGCAAACCAGATATGAAAAAAAAGTTTGCTTCCGATACTCAGTATAGTTGGTTGTGAGAAGCAAGTACACTGTCGGACTATAGGTACCGTTACACGGTACAACGTTGAAACGATGTCGCAACGATCTCAGGGGTGAGCGGTTGTTTTTGACATCATTGCAACATCGCTGATGAGATGTCACACGTCTAGATATCATGGACACCTCACCAACGATGTTGTGAGCAGGGATCGTTCGAAAACCCCACGAACGATTCCTGCTCATTGCTGTGTATGGGCGAAGTTGTCCACGACATCATTATCGCCGTGTCACACAGAACGATGCAGCAGGTTGCTGGAGTTGAGATCGTCAGGTGTTCCATCATGTTGGTAAACCTGACAACTCCGATCCAACGATTTATCATAGCAACTTGCCAGAGTCCACACTGACGAGGTCGCAATGACATCGCTGGTACGCCTCCAAACCGTGACGCATCAGTGATTTTGTTGACGATGTCGTGCCATGTAACAGGGCTTTGAGACTGATTTCAGACTTATTTTTAATGAATAGCAACGTATTCAATTTTGCCAGGATCTGTGAATTTCATGAATTCAACCCAAATTCAGTTTACATCAAACCAATTAGCATATCTCTTGTATATAATGTTTTGAATTTTTTTTTCATTTTAAGCAATATTGAAGTAAAAATGTTTGTAAAATTACTGCTCATTGTATTTTCTATGAAGCTTGACGGATTTATAGGTTGAATTTAACATATCTCATATTGTACTGTACAAATCAACACATACCCATTGTAAGGTTGAATACAGCAATCAAAAGAATAAACGCACCAATAGGCTTTTAGCTTCCACTGACCATACTGCAAATACTTCATCATAACCAATTACAGAAATGTAGGTATATAACATCACCGATACACTTAGGGCCGCTTAACACACACCAACTTACTGTGTCCAACTTCTGAACAGATTCTGGTTGCAGTGAAATCATGGACACATTGTTACATTTGTACAGCCACAAATGGAGCAATGTGTCCATGATTTCACTGCAACCAGAGATCTGTTCAGAAGTTGGACACAGAAGTTGGTGTGTGTAAAACGGCCCTTAAATTTTCTTTAATTAAATAAAAACAATATCACAGGAAAAAATTTTTCCTAATAATAAGTAATTTTAACTTAAATCTATATAAATGTATATTACTACTAAGACAATCCAATTTGCGCTTCAACTGTTTATTCATCACCTGGATTCAATATGCTGTTCACACCTTGGCTCCAAAATAATTTATTTCTCCCACTTTTATCTCTTTCTCATCATTATATGCTTAAGTTATAATGCAAAATGCATATGGATGATGTTTTACTGTAAACAATGTCCCAAAGTTGTATATTACTTACATTTTAATCAAGTATATATTTTTTTAATTCTCTTTCACTTAGAGTTTTAAAAAAGACTCAAAAAGGCTAGAGGGGGTAGTGTTACTCAGATGAGTATATGTCATTGCTTTTCCTGGCAGTTTTATAGGACAATGAATAGAGTTTAGCTGAATATTAACAACCTCCACTCCATTTAGACCGCTCTGCAACATTTAACATGTTTGATCACAACTTCATTTATTAAATTATACTCAAATCAAATGATGGAATTCTTTAAAATGTTACAGTCCTTTTTTTCCAAAAAAAATCCAGGACAAAATTTGTCGCACCACCAACCTGTTTATTAGACAGATGTGTTTATTAGCCTCTGTAGAATTGTTACATCAGAAAAAGAAATGTGTTTACGCTATGCAAAAATAATGATAAATTGTATTTATCTAGGAGAATGTAATACTTTTTTATACTAATTATTGCTTATAATTGATACGGTCATACAGTTTCCAAATAACAATTATCATTGCCATATTGTTAATGAGCAAAGTCCACGTCACGCCTGGAAAATGAGAACGCTCAGCGCACAGCAAACACAGAGTGTACAATGAGACAATATAGGTAGATGAAGGCCTTCATGGTAGGGACCTCCTGACATTAACCTGTGTCTGTCCTTGAGCTGCCTCTGTGCACTATGCAGGTCCTTCTCACCGCCGACATCAGGTGTCTAGTTCCCATCTGTCACCTGTACTAACCCTGGCTAGTGCATAGTCGGTGAGTGCACTAGACGTCACCTCTGTTGTGATGTAAAACAGGGAAGGTTTTGGACACATAGACAATAAAAGGATACAACACTAGAGATGAGCGATGTTCGATTCAAAATGTTTGCCAATCTCAAATTCGAGCTGTTTTGGGCGAAGTCCGAGTCATTCGACGAATGCGAACAATTAGCTTTAAACTCGGCAGTTAGAGGATATGTTCAATAACAGTTCTTTCACCAAAAGGACCCTATACAGCGGTCTGGGGGCAGAGGAAAAGGATGAAATGGGGGCATGATTGTTTAAAAGCCGGCGGTAAAAAGCCGCGAGCTTTTAAACAATCATTCAGCCCAATCCACTGCCCCCTGCAGCCTCCCATCCCGATCCTCCACTCCCCCCGCCACCTGCCATTCTGATCCTGAGTTAGGATCAGTCGGGGAACCCAGCATCAGGGAGCGGGAAGCGAAGGACCAGGGTGGGAAGCCGGAGGTGGTGAGAAGACTTCGCCACCGGTTTTTCCTGCTCTGTGCTGCGCTACCCGCTCCCTGATGCCCCCTCCCTGCTCCCTGGATCTGCTCCCCCCGCCCGGTCGTAACTTAGGATTAGGAGGGGAGGTGGCGGAGAAAGCGATGAGGGGGCATCAGGGAGTGGGGAGCACAGAACAAAGCAAGAAATCTGGCGGTGAAGTCTCACCCCTGGCATTCCCGCCTGTTATTGCAAATAATCAGCTGATACAGATCAGGTGTTCATTTGAAGAAGCCGCACGGTGCTGTCAGGGAAATGTTCATGTGAGTTCATGCAGCATGAACACACATGAACTTTCCCACGGCTGCACAGCTCAGCTACATCTCTGGTAGAGGTTCTCTACCAGAGATATAGCTGAGCTAAAGAAGAAAACCTGATTGGACTATGCCAGAAGGAAGAGGAATTTTTTAGTAAAGATGTAGTCTCCAAGTGTATTTTTTGTTTTATTTCTAATAAAAAATATTTTTTGTGTGTTGGGCCTCCCTGCACTGCGGATTCCAGCCCCAGCTACCTAGTTGTACCTAGCTGGACATGGAAATAGAGCGAATCCCCACGCATTTTTTTGTTTTATTATTTCTTGAAATTCTTTAAATAATTTAAAAAAAGGGCTTCCTTCTATTTCTGTTTCCAAGCAGGTACAAATAGGCACCTGGGGGTTGGAGGCAGCCCGTTTCTGCCTGCTGTACCTGGCTGGAACTATAAATACGGCGAAGCCCACGTCAAATTTTTTTGGAAAAACTTATTAAAAAAATACATTTAGGGACTGCATCTTTATTAACCCCTTGAGGCCAGAGCCCTGTGGCATTGTAATGGGGGTTAACTCAGGTCACCCGAGGATAGCTCAGGTCATGCCACCTGAGCTGTACTCGGGTGACCTGAGTTAACCCCCCTTACAATGCCACCGTGCTTCGGCCTCGAGGGGTTAATAAAGATGCAGTCCCTAAATTTATTTTTTAATTTTTTTATGAATTTTTCCAAAGATTTTTGACATGGGCTTCACCGTATTTTTGTGTCCAGCCAGTTACAGCAGGCAGGAATGAGCTGCCTCCAACCCCCAGTTGGCTATTTGTACCTGCCTGGAAACAGAAATAGACAGAAGCACTTTTTTTGTATTATTTAATGAATTTCATGAAATAATAAAAAAAATGCATGGGGCATTGCACCATTTCTATTTGCAGCCAGGTACACCTAGGCAGCTGGGGGCTGGAATCCACAGCACAGGGTGGCCCAAGCTTTCTTGGCACCCCCCGCTGCCAATTGCAGTCCACAACCACCCCAGAAAATGGCGCGTTCAGAGAAGCGCCATCTTCTGGCGCTAAACCCAGCTCATCCAGGGTTCTGGTGCCATGGCTCACTGGCAGATAGAGGGGTTAGTGCCAGCTTTGTGTTATCAGCTTGCCCTAAGCCGAAATTCATGGGGTCACGCCAAAATTAGACATGACTGCCATGAATTTCTAGTGAATTAAAAGAATAAAAAACAACACACAGAAACAAATATTTTATTAGAAATAAAACAAAAAATACACTTAGAGACTCCATCTTTATTAAAAAATTCCTCTTCCGTCTGACGTAGTCCAAAAACGCAATGTCAGCACTGCTACATCGCTCTGCATAGACACATATGTTTATGCAGAGCGGGAGCAGGCTGACAACTGACTGTGCAGGCAGGGTTCACCCCAGGTCATAGCTCGGGCTATGACCGCGGGTGAACCCTGCCTGCACAGCCCAAACTCTACCGACTCCGACGGAGATTGCCGAGCGCTGACAGAGCAGTGAATAAACCGGAAGTCATTAACTTCCGGTATTATTCACTGCACTGCCCGGCGCTCGGCAATCTCCGCCAGCGTCGGCATTGTTCGGGCTGTGCAAGCAGGGTTCACCCATGGTCATAGCCCGAGCTATGACCTGGGGTGAACCCTGTCTGCACAGTCAGTTGTCAGCCTGCTACCGCTCTGCATAGATGTGTGCGTCTATACAGAGCAATGTAGCAGTGCTGACATTGCGTTTTTGGACTACGTCAGACAGAAGAGGAATTTTTTAATAAAGAGAGAGTCTCTAAGAGTATTTTTTGTTTTATTTCTAATAAAAAAAAATTTCTGTGTGTTGTTTTTTTTTAAAAAATTCACTAGAAACTCATGGCGGTCATGTCTAATATTGGGGTGACCCCATGAATTTTGGGCTTCGGGCCAGCTTATAATACAAAGCTGGCCCTAACCCCTTAATTACCCAGTGAGCCATGGCACCAGGGCCCTGGATGAGCTGGGTTCAGCGCCAGAAGATGACGCTTCTCTGAACTGGCCATTTTCTGAGGTGGCTGCGGACTGGAATTCGAAAGCTTGGGCCTCCCTGTGCTGCAGATTCTAACCCCCAGCTGCCTAGTTGTACCTGGCTGGACATAGAAATAGCGCAAAGCCCCACACATTTTTTTTTTAATATTTAATGAAATTCATGAAATAATAAAAAAAGGGCTTCCTTCTATTTCTGTTTCCAGGCAGGTACAAATAGGCACCTGGGGGTTGGAGGCAGCCAATTCCTGCCTGCTGTGCAAGGCTAGACACAAAAATACGGCGAAGCCCACATCAAAATATTTTGGAAAAATTCATAAAAAAATAAAAAAATACATTTAGGGACTGCATCTTTATTAACGCCTCGAGGCCAGAGCGCAATGGCATTGTAAGGGGGGTTGTCCAGCCAGGTACAGCAGGCAGTAACGGGCTGCCTCCAACCCCCAGGCACCTATTTGTACCTGCCTGGAAACAGAAATAGAAGGAAGCCCTTTTTTTTTTATTATTTCATGAATTTCAGCCACCCCAGAAAATGGCATGTTCAGAGAAGCGCTATCATCTGGCGCTGAACCCAGCTCATCCAGGGCCTTAGTGCTGTTGCTTACTGGATAATAAAGGGGTTAGGGCCAGCTTTGTTTTATCAGCTTGCCCTAAGCCCGAAATTCATGGGGTCACGCCAATATTAGACATGACCGCCATGAATCTCTAGTGAATTTTTAAATAAAAACACAACACACAGAAAAAAAATTTTCATTAGAAATAAAACAAAACATACACTTAGAGACTTCCATCCGACATAGTCCAATCAGGTTTTCTTCTTTAGCTCAGCTACATCTCTGGTAGAGAATCTCTACCAGAGATGTAGCTGAGCTGTGCAGCCATGGGAAAGTTCATGTGAGATTATGCTGCATGAACTCATATGAACCTTTCCTTGACAGCACCGCGCGGTTTCTTCAAATGAACAGCTGATCTGCATTAGCTGATCATTTGAAATATCAGGCGGGAAAGCCAGCGGTGAGACTTCACCGCCAGCTTTCCTGCTCTGTTCTGCACTCCCCACTCCTTGATGCCCTCTCATCGCTCTCCCCCCGCAACCTCCCCACCTGATCGGTAAGGACCGGGCGGGAGGAGCAGATCCAGGGAGCGGGGAGTGCAGCACAGAGCAGGAAAGCCGGTGGTGAAGTCCTCATCTCACTGCTGGCTTCCCGGCCTGTTCCTTTCGCTCCCAGGTCCCGGTGCTGCACTCCCCCCTCCCTGTATTTGCTCCCCCCGTCCTGTACTAATGTTAAAACATATTTTACATTCATTTTCAATGGTGTTCGACGTGTTTGACGGTGTTCGACGAACATTCGATGAACATTCGATGAACATTTGACGAACACACAGCAAATTTGACAAATCGAATACCATCACTGGGGTGGTGGCTCATCTCTATACAACACTACTTGATAGCCAGACAACAAAAGCTGCAAACTGCACACTTTGAGGCAACACATCTCCTGCAGCAGATAACACCAGCAACCACAGAAGTCTTCTATACCCCAGGATGGTCAGCATAAAAATTCATCTCTATAGCTGGCATCATCTGATAGTTCATGTAACCATTTAAAGGGGAGTGGGTGTGGTCACTAAAGTAACAACAAGATTAGGAAAACTGAAACTACCAGCAAGGAAAACCAACATTAACCCTTGCTGGAACAAAATAAATTAACCACATTTACAATCAACAGATCCACTATTGTTCACAAGTCTTTTACTTACTCATGGCAATACCCTTTTAGGAGGGATCTCAGGACCCTCAAGGCTGGACTTGTCCAGAAACAAACTGCAGCAGGGATGCATCAACACACTTGCATTTACTTTCATTGTCACCCGCCTTCAAGGTCATCACAAACGCAATCTGACTGTGGTGGCAATAAAGTCGGTTCCCAAGACACGACACATCTCCTGAGCGATTACGTGTGGAACACATTATGAAAAAAATATGCAGCACCAAAGGGAGCTCTAGCTGGAAGGTCACAGGGTTGAGAATGGCCATCACCCTAAACAGACCCTATTGTCAAGCGCCCTAGACACTTGCTTCCACCTGTTATTTTTAGTGTGCACCCATACATAATCACTCAAATAAAGGCCTGAAGGTTTATTAGCACACATGCATTTGGAACAATGTACTCCCCTTGAAGGAAAGACAACAGAGGGGTCTCACTCATGTCTTACAACCTTTACCCTCAGTATACTCAGATGGAAACACCACCCTCCCTCGACTATTTTTTTTGGAGAGACATTGCCATGCGCTTAGATGACGCTGACATTGCTGGATGCTGCTGTGTATGTTGTTTGTCTTTAAGAGCTGCATGCTTGATAGTTGTGAAGTTCCTTGCCTCCTGTGGTGTGCTCCAGAACTGCAGCCACTATTATGTTCAATTGCTGGTTTAGAAGTTAATGTGTGACTCACCTGGAATCCCCTCCCCCTGGCTTTAAATAGCCTTCCGTCTTCTCTGTCATGTGCTGCTGATAGCTATGTGATCTAGGTCTTGGTGGTGTGCTAATGCTTAGCTGCTGGGCTAAAGTCTTTCCTTGGGAGAAGCTGTGATTCCTGACCCATGGGTGGAGGTAGCGGCCCTCAGCCTAGGGCTAATGAGGAATTTTAGGGTACAGGGTGGCGGCTCGGAACTCCTCACCATCAGAGGTGCCTCCGAGATCAGGGTGAGCCAGGGACCCCAACATCAGGGTCAGATTAGGCTCTCCTGACCCTCTTTTGCCCAATTCACCTACCTGTTACCTGATTCCCGGTTCTAGGAAGTTTCGCCCCCAGCAGTTCGCCCCCAGCATTTCGCCCCCAGCATTTTGCCCCCAGCAGTTCGCCCCCAGGTACACTTCGCCCCCGAACATTTCGCCCCCAGCAGTTCGCCCCCAGGATGTTTCGCCCCTGCAGATTTCGCCCCCGCACATTTCGCCCCCAGCAGTTCGCCCCCGGATGTTTTGCCCCCAGCAGTTCGCCCCCGGATGTTTCGCCCCCGGATGTTTCGCCCCCGCACATTTCGCCCCCGCACATTTCGCCCCCAGCAGTTCGCCCCCGGACATTTCACCCCCAGCAGTTCGCCCCCGGATGTTTCGCCCCCGGACATTTCGCCCCCAGCAGTTCGCCTCCGGATGTTTCACCCCCGGACATTTCGCCCCCAGCAGTTCGCCTCCGGATGTTTCACCCCCGGACATTTCGCCCCTGGATGTTTCGCCCCCGCACATTTCGCCCCCAGCAGTTCGCCCCCTGATGTTTCGCCCCCGGACATTTTGCCCCCAGCAGCTCGCCCCCGGATGTTTCGCCCCCGGATGTTTCACCTCCAGCAGTTCGCCTGCGGATGTTTCGCCCCCAGCAGTTCGCCCCTGGATGTTTTGACCCCGCACATTTCACCCCCAGCTTTTTGCCCCCAGATGTTTCGTCCTGAAATTAGGCAGGGAATTTCGGCCTTGTGTTTTAGCCCTAAGGGCCACGTCACACACACAGATATCTGTGCATATATTGTTGGCAGATCTCTGGTTGCAGTGAAATCATGGACACAATGTTTCATTTTGTGGCTGAGTACAAATGGCACAATGTGTCCATGATTTCACTGCAACCAGAGATCTGCGAACAATATCTGCACAAATATCTGTGTGTGTGACGTGGCCCTAAGACCTCTTTCACAGTAGGCACTTTTCCAAGTGCTAAGCACTGGAAAATCGCTAAGAAGATTGCCAATTTTGAATATATAAGTCAATGGCTGGAAAAGCGAGGTGTTGTTTCGGCCAGCTCTTTTTATTTTATTACAGGAGCTATTTTTGAGCACTTAGCGTTCATCAATAGCCTGTATCTTATGGGTCATTACAGAGAGCGCTCACAAAAGCGCTCTCAAAAATGCTAGTAAAGCACGTGCTTTGGAGTTCTAAAACAGTGGCAGCATAAGGGTGCTTTCACACTTCCGCTACATATGCACTACAGGCCGCCCGTTCTCTTCTGTGATGTTGCAGTTCCGCTAACCTGCAGCGGAACGAAAAGATGAAAATGTTCTTCTTTTTGTTCTGACACTGATAGCGGAATGCGGTATTACTAAAGCGAACGGGCAGCTGCTGATCGTGGAAACCAGCCGTTTACTTCTATGGGCAATGCAAGCGGAATGCCAGCATTCCGCCAGCATTGCCCCGGAGTCAGCTGGATGTCAGATCCAGAGCGGATCGACCTCTGGCAGCCCCAAACACAAGTGTGAAACCACTCTAAAATTACAGTGTGCAAGAGGCCTAAAATCAAAACAATTTTGAACGTTTACCTGACCCAGCACTGACCTGCTTTGTTGCAAGTTTTGTTGCAGATGTAACAAGTAACAGGTCAGATGTCCTGCAAGTTACATTAGTCTAGCTTTTATTCCATCTGTACATCAGTATATAGCAGTGTCTGAAATCTCACAGAGAGAAGTGTACTGCCACAAAAAATCAGTCAGCTTCCACAGCAATTCACTTTCTACAACTATGAATTCAGTTCTGTCCAAACGTGGAAGGAGGAAGTTGGTCCATGAGAATCACATTTACTTATTTTCCAAACGAACCGCTGATGATGTCTATTCCATCTGGGTATGTGAAAAACGGTCGACTTGCAAGGGACGTGTTTGGACCAATGAAGAATCTGGCGAAGTTGTGAAAGTAGTCAATCTTCACAGTCATGCAGCACAAGCTGCAAGACCTGAAGCAATACGACTTGTTAATGAGGCAGTCACCAGGGCAAGGACAACACAGGAGACACCACAACAGATTCTCACAGACGTCGTTTCAGGAGCCCATTCTAATGTTGTAGCACTTCTCCCAAGGAAAGCATCACTGAAGAGAACAATACGATTAGCAAGGCAACTTGGCAATATCCAAAGGTTACCTCAAACCCTTGATCAATTTGTTATCCCCCTGGAGTTCCAGGAGATCAGTATTGATGATGTCCAGCAGCAGGTCCTTCTGCATGACTCTGGTAAGCTACTTAACCATTTAACATTGTATTAAAACAATTCCATTATGCATAATTATTGCAAAGTTTATTTTGCACAAATGTGAAAAATGCTACACTATAAGGTGCTGATATAAAATACTATGTGATTTTTGCCTTCAAGGGAAACTTTGAGGGCAATATAATGTAGGCCTACTGACTCTAAGGGTATGTGCACATCGGACGGGTCTGCATCTTTGCAGACCGCCCTAAAACCGGTGTAGAATTGCAGAAACTGAGTTTTATGAGCTCAGCAGCGTCCCTTGTTTTGTTAGCGTTTTTTGAGCGGTTTTATAGCGTTTATACAGCGTTTTGTCGGCGGTTTTCTGGCGGTTTTTCTTAGCGTTTTTAGGACTGTTTTTTTGAGCACTTGTAAGCTGGAACCGCTGGAAAAACGCTCAAAAGAAGTCACTTGCTCTATCTTTGAAAACCGGTGGAAAACCGGTGGAGAAACTGGAAAGGAGAATAAAAAAAACGTTCTAATGTACACAGCGTTTTCTAAACTCCATTGACTAGCATGTTAATCCTACCGGTGGCTAGGATTAACATAAATTAACATAAAACTCAGCGGAAAACACCGACGGAAAACGCCAAAAAACAGCCCACAAACCGACTGATGTGCACATACCCTAACTAGTGTTGGCCGATCACTGGAAAGATAGGATCAGATCGGGCCAATCATGCCAAACTATTGGAATTAATTCTGATCCAATCTCCAGAGCTATATATATATATATATATATATATATAAATATATTTATGCACACTGTACGCCCAAACAGTGTGTGTGTATATATATGTATATATGTGGATGGGTGATGGTGGTCTGGCACTTTTGGAACTTTGTAATGCAATAAAGGATTTGTATAGGACTTCAGCAGCGCAGAGCTCTTTCTTCATAGATGCATGTTAAGTACGGGCGGAAGCCAAATCCTGCTCTAGCAGCAAACTGAGTCCTCAGCAACAGTCTCAGGTGAGCCACTCTTCTTCTAGCTTTCTTGCATATGTAAAAAAACGCCTGTAAAAACGCAATTGCCTTTTATACAGGCGTTTTTTAATCACCTCTCCACACAGCTGCTGTCCAAGGTGCTGAAGTTTCATCAATCAGCACCTTGGACAGCATCTGATAGACACAGCGTAGCGCTACGCTGTTTCTATTAACCTCTTAAGAGCAGTGCTGACTGGTGAACACTGCTCTAAGGGGGCTGGCATAGGGGCTTGCATGAAACTCATGCGTGCCCGGTAGCTGGCAGGCTCCCCTGACCCCGCTCGCAGCTCCGTGCGGCTCTGTACAGCCCGCCCCCGCCCCCTCATACCGGCTTCCATGTGTCAGCTAGGCTCTCTGCTGTCTGCGGCCCGGCTGTTCTGATTAGACTCGGCAAGCTCCAATCAGGAGCCGCCGAGCTGAGCCGTACCGCAGACGGCATTAGCAGAGCGCCGAGCCGACACACTGAAGCTGGTAAGAGGGGGGGTGGTACGGAGCCACACGGAGCAGCGAGTGGGGTCAGGGGAGCCCGTCAGATATCGGGCATGCATGAGTTACATGAATGCCCCTGTCGACCCCGCCGTGATGCTCCTGGTGAGCGCTCCAGAGAGGAGAGAGCCACGATTTCAATTCCGTTTTTCAAATCGAGGAAAAATCGCGGGCAAAATCAGAATTGAATTTAGTCACTGGTGGTATCTCTTCGGCCGTCTGATTGACAGGTTTGTGTGTCCTGCACAATCCTCTCAATGAGACAGTATAGGCAGCGTGGACGTTGCGAACGTCCGCGCCGTCCACCCGACGACTAGCACGCCCATTCATCTGAATGGAGCGTCCATTCAGGCGGGCAGCCCGCCCAGTCGTTTATTTATTCAGACGTTCAGCCGCACGCCGCACTGGATGCTGCTGTCAACTAGACGGCCGTTCAGCATGGCCCCAATCGGCCGTGCTGAACGGCTGTCTAGTTGAAGGGTCTAAAGGTGGAAGTAATTTTATATTTAAATAAAAATATATCATTTGCACTGGGACAAAATATGTTGTAAAAAACTATTGGTTGGCCCCTTCACACTAGATTTTGCTTCAGTTTTTTATTATGAAATCAGAAAATCTGGAGCAAAATGTGAGTTTTTAATGTGAGATATGAACAGAGGCTTCTGATTAGGATATTTTTTTTTGTGAATGCATCCCAAAATTCTCTGTCTGCTGCTTGTTACACTTTTTTTACACTTTTTTTTCTTTTGTTACACTTTTTCTGTTATTTCCTCTACTAATACTTTAATTTTAAATTAGGAAATGGACACAGCCGTATGCTGATATTTGGAACAAGAGACAATCTCCATCTACTGGCACAGAGTAAAGAGTAGTTTGCTGATGGCATCTTTTTCACTACACCAGCCTTGTTTAAGCAACTGTACACAATCCATGTACAGTGCCTACAAGTAGTATTCAACCCCCTGCAGATTTAGCTGGTGTGAGAAGATGCCAATAAGTTAGAGCCTTCAAACTGCAAACGAGAGTAGGATTTATTAACAGAAGCATAAATCTTACAATCCAAAAAGTTATGTTGCTCACTTGAATTTTAATAAATTTTAAACATAAAAGTGTGGGTCAATTATTATTCAACCCCTAGGTTTAATATTTTGTGGAATAACCCTTGTTTGCAATTACAGCTAATAATCGTCTTTTATAAGACCTGATCAGGCCAGCACAGGTCTCTGGAGTTATCTTGGCCCACTCCTCCATGCAGATCTTCTCCAAGTTATCTAGGTTCTTTGGGTGTCTCATGTGGACTTTAATCTTGAGCTCCTTCCACAAGTTTTCAATTGGGTTAAGGTCAGGAGACTGACTAGGCCACTCCATCACCTTGATTTTTTCCCTCTTGAACCAGGCCTTGGTTTTCTTGGCTGTGTGCTTTGGGTCGTTATCTTGTTGGAAGATGAAATTACGACCCATCTTAAGATCCTTGATGGAGGAGCTACGGTTCTTGGCCAAAATCTCCAGGTAGGCCGTGCTATCCATCTTCCCATGGATGCGGACCAGATGTCCAGGCCCCTTGGCTGAGAAACAGCCCCACAAAATGATGCTGCCACCACCATGCTTGACTGTAGGGATGGTATTCTTGGGGTCGTATGCAGTGCCATCCAGTCTCCAAACGTCACGTGTGTGGTTGGCACCAAAGATCTCGATCTTGGTCTCATCAGACCATAGAATCTTGAACCAGTCTGTCTCAGAGTCCTCCAAGTGATCATGAGCAAACTGTAGACGAGCCTTGACATGACGCTTTGAAAGTAAAGGTATCTTACGGGCTCGTCTGGAACGGAGACCATTGCGGTGGAGTACGATACTTATGGTATTGACTGAAACCAATGTCCCCACTGCCATGAGATCTTCCCGGAGCTCCTTCCTTGTTGTCCTTGGGTTAGCCTTGACTCTTCGGACAAGCCTGGCCTCGGCACGGGAGGAAACTTTCAAAGGCTGTCCAGGCCGTGGAAGGCTAACAGTAGTTCCATAAGCCTTCCACTTCCGGATGATGCTCCCAACAGTGGAGACAGGTAGGTCCAACTCCTTGGAAAGGGTTTTGTACCCCTTGCCAGCCTTGTGACCCTCCACGATCTTGTCTCTGATGGCCTTGGAATGCCCCTTTGTCTTTCCCATGTTGACCATGTATGAGTGCTGTTCACAAGTTTGGGAAGGGTCTTAAATAGTCAGAAAAGGCTGGCAAAAGAGATAATTAACCCACACATGTGAAGCTCATTGTTCTTTGTGCCTGAACTACTTCTTAATACTTTAGGGGGACCAAACAGAATGCTGGTGGTTTGAGGGGTTGAATAATAATTGACCCACACTTTTATGTTTAAAATTTATTAAAATTCAACTGAGCAACATAATTTTTTGGTTTGTAAGATTTATGCTTCTGTTAATAAATCCTACTCTCGTTTGCAGTTTGAAGGCTCTAACTTATTTGCATTTTATCAAATCACCTAAATCTGCAGGGGGTTGAATACTACTTGTAGGCACTGTAGTCCATAGCGGCCTTGTTGTTCCGCTAGTGTACACCTTGCTGACAGACAAGAGCCGTTCTACATACCAGAGGTTGCTGCAAGAGCTGAAGAACTTGCAGCCTGGACTGCAGCCAGACAACCTGATGTTGGATTTTGAACTAGCTGCAATACAGGCATTTGAAAGTGAATTTCCCATCCTTGAGAAGATTGGTTGCTTTTTCCACCTGTAATGAGGTGAGCAATTCAGATTGTATTATTGAAATGGACACTGAAATGAGCATTACACAGTCCGATACTGCCCCCTTGTGGACAATTGCTGAAATGACTGCAGAGAGAAAAAAAACATTGTTTGCTGATCCCCTCCCCCAAGAGCCTTGTGCTGAGGAACAGAAAGGGCGGGAAGTCAGTAGAAATACAGAGTTGAGCCAGAGAAGATCTCCCTGTGGATGTCTGTTGAAAGTGGACTACTTTGCTGCACCTTGCCGGAAAAATCACCCCGCAGAAGCCCCTGTGACTGATCCTGGGCCACTGGACTTTGGTGCTGTGTATCTGGCCGCTCTGCAAAACCTTGCCCGCCGAGCACCCAGAGTGCATGTGCAGGGGCCGTGACCGACATAAGGGAGCCATTTGGCTGTTGTGATCTCCCTCCTGCTGCTCTGTGTGCCCTGAGACTGGGAGAGACATTAAAAGAAAAGTTCTGTTACCTGCGGAAGGAGACCAACGACGAAGACTGAGGAGTTCCCCAGGCCTGCTACGTGGGAGTGACATCTTCTTCTGTGATAGACTGGTACGTGATTTTAGGGAAAGTTAGGGAAAGATACCTTCATTGTTGTGTTTCTTTGCTAGCTGCGTACCCGGCAGAAGTGAAGATTCAGAGACTCTAATATATACCAGTGTGCAGCTAGATCAGTTGACTGTGTTATAGACATGTTTTACAGTAAAGAAATGTTACTACCGGTTAAATCTGAGTATGGGGATTCTGTTGAGAAAGATCATACACACACACCCGCGGCCTTACCACCGGTCGCTACATCTGGCGTAGTCGGCAGGATGTGTGATCAACAGAATCTCCTCCCGGTAGTAGCTTATAACCAGACTTATACTACGGCCTGCAGGTCCATATCCGGTGCCAGCACTCCGAACAGTGATACGGAGGAATTGAAGCAGATAGTAGCAGAGTTGCAGAAACAGATACTACAGCTACAGCTCATGCTAGACCAACAAGCGAGACAGCAACCCAGTCGGCCTATGGGAAGGTGCTGGACATGCGGCGACCCCCGCCATAGGGCAAACCGTTGTCCGCATCCTCCACCCGTGGTCCGATATACCAGAACCAGCAAGTCATGTCCCACAACAGCAGCCACCTTTAAACTAGACGCCCCAGCCAAAGCGGTTCGCTCGGCAGGGGAGATCAGGGAAAAGGGTGTGAAGAGACAGAGCCAGACCGATAAGCAAGTGCTGGCCACTCGGGTCCAGGGGACGGTGAAGTGGTTTAATGTCCGCAATGGGTATGGCTTCATCAACAGGAATGACACAAAGGATGACGTGTTTGTACATCAGACTGCCATAAAGCGTAACAATCCTCGTAAGTGCCTCCGCAGCGTTGGTGATGGGGAGGTGGTACAGTTTGATGTTGTGAAGGGAGAGAGGGGTACAGAGGCCGCCGACGTCACCGGTCCTGGGGGTGTTCCCGTTAAAGGAAGCAGATTTGCCCCCAACCGGCGCCGCTACCGCCGGCGATCCTACTCTCCCCGGGTAGAAAACGTGACTGAGTTTATTGGAGATATTGTGAGCCCTGAACAAGGGAGCGAAGGTGAACGGGGGGATGACGGTTTCCCCCAACAGAGGTCCCTACTCCGCCGGAGATCAATCCCTGTGATATCAACGGCCATCACTGCCTTGGAGCCGATGGTTGTTGACAGGGACTGTCAACCTTTAAGTGGGGGGGTATGTAATGAGTTGAGCAATTCAGATTGTATTATTGAAATGGACACTGAAGTGAGCATTACACAGTCCGATACTGCCCCCTTGTGGACAATTGCTGAAATGACTGCAGAGAGAAAAAAAACATTGTTTGCTGATCCCCTCCCCCAAGAGCCTTGTGCTGAGGAACAGAAAGGGCGGGAAGTCAGTAGAGATACAGAGTTGAGCCAGAGAAGATCTCCCTGTGGATGTCTGTTGAAAGTGGACTACTTTGCTACACCTTGCCGGAAAAATCACCCCGCAGAAGCCCCTGTGACTGATCCTGGGCCACTGGACTTTGGTGCTGTGTATCTGGCCGCTCTGCAAAACCTTGCCCGCCGAGCACCCAGAGTGCATGTGCAGGGGCCGTGACCGACATAAGGGAGCCATTTGGCTGTTGTGATCTCCCTCCTGCTGCTCTGTGTGCCCTGAGACTGGGAGAGACATTAAAAGAAAAGTTCTGTTACCTGCGGAAGGAGACCAACGACGAAGACTCAGGAGTTCCCCAGGCCTGCTACGTGGGAGTGACATCTTTTTCTGTGATAGACTGGTACGTGATTTTAGGGAAAGTTAGGGAAAGATACCTTCATTGTTGTGTTTTTTTCTTCTGCTGCGTACCCGGCAGAAGTGAAGATTCAGAGACTCTAATATATACCAGTGTGCAGCTAGATCAGTTGACTGTGTTATAGACATGTTTTACAGTAAAGAAATGTTACTACCGGTTAAATCTGAGTATGGGGATTCTGTTGAGAAAGATCATACACACACACCCACGGCCTTACCACCGGTCGCTACACACCTATCACAGTCGGTTTGGCGTAAAGTTCAAAATGAAGGACTCAAGATGCAATACCAAGGTGACCATGAATTTGCCCGTTGGATACGCATGATACCTGCCCTGGCCTTTGTACCACCACAGAATGTTGTGCAATCATTTGAAGAATTGGTGGAAGATCCTGACTTTCCACAAGAAGCAATACCTATTGCCAACTATTTTGAAGACAGCTATATCGGTCGAATGAATCGCAGAGGACGTCAAGCACCTTTGTTTCCAGATCAACTCTGGAATGTGTATGAACGAACATTGAATGATCGACAGCGAACAAATAATGATGTCGAAGGATGACACCGTAGCTTTCGAGAAACATGTGGTACTCTTTTCCAAAATATATACCGGTTCATTAAATGTCTGAAACGTCAGCAAGAGCTCCATAGTTTTGAAATTATTCAGATAATAGCAGGAAATCCCATCGCTGCAAGAAACAAAAAGTATGCTGCAATTTCAGCAAGGGTTAAACGAATCGTGCAAGATTTCAATAATAGAAGCTTGATGGATTATCTGAGAGGCCTACAGCTTTGAATTTTAGTTCATGGTCACATATTGTATGTTTTGAAAGCAGTGTTTTTAGCTGTAAAATAATTCAAGCATTATAACCTGTAATTTGTCTTTTCTCTTTTTCTCTAATCCTTCCCCTCTATACCTTTTTATGTTTCTTGTTTTAAGAGTTTTGATATATACAGTTAAAGCATAACTCTACAAAAAACATAAGTTATGTTATAGTACCTGTGCCCATGATATTCATTTCCAAAGGAGACCTTCCAGCAGCTTCACTTCTGTGTGAAAAGTCTCATCCAAGTTAAAGCTCCATGTGCTGCAGGATTTCAGTGGTTGCTATGGAGGTTGTTTCTCCTTAGGCTGGTTTCACACTGCGGTTTTTCTCTGATCAGGTTCGATCAGGTTTGTGTGCCAAAACCAGGAGAGGAACCAGAAGAGGAACTTGCAGAGAAAAACTATAATTGAAAGATTGACACCTGTTCTAGGTTTTGGAGTCACTCCTGGTTTTGAAACACAAAACCTGATCGAACCTGACCTGATCTGACCGCAGTGTGAAACCAGCCTTAGAGAGCAGTACTTGTGGATGGATTCTAGAGAGCGTGGCTGCACAGGAGCATGCAACTACCGTAACAATATATTCCCTATGGTGTATAAAGGGCTGCTGGTTTACAGCCCTCTGCAAAGGCCCCTCCCTTTGTGTTCCGTTATGTAACGGCTTTACACAGGCGGGGGGCCCTCTTCTTGTCTAGGACAGAGCACGTGAGCGGACGGTGAAGGGGAGCTTTGCAGAGGGAGCCAGGATCCGTTCTGCTACCAAGGGGGCACGACCTCCTTAGTAACCAATAAAATCCTATTTTCCTGTCTGTTTGTAAAATTACTTATTTAGAAAGCAAGGTTTTAGAATAAAAAAAACTAATTTGATCAAGAAAACAAAGTTTTAGAATAAAAAAAAATAATTTGATCAGAATTCTATAGCTTAAACTCATATGGTGTATTATTAGTGGTAAGCGAACCTGCCAAAGTTCAGTTCAGGCAGGTCTTTCCCGGATGTGAAAGATCCAGGAGCAAATTGCTAGAGGCAAAACATCCAGGTATGAAATGCTGGGGGTGAAACATCTGGGGGCGAACTGCTGGGGGCAAAACATCCGGGGGCGAACTGCAATATATTCCCTATGGTGTATAAAGTGCTGCTGGTTTACAGCCCTCTGCAAAGCCCCCTCCCTATGTGTTCCGTTATGTAATGGCTTTAGACAGGCGGGGGAGCCCTCCTCTTGTCCAGGACAGAGCACGTGAGCGGAAGGTGAAGGGGAGCTTTGCAGAGGGAGCCAGGATCCGTTCTGCTACCAAGGGGGCACGACCTCCTTAGTAACCAATCAAATCCAACTATTTTCCTGTCTGTTTGTAAAATTACTTATCTAGAAAACAAAGTTTTAGAATAAAAAAAACAAATTTGATCAGAATTCTATATCTTAAACTCATATGGTGTATTATTACATCCGGGGGCGAACTACATCCGGGGGCAAAACATCCGGGGGCGAACTGCTGGGGGCGAAATGTGCGGGGGCGAAATGTCCGGGGGCAAAACAACCGGGGGCGAACTGCTGGGGGCGAAACGTCTGGGGGCGAACCGCTGGGGGCGAAATGTGCGGGGGCGAAATGTCCGGGGTCAAAACATCCGGGGGCGAACTGCTGGGGGCGAAACGTCTGGGGGCGAACTGCTGGGGGCGAAATGTGCGGGGGCGAAACATCCGGGGGCGAACTGCTGGGGGCGAAACATCCGGGGGTGAAACATCCGGGGGCGAACTGCTGGGGGCGAAATGTGAGGGGGCGAAACATCCTGGGGGCGAAATGCTGGGGGCGAAATGTTCGGGGGCGAAGTGTACCTAGGGGCGAACTGCTGGGGGCGAAATGCTGGGGGCGAAATACTGGGGGCGAACTGCTGGGGGCGAAAGTTCCAACTCCCCTGATTCCCTTACCTCCCAAGCGTGACTTTCTCAGCAGCTTATTACATTTTTTTTTCTCTGAGCCTTTATGTCTCAGACATCCTCTGCAGATGCCTTCTCACAACTGAAGCAAACCATCTCAGCTGAGGTTACTGGTCTGCGGACGCAGGTAGTGCAGTAGCAGCAGGTTGTGGGGTATCTGGCCTTGGCTTACACCCAGGCCATACCTGAACCCAAGATATCTCTTCCAGATAGGTTTCCTGGGGGAAGAGAGAAATTCTTGGTGTTCAAAGAGGCCTGTAAGCTTTATTTCAGGTTGCGGCCCCATTCATCTTGGAGCAAGGAGCAGCGGGTGGGGATTATAATCTCCCTTCTTACCTACTCACCATCGCTGCGGTCAGTGGATGGGTTTTTTGTTGCTCTGGCTCAGGTGAAACAGATAGGGTGACTCTTGCTGAGTCAAACCTCCGTAAGCTCAAGGGGTCACGAGCAGTGGAGAAGTACTGCTCAGAGTTTCAGAGGTGGGCGACTGACACCCTGTGCAATAACCCTGCCCTCAGGAGTCAGTTCTGTCTGGGTTTGTCAGCTAGACTGCAAGACACTCTGGTTCAGTACGCCGCACCTGAGTCATTGGAGGCTGCGATGTCCCTAGCCATCAGGGTAGACAGACGTCTGAGGGAGAGACCGAGACCAACTTTGTCCTCTGTGGCTATCCCTGTTGAGGAGGCTCCACACGATGAACCTGGGCAGTAGACCCTCGTGTTAAACCCCCTGTAGTTGCAGTTCATCAAGTGGGCGGAGCTTGTTTTTATTGCGGACAAGCTGATCATTTTATCAAAGTTTGTCCACATCGCTCCGGGACACATACACAGTCTCAGACGCAGCCTACCTCAGGTCGTTCAGAAGGAGACGACCAGAGGGTTTATATCTCCTTCTTTTCTAAGTCCTTCTTTTCTAAGTTTCTAAGTTCACGCTGTCTGCCAGATGTGCTGGTAGATGGAAAAATGGAGACTATACCGGTACTAGTTGATAGTGGAGTCGTTCTTAGGGATTATTGCTTTGCGCAGACTCATGGCTTTGTCTGTAGTGCCTTAGCAAGACCTATTCCTATCTCCGCCATTGACTCAGGTCTGCTCAGCCAGAAGGTATTATTCCAAGTGGTGCATAATGTGAATTTGAGCATAGGTACTCATCACCAGGAGTTCTTCTCTTGTTACATTTTGGAGAATTTGCCTACCCCCATTTTCTTGGGTCTCCCTTGGCTGAGAAAACACAACCCGGTAATTGACTGGCGGGCCCGGGAGGTGGTTCGCTTGGGTACTGCCTGTGAGGATACTTGCTGGGGTATTTCCATCTCCACCGTGCTGGTGATGGATCCCCCGACTTATTCGCTCAAGGGGGTTAGGAGTTTGCCTGGGGGTGGGGGTGGAGTGCATGCCATGCTCCCGACTCCTGGTGTCTCTGGGCGTCTTTTTAGGACAGAGGCAGGGGAAGAGTGGTTGTGTCTATGGTGCATCCCACGGGAGGGAGTCCAGGGGTCCTGAGAGAAGTGCCTGGTACTTGCCTGCCTAAGACTGTACCCTCTATCTGTGCCTGCATGTATGGCAATAAACGTACAGGTCCAGACCTGAGTGTGAATGAGTATGTGTGGGTGTTGTCACAGCACGTCAGGTGGAGGCGTGCTACTGGGGCTCCGGGGTTGTAGGACCTTTTTGGATATCGTCCATTTGCAATCCTGTGCCTTGACCTACCTCCAGGTTTGGCAACCCGTGATATCGTTCATATCTCGTCTCTCAGGGGATGTGGACTTCTTTCAGATGTGCCATAGTCGAGTCCGGAGGCCTCTCTTAAAAGAGGGGGTACTGTCACGCGCTTAGATGGCGCTGACATTGCTGGATGCTGCTGTGTATGTTGTTTGTCTTTAAGAGCTGCATGGTTGATAGTTGTGAAGGTCCTTGTCTCCTGTGGTGTGCTCCAGAACTGCAGTCACTATTATGTTCAATTGCTGGTTCAGGAGTTAATGTGTGACTCACCTGGAATCTCCTCCCCCTGGCTTTAAATAGTCTTCCGTCTCCTCTATCAGGTGCTGCTGATAGCTATGTGCTCCAGGTCTTGGTGGTGTGCTGATGCTTAGCTGCTGGGTTAAAGTCTTAACTTGGGAGAAGCAGTGATTCCTGACCCATGGGTGGAGGTAGGGGCCCATCAACCTAGGGCTAATCAGGAGTTTTAGGGTACAGGGTGGTGGCTCGGAACTCATCACCATCATAGGTACCTCCGAGATCAGGGCGAGCCAGGGACCCCAGCATTAGGGTCAGATAAGGCTCTCCTGACCCTCTTTTGCCCAATTCACCTACCTGTTTCCTGATTCCCTTACCTCCCAAGTGTGACAGGCATTGAGACCTAGTAATAACCTGGGCTGCAGGTAGCGTCTCACCCCTATTCTCAGGTATCATCTTAACCACCTCCACTGGAGAGGTAGGAGTAGACTTTACAAAGAAAGCAGAGGAAATAGCATCCAAAGATTTTGCAAAACATATTCCAACTGACTACTTCTCTGGACCACATATTCCAACTGACTACTTCTCTGGACCACTAATTTATCACTGGACTGTGTTTTCTAAGCCAGAAAAGGGAATACAATTTAAAATGCATTTTTAGCAGTCCTTTGTGGTGGCAAAAAAAATGAAAAAAGAAAAAAAAATGTGAGAATTGACATGTTTTTTCCTGTTCTTGCCATTTTCCCATGATATCAAAAAGAAGGATATAAAGATTACAAAAAGGACCATGTATCAGCAAAAAATAGTTAAAAACTGTTTTAATAAACAAAAGAGAATTAAAGTTGAATGGATCTTTTGGAATTTTAATGTGTTGTCCTTGCTGAATTTCCCCAATTAGTGTGCATCCCGGTAAATAAATATAATATAGTATGATTTTTTTCCCCACAGCCTACCACACAATGTGAGGTCTACCACAGCCAGATACCGTATGATTGGTCTCTCACAGCTGCCCACACAGTATGAAAGTGCATTATAGCCTAGGATGATCACATACAGTTTAGTGGTTCCTCACATCCTCACATAATATGAATGGCTCACTACAGCTCACCACACAGCATGATGTAAATCATAGCCACGACACTGTATTATTGGTCCCCACAACCTTAAAATGTATGTTGGTCCCCCACAGTGACTCCTTACATTATGATGATCTCACACACCCTCACATACAGTCATATGAAAAAAGTTTGGGCACCCCTCTTAATCTTACTCTTTTTTTTTTTTTGTTTAAAATTGGATTTTTGCAACAGCTATTTCAGTGTGATATATGTAATAACTGATGGACACAGTAATATTTCAGGATTGAAATGAGGTTTATTTTACTAACAGAAAATGTGAAATATGCATTATTTCAAAAATTGACAGGTGCAAAAGTATGGGCACCTCAACAGAAAAGTGACATTAATATTTAGTAGACCCACCTTTTGCAAAAATAACAGCCTCTAGTCGCTTCCTGTAGCTGTTAATGAGTTCCTGGATCCTGGATGAAGGTATTTTTGACCATTAATCTTTACAAAACAATTCCAGTTCAGTTAAGTTTGATGGTCGCCGAGCATGGACAGCCCGCTTCAAAACATCCCACAGATGTTCAATGATATTCAGGTCTGGGGACTGGGATGGCCATTCCAGAACATTGTAATTGTTCCTCTGCATGAATGCCTGAGTAGATTTGGAGCGGTGTTTTGGATCATTGTCTTGCTGAAAGATCCATCCCCGGCGTAACTTCAACTTTGACACTGATTCTTGAACATGATTCTCAAGAATCTGCTGATACTAAGTGGAATCCATGCGACCCTCAACTTTAACAAGATTCCCGGTGCCGTCATTGGCCACACATCCCCAAAGCATGATGGACCTTCCCCCAAATTTGACAGTGGGTAGCAAGTGTTTTTCTTGGAATGCTGTGTTTTTGTGGCGCCATGCATAATGCCTTGTTGTATGACCAAACAACTCAATCTTTTTTTCATCAGTCCTCAGGACCTTCTTCCAAAATAAAACTGGCTTGTCCAAATATGCTTTTGCATACCTCAGGCGACTCTGTTTATGGCGTGCATGCAGAAACGGCTTCTTTCGCATCACCCTCCCATACAGCTTCTCCTTGTGCAGTGTGCGCTCTATTGTTGACCGATGCACAGTGACACCATCTGCAGCAAGATGATGCTGCAGGTCTTTGGAGGTGGTCTGTGGATTGTTCTTGACTGTTCTCACCATTCTTCTTCTCTGCCTTTCTGATATTTTGATGGCCTGCCACTTCTGGCCTTTACAAGAACTGTCCCTGTGGTCTTTCATTTCCTTACTATGTTCCTCACAGTGGAAACTGACAGGTTAAATCTCTGAGACAACTTTTTGTATCCTTCCCCTGAACAACTATGTTGAACTATCTTTTTTTCAGATCATTTGAGAGCTGTTTTGAGGAGCCCATGATGCCACTCCTCAGAGAAGATGCAACTAGGAGAACAACTTGCAAGTGGACACCTGAAATAGCGTGTCTCATGATTGAATACACCGGGCTATGAGGTACAAAGCTCAATGAGGTTACCAAACCAAGAAGGGTGCCCATACTTTGGCACCTGTCAAATTTTGAAATAATGCATATTTCACATTTTTGGTTAGTACAATAAACCTCATTTCAAACCTGAAATATTACTGTGTCCATCAGTTGTTTCATATATCACACTGAAATAGCTGTTGCAAAAAAACAATTTTAAACATACAAAAAAGAGTAATAGTAAGAGGGGTGCCCAAACCTTTTCATATGACTGTATAGTGTGATAGTCCCTTAAAGCTTAAAGCACCACATACAGCATGATGGACCCCCACAGCTCATCATACAGAATATTTACCACCAACACTTGACAATGAGATTGATCCACAGCAGCCCTTAAAACAACATATTGGTCCTCCACAGCATTCTCATAAAATTTTATATTCCCCTACAGCAACTCATATAGTATGATTGGTCTCCTATAACATTATTTCTTTTAAAGACAACCACACAACATGATTGATCCTTCACACCTCATACAGTGATATAATCCACCCACCTATCATTTAGGTCCCCCACAGACCGCTAGAAAACATGATTGTTCCACCATAGTCCATCATATATTATGATTAGTTCTCCACAGTATGTTGTCCCCTACAGCCAATTACAAAGAATGATTGGTCTATGCAACGTATACAAACATCCGCCTGCACACATGCGCCTTTGACACTTCCGGACGGCAGCTCCCGGCGTCCAGCGCAAGTCTACCATGTCTTCAGAGATCACAGGACACATAAAAGGCCCCATACTAAGGTATACTGACGCTCTTTGCCCATGAAAAAGCGATCCAAGGGTGGCGACACGCGTTGGGTGTTAGGGTCTCTTTCAGCCCACAGCACCACTGTATGTATGGCACTGAGGTGATGTTTTGTCCATGATTTGGGCCCTTTGTTATTGCTAATGTTTACTTATTGAACAATCTTTTGCAGTACCACTTGGACAACCCTGTTGTGTGTACCTGCCTTACAGGCCTTTCTGACAGCCTGATCCCTTACAATTATTTGGCTTTTATACCTGTCTCTTTGCTTATTTGGGTGACATGCATTCTGTCACACTTATGCAGCATGCACACACTGTCCCTGACCTGTAGGTGATTTAACCCTCATCTGACAGTATTGTGAAACCAATCCTATGCAGGCTACTTGATGGCTTGTCTTGAATACACTTGTAATTTACAGGTTTACCCCAAGACTGCAGCATACAGATATGACTTATCTTGCAGGACAATCTGCTCACCTGACTGACTAGGGTTCTCAGACATAATGTCTATGGCATTTCAAATACTGTACAGGTTTTTGATACAATTTTTTTGTATTTTCAGGTTGTTTCCTAAGACTGCAGTAGACAGGCATTGTTCATTTTTTGTCAGTTCTCTCTCTTGGTAGTCACTCAGTGTGCCAGAATTTGGGTTCTCTTTGCCTACTGAGTCTCTTTATAAATACAGTCCAGCTGTGGGCCCCTTGATGTTTGGTGTGTTGCGTCCACACATCTTTAATTGTTTTCAAACTGTTGGTGTCTTTTAAGGGCCTGTCACACGCGTCAATATCGCCTGCACGATATCGGCTGCACGTGACGTTGCAGCGATATTGACGTGTGTGACATACTGAATCAACCAGCGATAAATCGCTGGTTGATGATCGCCAGGTTTTAGAACCTGCTCTAAAACCTGGCGATTGTCGCCCGGTGGACACGCAGCATCGCTGCGTGTGACACCGGGAGTAGCGATATTCCAGCTCCCAGCGCCTCTCACAAGCGCTGGGAGCTGGTAACTAAGGTAAACTGCGGGTATCTAGGCAGCGTGCGCTGCCTAGATACCCGACGTGTACCTTAGTTACCAGCCTCCTCCGCTCAGCTGTCCCTGTGCCAGTGTGGCAGAGGAGAGGGGGTTAACCAGGGAAGCTTCCTGCTTCCCCCGGCTGAGCCCGCCCGTCCTCTCTCTGCTGCTGCTCCGGCTCACAGGGGCCCCGCTGGACGCACGCAGGTAGGAGCCGCGACCTGATAGCACCCCCCCCCCCCGGTCCTCACCACACCTACACTGATATAGCACCCCCTCCCCCCAGGGCCCCCCCTCAAAGGCTGCACCAGGGCCCCCGGGCAGCAAGGTCCGCCCCTGGCTCACCGGCTGGTATCTAAGGTACACAGCGGGTAGCTAGGGTCCCTAGTTACCCGCTGTGTACCTTAGATACCAGCCGGTGAGCGGAGGAGGCTGGTAGCTAAGGTACACGTCGGGTATCTAGGCAGCGCGCGCTGCCTAGATACCCGCAGTTTACCTTGGAGACCAGCCTGCTCCCGCTTCCAGCAGCCTGGCAGCGGGAGCAAGACATCGTGGAAACGATATTTAAATCGTTTCCATGATGTCTCTGGTCAATTGATCGCTGGTGAGTCTGCCTGTGTGACAGCTCACCAGCGATCAGCCGTCAATGTCGTCAGCGATCATCTCACTGACGACATTGACGCGTGTGACAGGCCCTTAACATTTGCGTCCTTTTCTAATAAAGTTTTGTAAAAAGACATTTTCTGATTATGTGCAATTGATCCCGTTACTTACACACATTCTTCTCTTATTGTTGTTATTGTTGTAGTTTCATAGTTCTCGTGTGACTGGTTTGATCACGGTTTAGTGACACCCAACCCCTCTTTTCATTTCTCCTAATTAGAATATGCAAGACAGTGTAAATTTAAATTTTAAAAAAAGAAACATGCTATCTAATATATGTACAAAAGAGGAAAGAGGACCAATTACGAGTACTGTAGAATAAGATCTTGTCCAATTAAAACTGTTAAAACTACTGGAGCTCTTGTACAGAGCTTGAAGATCCAGTAAGATTCTCTGCTTAGAATTTTTCTTCTGAAATCACCCCCCCCATGCATAGGCTTATAAACTTTCTCAATTCCTATAAATTTAAGATGTTTAATGTCACTGATATGATGGTTGATAAAATGTCTTGAGACAGCAGAAGAGTTCAATGCAGTTGGCTAACCATGTCTGACATGTGTCTTCTAGTTCGTTTTTTTGAGCGGCCATTCTGTACATTCAACGTACTGAATTTTGCATATTTTGTACTCAATTAAGTACATCACTCCTGGTGTATTACAATTAATGAAACTTCTTTATTAAATAAATTGCCTGTAACGTTGAATGAAAAGGTTTTACTTATGGTGGCATGGTTGAAAGAAACGCATTGTGTGTTACTACAACCATAAAAACCCATGCATGAGAGACAAGTTTTTTTGTTATTGGAGTTATCCCTGACACTCAGGCAAGGAGAGAATGTTGGAAAGTGTAGAGGCATGTTTGGCCAAGTATCTGATAGTATTTTTTTTGCATCACATAAGATAAAAATTTATTATAACTCATGACATATTTTTTTATTATTTTTATTATATTATTCTATTGCTCTGAATATTCTGTGGCAAAAGTAATATTGGAAGAAAATAGGTATTTAGAAAACTGTTTCTTCTTATTTTATCTATGATGTTACAAGTACTCTGTAAGCTCTACTCCAGATACCCTCTATGACAAAGTCTGGACAGCTTCTTATTACCATCTTCCACAAACAATTCAGGTTCAGAGCAGTTTCTTTTAATTCTGGTCAATTCTTCTACTTGGATATTCATAATTATGTGGGAGGGTGACATGAACCAGCTTGTAGGATGAAGTTACTGTCTGTACTTTTTCTAAATAGATGCATTTCTTTTTTAGCTCCTTTGCCCACTTGTGCGACATCCAAATAATGAATATCCGATTTTTGGAAATTTGGGTTCAACTTCAAATTGTGGTGATTAATATTGAGGGATTTAACAAAATAAATGGCCTCCTGTTTATTTCTCTTCCAGACAAACACTAGGTCAGGGGTGGGCAACTCCAGGCCTCGAGGGCCGTACACATTCCAGATTTCTGTACATCCCTAGAATTTGACAGTTGGACTCATCACCTGTGCAGGAGATTAAATTACCAACTGTCAAATGCTAGGGATATACAGAAAACCTGCACTGTGTACGGCCCTCGAGGCCCAGAGCTGCTCACCCCTGCACTAAATCATTTATATAGCAGGTATGTAATAGGAATAAAGTCTCTCAGCTCACCCACTCAGGTGCACAGTCTATAGCTCACAGTAGAAATCCAAAGAAGAAACATGATTGACACTCTAAATTTTCAAAAAAGTGTCCAAATATAAAAAAACAAGGTAACATGACTGAATGAATACAAAATCACAGTAAAAAAAGAGAGCGCGGAAGAAGGAGGGGCAATGCGTTTCTGTCCAAGGTGAACCTTACTCTATGTCGACACCACCTTGGACAGAAAAGCATTGCCCCTCCTTCTTCTGCTCTGTGCTTTTTTTTCACCTGTGATTTTGTATTCACTTTAACTATGTTAGCTTGTATTTTATATTAAAAAATTTAGACACTTTTTTGGACATTTCGAATACTTTTTATAGCTTCGGAATCATTGCGGCCCATTGTCGGTATGGCCCATTTGGTATTTGCCAGATTTTCACAATGGCTAGTTCAGCACAGATGGTGAGCTTCATCTGCTCTAAGTTCATGCTATCTATTTTAATCGTGAAGCGTGATGGATAGCATTATTTAACTTTGTTTTTATACATTCTCCCTGGTGTCCTTACATTAAAAGAGTACCCAAATAAATAAAATGATTTATTCCAAAGACATTGTTTCCATAATGGAGACTTATCTTTATGTGTCATGTGACTTAGCAAAAGTGGTAAATCCCACATTACATTATATTGTAGATTGCATGATAGGATGCTTAGTTACAGGGAAGGTGCAAAGAGTTTTTTCAGACAATGTATTACATTTAAAAGTCCTCTAATTTTAATGACTAAACCATCCAATGAACATTAACCTATCACATAAAAAAAATGAATGTTTATCTTCGAAAACATAATAATGTGAGTTTCCTCAGTGGTTGACACCTTTTAATGGCTAACTGAAAAGATATTAACACATTTTATTTTTGGACACAATTTAATAAAACTAGATTGCTGATTATATTGAAAATTAGTTTTATTGTAAAAGATTCAGTTTACCTATTTTATTCATTTAAACTGGAACTGTCATCAGTTAAAAAGTGGACAGTTTTTTGTTCTTAGTATATATGCCCATGATCAGGAGACACTGCTTCCTGCATGCAGTGTCTCCTCTCCTGCGGGAAGCCAGCAATCTCCACAGGTGGATGTGCTCTCGGTCAGTGTTCGTGACATGGTGGCTTTTCATTTCATTCACCCAGCGAGATCACTTCTGACTCTGCAGTGCTAAATTGACATTCTGTGGACAAATGGTGGCGTGAAAAGCATGTCAGTTAACACTGCAGAGGAAAAAAGCACAGTAGGAAATCCCATTCCCTGTTCCTGTACTGTACATCACAGTGTTACAGACACAGTAATAACATGCTGTGTCCATAATCCTGCAAACACTGAAAATGATCATGCAGCCTTAGACTAGGGTCACACTTGGAGGGTGACAGACGCTTGGCGCATCCGCTTAAAACTTAGAAATTTCAGCTGCAGTGCATAGCGTTAATGCTATGTGCTGCCTGACAACACTGCCCAATGAAACCCACTGTTTACCTTAGCAGCAGCTCCACAGAAAGCATGTGGAAGTGCGCTTTCCACAAGCACACAGGAAAAGTGTCCAGCAACGTTTTCCTGTGCGCTGTTGAAAAGCGCACTTCTTGATGCTTTCTGTAGAACCACTGCTAAGGTAAATAGCGGGTTTCTATGGGGCAGCATTGTCAGGCAGCGGATACTGTTAACGCTATGCACTGCAGCTAAAAGTTCTAAGTGTTAAGTGGATGCGCCAAGCGTGGGTCACCCTCCAAGTGTGACCCTAGCCTTACTGTGTTTTCACTGCTCCCCTGCTATTTTTTTAATTAACCATATTGATTGGAAAATATGGGTCTTTTTATTTTCATGGCCTGGTGTCGTTAGGCGGCTATGCATTATTAACCTGACACAAATTCCCCCTTTGTAAAGACCATTAAAATTATTATTAATTAAAAGCCCCAAAAGCTGTGGAATTGTAAAGTGAATAAAAAACAAAAGAAGCATACACTTGGGACCATTGGGAATAAAATAAAAACTAAATTGTGAGCACTTCTGACCTAGTAACATGTCCAATTTCAAAGTATGCTAATTGCAAAATTAGGAACCCAGTTGGCTGCCCTAAACAGTTATTGACAGCTACCTTTGTATATACCTTGGTATAGAGGGAGCCTAATTGTAACGTCAATGATTATGTGTGTCTGCTTGCTAAACTCTTAAGGCTGCTTTACACATCACGATATCGCAACGCAACTACGATAAGAAGTCACGTGGTAGGGGCGTTGCAGTTGATATCGTTCGTGCGTTGTGTCGTGTAAATGGGCAACGCAACTCAAAAACGATGCAACTACGAGATCGTTTGTGAATTGTGCATGGTCTTCAACCATGCAATATTGGCTTGACGATCTGGCAGGATCGTGCTGTGTGACAGCGCAACTATGATTTGGAGTGCAACTTCCCTATTCACTCCATTGTTAATTGGTCATTCCCTGAGTTGCTCAGACACAGTTTGCAAGAGGAATGAACAACATCGCAGTTGCGTTGCCTGACGATATCTCCCTGTGTAACATCTCCTATGCGATTTTGGACAAGTGCCAAAAACGTGCGCGCTCCCGTGAAGCTGTATGCAATATCGGAACGATATTGTGACGTGTAAAGCGGCCTTTAAGCATCAAGTTAATAGATTTAATCAATAAATTACAAGAAACCAAAATATACATAATCTTATTCTACAAAACTACAGTATGTACTATTTAGTTCCATCAGCTGAATAACATTTCTGAACTTTCAGGGTGACATGTTCCATTTTAGGTATATCCAAGCACAATTACATGGAAGAAACTAATTAAAATGTGCAATGTAGAAATAATATTAATGTTACCATAAAGCATAGAGGTTGTTAAGGTAACCTTTGAAACAAAAACAGTTATTTCTGGCTTGATGCTACACAAAGCATTGCATTAACAATTTGAGATGTATCCGCCATGCCAATTTTTAATCTGCTGATCATGCAAATTCCTTGAAAATAATTGACTGAGTTTTAAAGACTTATCTTGCTGAAAGTGCATATTTTTCATCAGAACTTACTTTAGCTATGACTTACTGTACTCAATAATATAGATTTAGTTATACAATTTTATAGCTTCAGTTCAAATTGTGTCAATGTTATTTGTTTATCACTCAGAAAATTAAATGAATCCTGTATACAATTTATAAGATTATTTTCATAGCCCTGCACTACATTCAGGTTACTTGCAATATGCAGTAGTATAAGTTTTTTTAAGATCATTAAATTATCTTATTAAATGTATTCTACAATGCACACTTATAAGAAATAATATTAATGCTACTGGCGAGAAATTATTTTTTATGACATTTGCAGCAAATGAACTGTCTATTTTTGAAGTTGATTTATTGGATGCAGGAAATAATAAAAATGGAGAATTCTTAGTAATTTTAACAGGGTACAGATTGTGATGGAAAGATATATGTACAAAAAAAAGTGTGTTTCTGTTATAAAGCAGCAAGTGCCTACCAAAAGTGGTCTATAAAAGACAGGGATACATAATCTAATAACTGCTTCATTGTTGGAAAAGGATCAATGACATGGGTTATAGGTTCATCAACTAGCCCATCTGGACCTCTTTTAGAGAAAAGCTACTGTATTACACATTTCTGAAAAGATAATGTTGGCTGTGATAATAATTATGTCTCGGAACACTCAGTACATTGCAGCTTGCTCCCAAGCTTTGAACCACTTAGTGGGCCCATGGATGGATAGCGGAACACTGCAAAGAGTTTGAGTAGTCAATTTAGCCTCCAAATTCCTCCAATCTCAATCCAAGCAAGTCTCACCTTTGTAAGGGAAATCATTGAATTTATGAGCTGAATATTATTATTGTTTGAATTTTTTATAATATAATACTAATATTTTGCATAATGAATACACCATCTTATGAAGTTTAAAATGGTGCTTAATACACTGGACATAACATGGAAGTAAATCATATGACTCTGCATGTATTACAAATGAATAATTAAGACTGCAATAACTTGATGCTATTAAGACATATGCCAAGATGAGATAAGAATTGAGGGACCACACACCCTGCCATTTCTTAAAAGGCTGTGTACCATGCCAAATCTGAGATGGCTATAGCATCAACATGTCAAAGGACCAATCAATACACGCATAAACAGCTTTAGAAGCCAATCATCCTAAGAATTGAAAACAAGCCCATGATATTAAAGATATAATACAATTTTCCTATAAATGTTACCCTCTTGCCTCACCAAGATTAGGGTAATTCTGTCATCGAAATCAGTTTCTTTCTGTCATTATTTTCCTTTCACACCACATTCACTAATTGTGCTTAACACAAGATCACAGCCTTATCAATTTCTCCTTCTGTAATCACCCCTTCGCTAGTTGTCTTTCATAAGGTCCATAAATCATCTCCTCACTGCTGCAGTGCACTGAAACTCCAGGCATCTTCTCACTAGACTGGGAAAATCTCATTCTGTGCAAGAGCAGAGACATTGCAGGTCAATTCTTAGATCTAAGTCTTGGCTTAGAGTGTGCATTGTAAAGTTATGACACATATTTATGATGAGTAGAGATATTCCGACCTAGTGTGAAAACCTGGGGTTTCATTGATCAGTGGTGGTAAGGAGAAGTGCCAAGAACTGTACAAAGGAAAATCAACAGCAGGAGTTGTCAAAGAAAAGAGCAGTGAGGCATGTATCATTACTTTTGTTTGTTCCAAAATTTTTTATTGACATTTCAAAAACATAACAGTAAAAAAATAAAATAAACACAACAATTAACAAATACCATACAGTATGTGGGGGAGCTTGGGAGGAAAAAAGAGAAAGATTGGGGAAAAGGAGAAGAAAACAAGTTTAATAGGGAATAAGAAACAAGGGAAGGGGAAGAGGGGTTAGGAAGAATTAACCATTTTAAAGGGTCTTGCTGAAACATGATTCCCAGATTGTTAGGATTCAAAGTAGTGCCAACTACTGGGATGCCACACTTTTAGATCCCTGGTACAAGAGTAAATTTATCCAAATGATTCCTGCCCTGGAAAAGGATGCACGCATGCAGGAGTATCAACAGAAGCTTTTAGACAATCTTATAGCACAAGTGGTGGACATAGTGCAAATTGCAGTTCTACACTTCCTACCTAGGGAATGTCATAATCATAGAAAAGTTAGCACTAGCAGTGTATCTGTTAGAAGGAATTTCTGGGCATTGTTTGACCTTTTTTTTTAGCCCATCCTTTGCAACGCCAGATGAGAGAACAAGTCTGACACATAGTGAACGCCTAGAGAGGATGGTACCGGAATATCTACAGCCAAATATCGATGCCATGGACCTGGACCCGTATGCATTTTGGGCTCCACAAATGGGAAAGTGGCCTAAGCTCACCAGTCATGCTTTAGAGATTTTGTCATTCTCTCAGAACGTGTCATCAGCAATCCTGGTGGTGTCCTGACAAATAGGCACATATGACTGCCCACTGACAGTGTAGACTGCCTAATTTTTATCATGATGAACAAGTCATGGATCTCCAAGGACTTTTCCACCCCAGTGGCAGACTGAGAAGACCTGGCACTGGTGTGCTTTTCAGTGTGCTGCATTCATCTCACCCTTATAATATTTCAACTGTAGAGTAATTGATGCCCCTTTGCTGTGGTCTGACCCTAATTTTTGTAAAAGTGGGTACTGTTTTGGGGGTCTTCTTGTCTTGTTATGCATGACTTGAGCAGGGCTCTCTGAGCACAGTACCTACTACTGACACTCCTACACCTCTTCCTGAATAATTAAACTTGAAATGCTGGGCCCAGGTCTCCTGCCTTGCTGCCATTGTAGCCCAATATAAAATCTGTAAAATGGATGTTAATTTGCTGTGGTATGACACTAAACTTTTTGAAAAAGTGGGGATTCTTGTTGTGGTCTCCTTGCTGTGTGGTGCATGAATTGAACAGGGCTCCCTGAGCACAATACCAACCCATGACACTCCTGTTCACATTTTTTTTTTGCAGGAAGTGCTGTCAGGCTTTTCTAATATTTTTATATTCATTGAATGTTACTGCAGTCTTATCTCAATGTGCACTCCCCCTCCCATCAGCCCTAACGGCTTTGTCTGATTAACGTGGAACCTTCTACTATGTGCGAGTGGGTGGAGATCGTAGGCGAAGTCGGAGCATGAGTCACAGACATGCGCAGTATGACAGAGACACACCAAGAACTGTAAGCAGCATGACCGAATATAGCAGTAAGATATCAGCTTCATATACACTGTTTTTGATGAATTATTCATGTGTGTAAACCTCTATTGGACCCATGGGCTCAGCAGTCACAGTTTTTAATGGCAGATAAGCACTTTATATGCAATGGCTCTCTTTGCACTGATAATACATATGCCATAGGCTGGGGTCACACACACAGATATCTGGGCAGATATTATTCACAGATCTCTGGTTGCAGTGAAATCATGGACACATTGCTCCATTTGTACACAGCCACAAAATGTAACAATGTGTCCATGATTTCACTGCAACCAGAGATCTGTGAACAATATCTGCCCAGATATCTGTGTGTGTGACCCCAGCCATAGTAAGATAACTTTTTATGCACTGATGACATATAACTGTGAATAATGTATACATTACAATATGCATTTTTTCATTTGATGACACTAATTGATTAATGGATATACTGCCCCCAGTGTTGCAGTTTATATGTTGGTCTTCAACCTGTGTTCATTGATTGAGAAAGACAGGGTAACCATTGAAATATCACCGAATGGATCATTTAAACCCACTTTTGAATGCACTATTTATCTAAAGGCCAAGTTACACACACAGATAATTGTGCTGAGATTGTTCGCACATCTCTGGTTGCAGTGAAATCATGGACACATTGTTCCATTTTGTGGCCGTGTACAAAAGTAACAATGTGTCCATAATTTCACTGCAACCAGAGATCTGTGAACAATCTCTGCACAATTATCTGTGTGAGTAACTGGGCCTTTAGAAAAATATTCCACTTGAAATACTGCTTGAAAAAGGCTTTGACAAGCCGAAACGTTACGGTCCTGGGAATAAATCCACATTTTTCTCTTTTAAAGGATGTGCTGCTGTTCATTTTTTCTTAACATGTATCTATCTAGAAAATAAGTTGGCAGAACCACCAAAAATAACAAGGGTGCAAAAAACCCACCAAGGTAATGTCCAATCCTTTAGATAAACAATAATGAAAAAAGCAGACAGCACTCCAGATTATATGTAATGAAAATTGTGGCTTTAGTGATCCAAAGGTGGCAACATTTCGGTGGATTTCTCCACCTTTTTCAAGCATGAAACAAGTGACAACTGAGTTGTTAAATAGTACTTCCACAATCCATATCTCATTAATTAATCAAAATAGTATGGAGACATACAGTTCATAGGATTAAGTTTGCATATAAACATCTCAAATGTGTATAGTGTGAAGTGCTTAAGTACAAACGTGCTAAAAGAGAATACATTGTTCTGTGAAAGAACTATACCATCATCTTATGGGTACTTGGAAAAAACGTTATAATCCAAAAAAAGGCTTATTGTAGAGAGATATTGCAGATATTGTCCGCCATACATGCTTCCTCGATATCCTAATCGCCGCTCTGCGCATGGCTATGATATCAACTGAGTCCAGCCAATCGGCTTGAGCATGCGCAGTGTCATCGGTATCCTGCACTATTTTACAAGAGGTCGTTATTAGCATTCCTGATGTGTGGGTAAAAGCACCCTCTTGTTAAATAGTGACAGAATACCAATGACACTGCGCATACTCAAGCCGATTGGCTATCCTCGGTTGATGTCATAGACATGCGCAGAGCGGCGATTAGGACGCCGAGGAAACATGTATGGCGGACAATTCTGTGATATCTCTTTACTTTAAGCCTTTTTTTTGTATTATAATGTTTTTTTTCAATTACCCCCATATGATAATGGTATAGTTCTTTCAGAAAACAATGTATTCTCTTTTAGCACATTTGCACTTATGCACTTTACACTGTACACATTGGAGAAGTTTATATGCAAATTTAACCTATGAGCCGTACGTCTCTGTGCTAGTTTGATTAATTAATGAGACAGATTGTGGAAGTACTATTTAACAACTTAGTTGTCACTTGTTTCTTGCTTGAGAAAGGTCGAGTAATCCACCGAAACATTGCCATCTATGGATCAGTAAAGCCACAATTTTCGTTTTTCAATTTGGTGCATTACCTTATGCTTGTCTTACATATAACAACATTACCTAGGAGTGCTGGGATCATTCTTAACCTACCTTTAAGGTATACAGTCACTATTACACCTCTTAGCTATAACTTCACACAAGAAGGTTAGCTCTTATACATTATATCCTCTACAGGTGGATTAAAACTTCATCACTGGGACGGTCCAATTAAATAATTGGTGAGGAGCTCAGTACGAGGAGGGGATCGAATCCGAGACATGTTAAATCGCGAAAGTTTCTGGATATTATGCTTGAACAGCAGATTTCCAGGTGGAAAGAATTATAGGAGCGATTTGATGTATTTTTATTAATACAGGTGTTTTTGTTGAAATTAACTAGTCCTGTTCATATACATCTTTATATCAGGACAGGCTCCTATTGTTTCTTTCTAATCCAGGTTATATCCAGTACATCCAACAATTGTGTATAATATTTTGCACTAAGTGTATCCTCTCTCTGTACATTGCCATTATTTATTTAATCTATTGCTTGGTTTCTTGTGTTTATACATTATACATATGCTTATGTTTTTGTATCTTTGCTGCTATGCTTCATTTTGTAATATAAAGTAGTTCCTTTGCATTTTAGTGAACTCTTTTCTAATATTCTATAATGAGACCATTCAAGTCATTGTTTTTACTTAACCCATTCAGGTGACACTCGTTTGTAATTTCACAGGTGTAATGTTTTTTGTATATATATTGCATGTTGTCTTGATGCCTCTTTGTCATTGATAAAGATTTTTATCGAAACGCGTCTGACTAGGCATGCTCAGCCACCAAGATGCTTTTATTTTAATGTTGTGAGTTAAATAATCAAGTAAAAACTTTACATCGGATGAAGGTGCCAGCATATCTTCATTATATTCCTTGACTCGGGCGGTGGCCGGCCGTCAGCTGCAGCACCTGACTGGATCTTCTGAGAAGGAGGGGGGAGCTCATTCCTATTCCCTGTTCCCTGAGAGTTTGTTTCCAATTAAGTACCCCCCAAAATTAACCAGCCTAAAGCTACCACAGATGGGTTCTTGAATATACTGAATATACCTCCCACATCCATTACATAGTAACACACACTGTAACTCACTCTTATCCTCTCTAACCCCTGTCCTAGGTTACCTATCCTCAGTTGCTCATCCAGACAGAAGTAGAGCTACCTCTAAATCCATCTTCAGTACCCTAGGTTCCATACCAGCCATATGATCTGATGATTTTTTACTTATAGTCTTGACAGTACTATGTTGTTTTCGTTTGTTTCAATTCTAGCGACACTTTGAGAAAGGTCCAAAATTGGGGCACCGAAACGTTGTCAGGTCGCATGTTGTTCTTTCACAATAAAGACTTTCACGTTTTGCATTGGAACGCTTCTGAGAGTGCAGTGATTTTCCTCTATTTATGACTACGGTTCTAGCAATCCTTTCACTAGCACCTCAAAACTCTAAATTTGAGTGCACGCCATTCCCAAAGTAGTATAGACATGCGCAGAGCGGCGATTAGGACACCGAGGAAGCATGTATGGCGGACAGTTCTGCAATATTATCTCACTTTAAGCCTTTTTTTGTATTGTAATGTTTTTTTCAAGTACCCCATATGATGATGGTAAAGTTCTTTCAGAAAATCGATGTATTATCTTTTAGCACGTTTGCACTTATGCACTTTACACTGTACACAATGGAGAAGTTTATATGTAAATTTAACCCTATGACCTGTACGTCTCTATACTAGTTTGATTAATTAATGAGATATGGATTGTGGAAGTACTATTTAACAACTTAGTTGTCACTTGTTTCTTGCTTGAGAAAGGTGGAGTAATCCACCGAAAGTTGCCATCTATGGATCAGTAAAGCCACAAATTTCATCACATATACTTTGGAGTGCTGCCTGATTTTTGTACTTTATTATCTTCTATCTATCTATCTATCCTAAAGGCTGACTGCACACCATGGTACAATCAGGTCCGGGTCTGTCCGGGGTGAACCTGACAGCCCCGAACCCGATTTTGCCATAATGACAGCCCTATGGGGCCGAATGGAGCTGTTTCCATCTGTCGGAGGATCTGGGTGTATTCAGATTTTTCTCCCAGACACAAAAATGCTGCTTGCAGCATTTTTGTGTCCGGGGCAAAAAATCTGCCCAAATTGGATCCTCCCAGATCGGGCAATCCGGCCTCCCTAACATGGGAGTTTATGGGGCCGGATTGCCTCGATCCAGGAGGATCTGGGAGGATCCGGAACCTGGTGCCGGCTGCTGAAGTTCAGTGTGAGCTATGATGAAATTCAGCACCAGAGAGCTGTCCCCTGTGAAGTGGTTCTGCACCATTTCGCAGGGGACAGCTGCGTTTGGCTGAATCCGGCTACAAACAGGACCGGAGATCATATTTGTCCTTCGGTTCTGTTTGCAAATCAAGGTGTTCACCCCAGTAGCCCCGGAACTGATGCTGCCATGATGTGAAGGCAGCTCTAACTCTCAATCTATCATCATTTATCTATCATTTATCTATCATCATTTATCTATCTTTGTACAACTTTTACATTGGCCAGGGTCACACATGCCATCCGTTTTTGGCTTAAATACATTTTTGAGATCATTTTGGGCATTTTTTTTTTAAAGTCCAAAACTTATAAGCGTTAACGCAAGTTTGAGTGCGTTTTTCACAAAACACATGCGTTTTTGTGCAGCATCCCAAAAAACGCTGCTAGCAGCGTTTTTGGGTGCATTAAAAAATGCATAGTTTTTTTTTACATGGGGCCCTATGAGAGACACATGCGTTAACGCATGGTACATATAGGCACCATGCGTTAACGCATGCATTTTTGGTGAAAGCATTTTTTAGGATGCTGCACAAAAAAGCACACACATGCATTAACACATATGCGTTTTTGGACTTTGAAGAAAAAATGCCCAAAAATGGATTTAAACAAAAACAGATGGTATGTGTGACCCTGGCCACTATTGACACCCTTAAAAAAGGTATGTGTAACACAGATGTACCATGGATATCAAACAGACACATGGATAGCACATGGATTGCCCATGGATGAGACACATGGACACACCGATTGCCATTATACGAGATTTGCGATTCAACTGGTACACGTCCGTTGGATCTGTTGAAGAAATAATGTGAAATAGCCATTATCCCGACTTGCTGCGCCTATTTCTCCCTCTCTCCCTATGTTCCACTGGTAGAAACCATTACTGTTTTAATGTATTCAAAATAAAGAAGACTTTTTAACTTTAGAAGGTGCAGCTGACATCTTGCTTCAAAGATTTCTTTAATATTTACTGGATAATTGCCAGTGACACCATTTATGTTTCAGCACCCAAGAAACGTCATCTTAGCTGCTCAAAGGCTGCTCTCTTTTTTTTCTGTAGTTGCCTCTATTTGTGTGCTGCTGGTCTTTCCCCTTACACAGGTGGTCTTCCAATGCTCTGTTCTGCTATGTGGGCAGCTGTCAGCTCAGCTGCTGAAATATATATAACATGTGATATTCAATATACACACTATGGAGGAACATGTTCAAACTTCTATTGGAGTCATACTCAGTGCTTTTATCACCACTTCTCCACCTTCAGCAGTGCGGGCGTAGAACCCTTATCTGTAAACTCTTCACTGCAGGGAAAACTTTTCCCAGAACTTCATTTGCACTTCAGTTTGAACTCTAATAGAAGTCAATAGAAGTCATCACTGAATTTAGCAAGGCTCAATTTGTACAGTGCATCTCTGCATTAATTATATGCCACAACACTTTTAGAAATATAAACATTTAGATAATATATTGGCATGCAAAAAAAAATTTTTATTTTCAGACCATAGCTACTGTATGACATACAAATATTCTAGATTCCGGAAATGTAGTCTGTTTTTAAGACACTTTATTGCAGACGATTCCCAGTCCTAAAATCTATATCAATTCCAGAATGCTATTTGGTTTTATTACCATCCCTTTATTCTCTAACATTTTATTCCTTAAATGGACAAAATTAGCATAATGGTAATAAGTAAATCTTTGGCAAGATGTTTCATTTCACTAGAAAAAAAGAGAAAGGCTTTAAGCTACTGCACAATATACTCTGATGGCCACTAAAACTGATTTGCGTTTGTAGCTTCACTGCTTTTATTACTTAATCAGTGAAAAGAAAGGTTACTGTATAAGATTAGATATAGAGCAATTAATTTGTGCCAAATAAAAACAGCTAATTTCAGTATATTAATAATAAATCAGAAATCCCAGAGCAGACTGCACAATATGAAAACCTTTCAAAATCCTATTTATATAGGTGTATTATTTCTATATCTTCAGCTGAGTCTATATAAATTAATTATGCAAAACGTCTTTAGGTTATGTTCACACATGTAAGGTTTTGCTACAGCAAAAACGCAGAAAAAACCTGTAATTTTGATTGTAAACAACAGATTTTTTTGTCAGGAGAAAACTTGCATTTTTGCTCTGTTTTTTTGTGCATTTCTGCTGTGTTTTTTAGCTACATTCTTGGGACCACTGCATGAAGCCTGGCTGAAGGAAGGCCCATTGTGACTGAAACACATTCCTGCACACCTATTTGCACAATAAAGCCTTGAAAATTGAGAACTATCACAGCAGTGCTGCTTTCATTTCCATTAGCTCTATATACAGGGGCGTAACTACAATAGGTGCAGGGGTTGCGATCGCACCTGGGCCCTGCAGCCTAGGGGGCCCAAAAGTCCCTTTGGCCTATAGAAAAGACTAATACTATTAAAGAGTTGCAATAATTGGGGGCCCCATTGGAGCTTTCGCACCGGGGCCCTGGGCCTGAAGTTACGCCACTGTCTATATATGATATATACATATATATAATGGCCGACTTCAAAATAGCCTCCATGGTCACCACCTATCTGGAAAAGTTTTCCCCCTCCTATATACTAATGTGCCACAAACAGGAAGTTTATATCACCACCTATTCCTATTTTATTTAGGTTTATCCATATAAAATGGCCCGTGCTGTATTTAAAGGGATACATATATGCTAAATATGCAGTACAATACTGGATACAAGCACATTGGTAAATCTTTGGATATTTTCATACATTGATATATATTGATTTCCATATCAATATAAGTGGAAGGATTTGTGTATATAAGGAAATAAATAATGTCAGGTACTTAAAAGTTCATACAAATTTAATATGTAAATCAAAATGCATGGAAGAAAATACATAGCTACAAGAGATAACCCTAAAAGTATTTTTTTGGTTATACACTGGAGCTAGTCAACAAGGGTGTAAGACTAAATGTTACAGCTAGAAGGCCGCGGGGGAATCACAGCGCTTAATCCTCCCTAGGGTATTCGTAAAATCTATAGTTGTAGAGGCCCAGCGCACACAAACCCTTTATCAATGGCTTAATATATTCCCTCCACTATATCTCTAAAATGAGTATAGATTGTGCTGGTTAACCAAATCACCGGATTTTTATTTAAAATATACCAGATTAAAATATAAAAAAATTAAAAAAGTAGACACATTGAAATGTGTAGGCATTCATTTTCCTATATAGAGCAGATTCTCTTTCTAGATGTGTTCCATATGCAATCTTCTGTATTGCATCCCAGTCTTTAGTTAGTTGTTGTCCTTTATATCCGTATCTGGTATGTAAAAATATATATGGTATATAATTCTCTATGCCAATTTTGTGTGATTGAACATAAACCTAAAATTCCGTGACTTCTTACCTCTAGGTATTCTTCTCACTAGAGGGTTTCTTGGTACTGTAAATAAACTTCTTTCTTTTAGGCTGTGGGTTTGTGTTCACATCCGTTAGAATTGTGAATTATAGGATAAATTTATAGCCAAAATATTGCATTAAATTGCTATACAGATACCTGTATACATTTGTTGAATATTGTTTCCCCTTGAGATAAAGAATTTTCCTTGTTACCAGAGTTGTTACTAACTCCTGTATCACCTCCTATATATATATACATACATATATTTATATATACAGTATGCAAAAATAAAGTTGCAGCACACCAGTCCTTTTTTAGGTGAAAAAATGTCCCTTTATTCTGATATCACAGCATGGGCACAGTGATGTTTTGGTTCTGCAAACCCTTCTTCCAGCTGCCTCTGGCCTTACTGACCAGGGTTATATACACTTTACAATTTAGTTTTTTTTTTTATTTGTTTCTACACTGCAGCTAATGCTTCTTAATAATTAGTAGCTGCTATAGATCAGAGAGAACTCCACGTAACTTCTTCTCTCAATTCAATTAAAATAATTGTGATAGAACTATATAAATATGCTAATGATCTAGCGCTTACTATTTTCCCATCCTGATTAGCTATTATAAACCAATACCAATCAATTTCTTCTTTTTAAAAATAGATTTATTTTGCACATCTAAGATAAAAAATTTTTGTTCATAAAATTGCACACTAATAGATTATAAGAAAAAATTCTTATTGATGTTATAGGGTCTCTGGCTTCAATCTCCTGTTGTTACGTTTTCTTCTGTTCGTCTTTAATGGTGTTGCCGCACTCTGAAATGAAATTTTGCTGATATTAATGCTCTTTTTGGGAGTTTTTTTGTGGATAAAATACTTCAATTACTGATTATTTATGTCTCACCTGTATAAGTTCACATAACAGTTGAGTTTGTAGTCTATGTTCTCTATGGGCTTGATAGATGGTCACCTGAGATGTGTATATGGTTTACAATTAGTGTGACACATTTAATTGGCTTCCCTTTTTCTTTAAGTATAACAATTGCACGCACCTTTTTTTTGTTTACTGAAGGTGTTAATGTCTTCCCAAGATGATTGACAAGCCTATTTAGTACCTGTTAATAAGTATAGATTAGGTGCTGTTTTTATCTTAGATGTGCAAAATAAATCTATTTTTATAAAGAAGAAATTGATTGGTATTGGTTTATAATAGCTAATCAGGATGGGAAAATAGTAAGCGCTAGATCATTATCATATTTATATACTTTACAATGTAGATCTCAATCAACATCGTTGTACAATTTTTATATTTTCTTTACATGCTTGTAATACATCATAACAAATGTAATAGTGCTCTTTATCTATATCAACTTGCACACTCCATACAGTGAATTAAAACATTTACAGTTCACACTAAGTTCTCTAAATGCCTCTTTTTCTCTTAATTGGAAGATTACCGATCAGCTGTTATTTTCCATATGGTTTAATTTACATGCACATACTCTTAGCTCTGTGTATGGATGCCATCTTGCCCTCTCCTCGTGTTGGCGGCGTGCGGAAGTGAGGTGTGCTTCTGCGTGCCCGCCTTGTTGTTTCAGTGCCATGGTGGCCTGCTTTCCTTATTGGTGGACATCATTTCTGCGCCTATGCCCTATGTCAACGATCCCACTTTGTTTATCTGTTGTCATGGGGTTCCGGTTTTATTCTTACTGCGCTGGCTGCGTCCTGCATAATGTGTGTATCTCTGCCTTTTCCTCTGATCACTATTTCATTTTGTGTCTAAGTGACCACTTCTTTAACCTTTTATTAAAGTGATTATGTGCATCGTCTAAACTTTAAAGTGACTGTGTGCACAGTATGTCAATTCAATAGTACATGAGTATATGGCTCTAAAATGTAAGTGCTTTATCTAAATTAATACTTTTGGTGCTCCAGTGTCATCATTTTTTGTTATTTAAGTGACTGCTTCTATATTTTTTATATTTTTTATAATGAGAGGTTATTATGTAAATGACCTTACTCCTAAACCCTCATGTTCCCCCTTTATACATAAAATGTGGGAAAATAGGGTACATCATGCTGTCTAAATTGCATGTGGGACTTCGGGCTCAAACGCCCTTTTATTAATATCCCTCCATGTCTGGTCAAGGGTCTGTTCTACTAAAAAAAAAAACTCCCCTTTATTCCAAAAGAAACTCTTTACTTACAAATTAACTAGGTGCACTATTTTTTCATTTATAATAAACATGTTGCTTTTATCTCTCCCCTAAGGTTTTGGGCTAAATGGCAATCCGTACTTTCAGTGCCAATGGCAGTGGTAAAATATGCCTAATTTTCTCAAGAGACAATCGGTCTTCCTTGGTGGCATTCTAGTCTTTTGTGTACTTTCGGTACCGTGTACAACACTGGAGTAATTGGGTCTTTCATAATCAAGAATTCTCTCATGTCTTGATCTATGATTCCTTTTCCACACGTGGCGCCTGTGTATGCCAATACTGTAATGTCTACACTGGAAGAGGACTTCGTCTATGCATCCCACCACTTTGAAAAAGTGTTTCTATGGTGGGGGTACATAGATGATGTCTTACTCCTATGGACTGGCTCAGAAAATGAGTTGAATGATTTTCATATGTACATAAATTCTGTGAATAAGACTATAAAATTTACACTTGTACAGTCTAAGGATGTATACAATTTTTAGATGTGCTGGTGACGATTGAGGAACACACTTTAAAGACATCCCTCTATGTTAAACCCATAGATAAGAATAACCTTCTCAGATATGATAGCCATCACCTAGAGAGATTGAGAAAAGCAAAGCCGTACAGCCACATACTGACAGTAAATAGAATAGAAAGTACGGAAGAAGGAAAATGAAAATCAAGAAACCCATTGACCAAAAAATTTGAAGTAAGAGGTTATCCTAAAACCCTATTACAGACACATATAAATAAATAGAAAGAGGGCAGGAACATATCCATGCACCAAAAATTAGGAACAGGATCCTCTAATTACTACCTTTGGGGAATAGAGTGAAGAGGTGGTAAAAGTGATAAAAAAATTTTAGGACTCATCAGACCTGGGGTCACTTTGTCGCAGTTGATGAGCAAACAGACATTGGTCAATGTATGTACTAAGAACCTCAGAAATAAAAAATAAGAATTTTTGAGTTTTTTGAAAAAAACATAAGTTTTTTAATTTTTTTCTCAAATATATATAGCTTGTTAGCATATGTACATCATTGGTAGTAGCTGAGTGCTGCAGAGAATTGTTTCTAGTTGTTTAACTCAGTGTCCCTGCTTGGCACCAGTTCACATTATGTCTGTGAGTGCTGTGCAGTTTTTTCTGTTTTGTATCATATGGAGTTACTGGCTCCATGCTGCAATTTGCACCCTCATCAACTACAGGTGGTCTAGGGTTGAGATTGTGTCCGTCCACTTAGTAGTGGGATAGGGAGGACAAGGAGGACAGGGATGTCAACGTTAGAACAGTGTGTATAGTGCAATATATATATGTATATATATATATATATATATATATATATATATATATACGGTTTAGTTGAAAAAGTCAGCAGCACTCCCAATATGATGCAGCATTGTTCTTTATTCCAGCTCAAGCACAAAAGCCAGCGAGCTCAGCTGCTGCTTGTTTTTTGTAATATATATATATATATATGTATATATATATACAAAATAAAGGACTGCAGCACTCTTCTTTGTGAAACAACCGCCTTTATTTGGCCATCAGGTGGGGGTGACAATGTTTCGGGATCCTGTCCCTTTCTCTAGCAGCTAGAGAAAGGGACAGGATCCCGAAACGTTGTCACCCCCCCATCTGATGGCCGAATAAAGGCGGTTGTTTTACAAAGAAGAGTGCTGCAGTCCTTTATTTTGTATACTTATACAGCAAGGAGGAGAGGAGCTGTGACTGCTGAGCACCAAGGGGAGCTGTGCTGCACCAATATACTAATATATATATATATATATATATATATTATAGACAAAGATAGATAGATAGATAGATAGATAGATAGAGTAGGGATAGATGATAGATATAGGTAGATACAAGTGTGTCTGAATAAATTACAATATCATCAAAAAGATAATTTATTTCATTAATTCAATATAAAAAGTGGAACACATATAATATATAGGGTCATTACAGAGTGATCTATTTCTATTGTTAATTTCAGTTAATGCTGATGATTATGAAAATCCAAAAGTGATTGTCTCAGAAAATTAGCATAATTACATTAAAATACCTGCAAAGGCTTACTAAGCATTTAAAAGTATCACTTAGTCTTGTTCAGTAGGCTTCACAATCATGGGGAAGACTTCAGACTTGACAGATGCCCAGAAGACAGTCATTGACACACTCCAAAAGGAGGCTAAGGCACTAAAGGTCATTGCTATAGGAGCTGGCTGCTGTATCCAAGTATATTAATAGAAAGTTGAGTGGGAGGCAAAAGTGTGGCAGAAGAAGGTACACAAGCAACCAAGATAACTGCAGCCTTAAAAAGTTTGTTCAGAAAAGGCCATTCAAAAATGTGGGGGAGATTCACAAGGAGTGGACTGTTACTGGAGTCTTTAAGAGCCACCACACACAGACATATCCAGGACATGGGCTACAACTGTTGCATTCCTTGTGTCAAGCCACTCATGACCAATAGACAATGCAATAAGCATCTAACCTGTGCCAAGGAGAAAAAGAACTGGACTGTTGCTCTGTGATCCAAGGTGTTGTTTTGAGATTAAAGTAAATTTAGTATTTCATTTGAAAATCAAGGTCTCACAGTCTGGAGGGAGTGAGGAGAGGCACACAATCCAAGCTGCTTGAGGTCTAGTGTGAAGTTTCTACAATCAGTGATGTTTTGGGGAGCCATGTCATCCACTGGTGTAGGTCTACTGTGTTTTATCAAGATCAAAGTCAGTGCTGCCATCTACCAGGAAATTTTAGAGGACTTCATGCTTCCCTCTGCTGACAAGCTTTTTGGAGATGGAAATTACATTTTCCAGCAGGACTTGGCACCTATTCACACTGACAAAAGTACCAATACATTGTTTAACCCATTAAGGACCAACCCTCATTTTTGCAATTCTGACCAGTGTCACTTTATGACACACTCTGGAATGCTTCAACATTTCCTAGTGATTCCAAGACTGATTTTTCATGACATATTGGACTACATGTTAGTAGTAAATCAAGGAAGAGATTTTCTGCTTTTCTTTGACCAAATAGTGTTTACATGCAGTGAAAGTTCAAAGCCATGACGGGTATTGCTGTCATTGGTCATTTAGGGGTTAGTAACCACAGAGTCACTTTGCTTGATTGGCCAGCAAAGTCACCTGACCTTAACCCATTGAGAATCTATGGGGTATTGTCAAGAGGAAAATGAGAGACACCAGACCCAACAATGCAGTCAAGCTGAAGGCTGCTATCAAAGCAATCTGGGCTTCCATAACACCTCAGCAGTGACAAAGGCTGATTGCCTCCATGTCACACTGCATTGATGCAGTATTTCATGCAAAAAGCCTTCTTACCAAGCATTGAGTATTTACGGTACATACTTTTCATTAGGACAGCATTTATGAGTTAAAATTCATTTTTTCAGTTGGTCTTATATAATATTCTAATTTTATGAGATAATTACTTTTGGATTTTCAATGTCTGTAAGCCATAAACATCGATATTTACAGAAATAAATACCTGAAATAGATTAGTCTGTTTGTAATGACTCTGTATAATTTTTGCAATTATCTTTTTTGTCATATTCTAATTGTTTGAGATGCTCTTGTATATAGATAGGTAGACTCAGCAATAGATTTATTGTAAATATAGAGACAGATATATACATAAATACATTTCTAGATACATACCATTGTGCTCAAAAGTTTACATATCCAAGCAGGTTTTTTGTTTTCTTGGCCTTTTTTCACAGAATATGAATGATAACACAAAAAACTTTTTTCCATTCATGGTTAATGGTTGAGTGAAGCGATTTATTGTCAGACTATTGTGTTTTCTTTTTTTTAATCATAATGTCAACCAAAAACACTGTTATCAAAAGATCACATACCCCAGTTCTTAATACCTTGTATTCCCCCTCTAACATCAATGACAAGCTTGAAGTCTTTTGTGGTAGTTATGGATGAGGCTCTTTATTTTTTCAGATGATAAAGTTGCTCATTCTTCTTGGCAAAAAGCCTCAAGTTCCTATAATTTCTTAGGCGTTCTTGCATGAACTGCACACTTGAGTTCTCCCCAGGGCAGCTCAATGATATTGAGGTCAGGAGACTGAGATGGCCACTCCAGAACCTTCATTTTGTTCTGCTGTAGCCAATGACAGGCCGACTTGGCCTTGTGTTTTGGATTGCTGTCATGTTGGAACGTCCACGTATGTCCCATGCGCAGCTACCGGGCTGATGAGTGCAAATTTGCCTCCATTATTTGCTGATAATGTGCTGCATTCATCTTTCCTTCAACTTTGACCAAGTTTCTTGTGCCTTTGTAGCTCACACATCATCACATAATCAGCGATTCACCTCCATACTTTACAGTAGGAATGTTGTTCCTTTCATCATAGGCCTTGTTGACAACTCTCCAAATGTAATGTTTATGGTTGTGGACAAAAAATTCGATTTTGCTCTCATCACTCCAAATTACCTTGTTCTAGACGTTTGGAGGCTTGTCTGTGTGCTGTTTGGCATATTGTAACCAAGATACTTTGTGGCGTTTGCTTTCTTCTGGAGACTTGACCATGCAGCCCATTTTTCTTCAAGTGCCTCCTTTGTGCATCTTGAAACAGCCACAACACTAGTTTTCAGTGAGTGCTTTATTTCAGCTGATGATATGTGTGGGTTTTTCTTTGCATCCCGAATAATTTTCCTGGCAGCTGTGGGAGAAATTTTTGTTGGTCTTCCAGACTGTGGTTTGGTTTTTACATAGCTCCTGATTTTCCATTTGTCAATCACAGTTTGAACACTGCTGACTGCCATTATCAATTCATTGAATATTTTTTTGTATTCCTTCCCTGTTTTATACAGTTCAACTATCTTTTCCTGTAGATCTGTTGACAATACTTTTGCTTTCTCCATGACCCACAATCCAGAAATGTCAGTGGCTCGATGAAAGATACAAGAGTCTGTCTGGATCCCAGAAACTCACTCAGCTTTTATGCAGACACACTGATTACAAGCAAAAAGGTCACAGGTGAGGATGTAACCTTTATTAGCCATTCAAACCCATTTGTGTGAACTTCCAGGCATGTTATCAGGCCAAAATCACCAGGGTATGTGACCTTTTGATCAGGGTCATTTGGATGTTTTTGGTTGCCATTATAATTTAAAAAGAGAAAACACAGTTATTTGACAATAAATGGCTTCACCCAACCACTAACCATAAGTGTAAAAATGTTTTTGTGTTATCATTCACATTCTCTGAAAAAGGCCAAGAAAGCAAAAAATCTGTTGGGGTATGTAAACCTTTGAGCACAACCTTATACATGTATGTATATATAAATATATATATATATATATATATATATATGTATATGTATATAATATATATATATATATATATATATACAGTATATATATATAGTTAATTAGTAAAATTACTTTTGAGCACAACTGTATGTATAGATAAGAGATAGATATATAGAGGGATTGCAGTTATATAATGTCCCAACCCGATATATTGTAAGCTTGCACCCTTTAGTGACTTTGGATTAACTCAAATGTTTAGCATTGTATTTACGAAAAAAAAAAACGAGAACAAAACGATGTGTGGGTCCCCCCTATTTTTGCAAGCAAGCAAAAGTAAAGCAACCAGCTGCACACTGGTATTTTCAGGGTGGGAAGGGTCATGTTTACTGGCCTTCATAGCCTGAAAATACCATACCCCAGATTTGACGCATCACCCTGTCTCTTCCTGCTACCCTGATGGTGGTGATAAACAGGGTAGTGGTTTGTGAGGTTGATGACAACTTTGTAATGTCAGCTGGTATCAAACCTGGTGTTAGTAATGTCAGGCATCAATCTGATACCTGACATTATGAACGCAGTAAGTACTGACACAAATAAACAAATTTTTTTCTGGGGAAAACAACTCCTCAAAACATCCCTCTTTCATCCATTTGTTTTTTTAAATAAAAAATGTACATCTAAAAATTTACCTTTCCACCAAAAATTGAAAAACAAAAAAAAAGCTGTTGCAGTCCAAGATGGCAGCCCCACACAGGTCCATAGCAGGGTGGATTGATTTAAATCACGCCGATTTAAATCATGATTTAAATCACGATTTAAATCAAAAGGTTTTTTTCTATTTAAATCGGATCGATTTAAATCATGATTTTAATCATGATTTAAATCACTGATTTAAATCAAAAGGTTTTTTTTTAATATATAAATCACGATTAAAATGAGAAGTGAGAGCAGTGTGCATGTGCGCCCATAGTTACACGGACGAAACTAGGGGCAACGATCTAACGCCAGGGTGAGGGGGGGACCCCAAAGTAAGTAAAAATCTTTTTTGTTTTACTATATGGCAATAGGTAGGTGTTTAAAAGCAGCATGTCTTAATTGTATAAACTATTAATAGACTCCACATTTTGTTCATACTGCCCCTTTAATTCCACACTTCTAGCTTGGTTTCAGTTTTGGTTTAGTTTCTTTTTCCCTGCATTCAGTTGACATGCCCAAACTTGTTGGATAGTCAGCAGTACTTGGCTCAGGCTGTAGTAACATCAGCAGTGCTTGGCTCATGCTGTAGTAACAATCAAACTTCATAAGTGATCTGACTGCATCGGCTTCATCCGCAGGAGTAGAGAGATTGTTTTCTTCATTTGGTTTTGTGCACACAACAGTCCGAAACCGCTTAGGAACTGCTAAAGCAGGACAACTGGTTTTCCTATTAAAAGTCCTAAATAAACAGTAGGCTTAAAGGACTGATGTATTCACTGAAGATGTTTGCTTACTTCAAACGTTAGAGATAGGCTATTGTTAAAAAGTACTTACTCTCTGTAGTTCAATTCTGAGTGTTTAATAGTGCAAATAAAAATTATTAGGTTTCATAATCAACTGTTTTAATATTTTTATTTGTGTAAAACAATTAGATTTGCAAAAAGACAAAGTTTTGCTTGTGTACAACTTGATTAAAAAATCTGATTTAAATCAAATGATTTAAATCAAAAAAATCTGATTTAAATCAAAAAAATCTGATTTTTTTGATTTTTTTAAAAAAATCAAGATTTTTATCCACCCTGGTCCATAGTCAGGGCAACTGACAGACCCTCGCTGTTATGGAAGTGGACACTCCTGGTGGTTTTGACAGATTCCAGACACATAGCACACCACTTGTTTGTCAATCTACCATCTTGGCCTACACATCCTTCACAGTGCAGTAGCTTGTCAGGTATAAACTACTCCACCCTCTCTCAGCAAAGCAGCCAGCCACAGTTGTGGTGATGGAAAAGATTATTTCTTCCTACACATTCCAAAGCAAAGAGCCTAAACATCACAGTCTCCCACATGTTGGTTAATGCTGCCTTTCCGCCTGGTGGAACCCAGGTTTGAGACATACACCCATATTCAAAGATAAATGTGAACATATTTGTCCCCCACTAGGGGAGATTATTATTAAAAAAAAAATGATATTGAGAATTATTATATATACCGTATTTATTTAATATTACGGTGTAAATCAATAAATATAGCAATGTTAATATTTATGAGTGCATGGGAACAAAATATTCATAAGTTATGTGTCGTGATAATTAAATCAATCACCCACCAAGAGAGAGCAGAAAGAAAAAGCATAAAAAAAATAAATATATATAAAAAATAATAGATAATATCATATGATTATATACATTATATTTTACTGTGTAAAATAATTAATGTACTAGATAGTAGATATTTTATTAAAATTTTTCTATTTTATTTAATTTACCTATTTTTATGATGAAATCCTTTTTCTATATATAAACTGACTAATCAGAAGATTTGTATGGAATATAATGTAGATTTTTGATGATTGATTTTAAACATAACTTTGAATTTGAGATTGTGTGCAAATACATGTCACTTCTATCCTCCCCTTCCTACCACGTCATTATGATGTAGTTAATTTGTTGTCTTTCAAATATATAAGGAAATTTGGTGTATGTGCTCTTGATATTGCTAATCCCTCAGGAAGGAGCATTGCAGGCTCCGAAGTGCATTGAAGAAAGGAATAAAGAGCATAATTACATCAACCCTTGGTTCAGCATACCCATTTCAGCAGCATGGATTGTGTACACTTCATCCCCCTTCTTTGAATTTCAGTTGAATACCGTTTACACGTGGAGTGTGGATCCTGCAGCAGCTGTATACGCACGTAACACCAGGTTGTGTCCAATACTGTATTAATACTAATAGTCATACAATAGTAAATACTATAGCAATAGCCCAGCTATCATTGAGATAAGACCCTATTGCGCTTTGTTGTCTCCTATTATTTAGGAGTTTGAGCAATGTCTGTCTCCGCTAATCCTGGAGCCAGGGAAGTCCATGTGTGATATCAGTGCAAACCTTTTGGTGGACCAATGCTGGGGCAAACTTACTTGTATTGTATTGTGTTGTACTTTCTAATAACTGTTTCTTATGATTGTTTAAACATGAACCTCTGTATTGTGAAGTACTGCGGAATATGTTGGCGCTATATAAATAAAGATTGTTAAAAAAACGCACACACATGTGTTAACACATATGCGTTTTTGAACTTTGAAAAAAAAATGTCCTACATGTTCCCAAAAACGGATTTAAGGCAAAAACGGAGGGTATGTGTGAATCTGGCCTATCTCAAAGGTCCGGACTCTAATCACACAGGTGGGTGGCATATCAGGGTGTACTAGAACTACAGTGAAAAGCACATGATGCCAGAAAAACTGTTGATGAGGGTGCTAGAGCTGAGGAACATGGATGAAGAAGTGATGGGCATAGAACATCCAGGAGATGAAAAAGAAATTATACCCCTTTCTATTGTGTGAGGTTGGTGGGAGATGAAGAGGGAAGCAAATGATAATGTTACCAACATAACAAGGACTTGAGCCACATGGATGCGTCATACGCATGAACACCTTTTTGCTGCACTTTCTGCAACATGATGCCCATATCCTTAGTGTTTCAACCAGAGCTGGGGTGCATGGGGTACTCGGTCACCGGGGCTTCTGTGTGGGATGTCACGGATGGTCGGTATCCCCGGTGCCGTGCCCTGGCGAACAACTATACCAGGTGTTGATGGTAAAACGATGGGGGTGAAAGGGGTTATTTACAGGGGGACGTGACGCCACCTGTAGAGTCCGGTAAGGTGGTACCGGCGCTGCCAGCCGGCCGCTGAGGTGATGGAGGGGGCAGCAGTGTGTGGTACAGCTCCCCACAGGTGGAGCTTTACCTCAGGGCAGCTATGATGGTGGTGAGACGGTGAGGGAGGACAGTGATGGTAATGGTGGTACAGTTCTTACCCCTCTGCTGTTGATGTTGATGATGATAAGTCCTTTGAGCTGCGGCAGGAAGAATAACAGAAACCGTTTCCATTTTAACTTTACTTTACTCGGTACCGGCTGATGGCATAACAATACACGGTACAGTTTGGTTCAGGGTGTTGTTACCAACTCAGGATTTCTCTTAAGGAGTCTTTAGATGTTCTTTCTCTGTCTTTCAGGGTTTCTATTCTCTTTCTAGATCTTTCTGTCTTTCCCACCTTTGAAGAGCTCCCCCGCCAGTCCTGCAGTCTGTGTCTAGTAGGCTTAACTTGACTATTACCGGTCCAAATGGGAACAGCAGGAACGCACAAGTTTCCCACCTGACACCGGGTTTCAGTCTTTCCTCACTAGTGTAGGACCATCTTTTGGGCATGAGGGGTGAGGTACCTTTGTGGGGCTGTCAGCAACCCGGTCCTGTTGGGCCTGCAGCTCGTCGGCTTCGCAGTCAGGGCTGAACTCCTGGCTGCCTCGGTAGTCCGTGTCACCTGTGTACCCTCAACATGACCAGCTGGCTTCTACCAGTCTTGGTCTGTTGCCATCTGTCCTGGGTCCCCTCATAAAGATGGGGTACCCTCCACTCAGCTGAGCCGCCAGGCGTGACCACACGGTCTGCCTTCCCAAGCTGTCTGAGGTAAATTCTTAACTGTCACTCTGCTCTATCCTAAGCTCCGCCCACCACCTGTGGAACCTACCATATTACCAGTTCCCCCTACACTAAGTGGTGCGGACCTAAGTGAGTGCTAAAAATAGACTCCATAAGATTTAAATCCTAACCTAGCAACTTACAAGGAAAAACACATTTTATATTCAAGTGTAATACCATTCTGTGGCGCATACCCGCAGGGGCGCCACACACCCCCTTGGTGAAACACACCCGTCCGCGGGTGTCAAACCAAACCTGAAATACAAAAATGCATTTTACATATAACATTGAATATTTAGAACATTTATCAACAATAAGATTGCTTCTTTTCTTCCCTTGCGGGAGGCTCACTGCTTATAACGTTGCATTTAACTTTGACTATAGTCTAGTCCTTGTCGGTCCAACTGGGACCAGGTAACATGTCTCTGATTACTGTCATCAGGATTTAACACAAAACAAAATCTTCGCATACATTTATATTTATGTACTGCAAGAGTTAAAACAACAAAAAGAACAATTGCACTTTAACAATTATAGGTCCCGTCTGGGTGGCCCTGCAGTAGGTGTTCCTTCACGTTCCTCCGACCAACATGAACTTCCTGGTAAAGACCCTCCTCTTTGGCAAACCCATACCCGGTACTTAAGATTAAAAGTAGTGACCACCCCCCGTTTACGTTGGTCTAGGGGCAGTGGGGCTGATTACGGGCCATGACGCGATCTTGGCGGGTCTCAAGTTCATTTGCATACCAGGCCTCGCGTCGTCGATGTCGTTCAGCCTCATCGTCGGGTTCAAGGTGGGTAAACCAGGGACGGCCTACCGGTTGCCATGTATGTCCGCTGTTATCGGTGCAGGACGCTGCTCTCCTTCCTCTGCCCGTTGTTGTTGTTGCTGGTACCGCGACCCTCCATAGCTCGCGGGGCCCGGCCTCCTCTGCGCCGACGGCTGTTCCTTCCTCTCGGTCCTCCTCCCCAGTCAGGTCGGGCTCTGCTGAGAACTGGATAAGGCTTCCCGGTTCGGCAGTCTCCTCTCTTCCGGGCTCCATACTCGCTGGATCCTCCGTTACGGTGCTCGACCGGCCCCCTTGGTTGATTGAGAGCAATGGGGCGGGGAAACTTTTTGACGCCTCTTGAATGGCCCATGTTTGTTGAGGGGTCGAGGCACGCCCCTAGGCCGGCACATTGTTCTTTATGCACTTTTAAGCCCGCCCACTACGAAGTTACTGTGGGCAAGTCCTTCGGGCTTTTCCGGAGCCCGCCACTGCCTTCGTCACTCCTCGGCAGAGCGGAGGGGGCGGGGCTTATCTTCCCGCTCTTTCTCCTGCTGTAGTGACGCAGTTTAAATTTCTGAGGCGGTGTAATGGCGGCTCGGCTCAGTTTTTATAATCCACACAGTTAGACTGTAATAAAGTTCTTAAGGCACACTTCACCTGGTAGATACCAGGCTGGCTCATCCTGTTCGTGACGCCAATTTGTTTCAACCAGAGCTGGGGCACATGGGGTACTCAGTCACCGGGGCTTCTGTGTGGGATGTCACGGGTGGTCGGTATCCCCGGTGCCGTGCCCTGGCGAACAATTATACCAGGTGTTGTTGGTAAACGGTGGGTGTAAAAGGGGGTTATTTACAGGGGAACGTGACACCACCTGTAGAGTCCGGTAAGGTGGTACCGGCGCTGCCGGCCGGCCGCTGAGGTGATGGAGGGGGCAGCAGTGTGTGGTACAGCTCCCCACAGGTGGAGCTTTACCTCAGGGCAGATATGGTGGTAATGAGACGGTGAGGGAGGACAGTGATGGTAAATGGTGGTGCAGTTCTTACCCCTCTGCTGTTGATGTTGATGATGTTAAGTCCTTTGAGCTGCGGCAGGAAGAATAACAGAAACCGTTTCCATTTTAACTTTACTTTACTCGGTACCGGCTGATGGCATGATGGCATAACAATACACGGTACAGTTTGGTTTAGGGTGTTGTTACCAACTCAGGATTTCTCTTAAGGAGTCTTTAGATGTTCTTTCTCTGTCTTTCAGGGTTTCTATTCTCTTTCTAGATCTTTCTGTCTTTCCCACCTTTGAAGAGCTCCCCCGCCAGTCCTGCAGTCTGTGTCTAGTAGGCTTAACTTGACTATTACCGGTCCAAATGGGAACAGCAGGAACGCACAAGTTTCCCACCTGACACCGGGTTTCAGTCTTTCCTCACTAGTGTAGGACCGTCTTTTGGGCATGAGGGGTGAGGTACCTTTGTGGGGCTGTCAGCAACCCGGTCCTGTTGGGCCTGCAGCTCGTCGGCTTCGCAGTCAGGGCTGAACTCCTGGCTGCCTCGGTAGTCCGTGTCACCTGTGTACCCTCAACATGACCAGCTGGCTCCTACCAGTCTTGGTCTGTTGCCATCTGTCCTGGGTCCCCTCATAAAGATGGGGTACCCTCCACTCAGCTGAGCCGCCAGGCGTGACCACACGGTCTGCCTTCCCAAGCCGTCTGAGGTAAATTCTTAACTGTCACTCTGCTCTATCCTAAGCTCCGCCCACCACCTGTGGAACCTACCATATTACCAGTTCCCCCTACACTAAGTGGTGCGGTCCTAAGTGAGTGCTAAAAATAGACTCCATAAGATTTAAATCCTAACCTAGCAACTTACAAGGAAAAACACATTTTATATTCAAGTGTAATACCATTCTGTGGCGCATACCCGCAGGGGCGCCACACAAGCATTCAAACTACTGGGTTGCCACATTGTTGGATCCGTGGTACAAGTGTAAATTTAGCCAGATGCTTCCCGCCCTGGAAAGGGACACATGCATGCAGGAGTATCAAAAAAACTGGTAGGCAAGCTTAGGACTGGTTTTCCCCACCACATCAGTGAGCGACACAGTATGGATAACAGATCTACACTTATAACAGAGCTAATTTGGGAACCTTTAACATTTCAAAAACAAAGGAGTGGCCTGAGCTTACCAGTCATGCCTTGCATGTTTTGTCATGCCGGGCAGCCAGCGTTCCCTTAGAATGCGTCTTCAATGGTGCAGGTAGTATCCTGACAGATAGGCGCATCCAGGTGTCTCCTGAAAATGTATACCGCCTAACTTTCTTCAAGATGAACACTCATGAATCTCAAGGGACTTTTCTACCCCAGTGGCACATTTGACAGAGTAGGAAATGTACTTTCCAGCGTGCTGCATTCATCTCATTTTCTAGTTTTTATTCTGGGTCAATTGATACTCTTTATTTTTGAAATGTGGTGACTCTTTTTGGATTCTCCTTGTCTGTTTCCTGAATTTAGCAGGGCTCTGTGAGTATAATGCCTACATATATCACTCATCCCCCTGTTACTCAGGAATGTTTAACCTTAAAATGCTAGGCCAGACCCAGTTTCAGACCCTGTGCCATAATGCAGGCTGCGCCATTTTCCAGTTTTCATTTGGTCAATGGATGACACTATGGTTGTATCTGGCCCTAATCTTTTGAAATATGAAAACTATTTTTGTTGTCTCCTTGTCAATTTCCTGAGTTTAACAGGGCTCAGCCCCATGTCTACACCTGAAGCTTGAAATACTCAGACAAGCCTTGTCCGATGCATCCATAATGCACTATGATAAAAATGATATCTCTGGGAAATAGATTGCCCATTTTTCTGGTGCCTGCCCTAATTTGAGCTGTTTTGGCAGCTTTTCGGCCCCTTTTAAGGTGTTTCTAGGCATTTGATTTGGCCTCCCATTCATTTAAATAGGGTTTGGAAGGTTCCACGAACCGGATCGGAACTTGTTCGGCGAACATTGCTCATTCGGCAAATCGAACTAAATTCAAACTTTCATCTCTAATCCTGAATGGAGTTTAAATTGAACCAAACACAGAGTTGCAAAAATTAATAGAGGTAAAAAACGTTTTGCACACACACAGATGATCATATAATAACAGCTATAATAATGTCCCTTTCTTTACTCAATACAAACCCCAGTTGAATGAGTTTGTCATTATAATAAAAATATGTGTTTATTCTGAATTTTAATCAAACACTTTGCAGTATTATCAATAATAACAAAATTGGGTACGATGTCTACCATTTTGTCTCTTAGCCTTGTTATTTCTGACAATACTTCACAAACAAGCACTTGGCTCTCCTGCAACAGCTTTTTTAAAATGTGGACACATTCAATCTATAATGGTACCTTTATACGCCGCCACAGAGGGCAGCAACAGGCAGGCACCGCACGTGCGCGTTTTCAACGGTTGCTAACGGTGCCTGATGCCGCATATACACGCCGCCACAAGGTGCTCCACAGAAGGTATTTTCGTTCCCCGGAAGTGCCGACGGGTGCCGCAGGTTACCTTCTGTGGAATACCTTCCCTGATTTACACGCTGCCACCACAAGGGAATATGGGCGTACATATTGTGCGCCGTCACTACATAGGCGTGACAGAGTTGTGTATTACATGACGCTCGTACGCTGATTGGACAATGCAATAACATCATGATTGGCTAGCCGGCGCAGGAAGGCTGGCTAATACATGACGCTATTGCAAATGTGTAGTGTGACTGGTCAGCTCATTAAATATGCCGCCCTGTACAGGGACAGCCAATGATTACACAGTAGCCCCCACCAATGATCGCAGATGGGACGTGGTAACCATGACGCTGTGGAATGCCCCTGGGTTTTCCCTAGGCCACACAAAAACCTTGCCTGTGCCCGGATTACACGCTGCCACCATAGGGATTATTCCTGCCTGTTTTGAGCACGGCTCAAACACAGGTATCCGAAGACACAGGAAGGAACTTCCTGAATTACACGCCGCCACTTCGCGGTCTTTTCAAGGCAAAAGGAATAATTGTGTCCGATGCCTGGCGGTTTCTACCTTCCTGTGGCGGCGGGTAAAGGGACCATAACATGCAATCATGCAATTAAAGTCAAAACTTCTATATTCAATTGTACGCATAAAACTTTGAAAATTAACAATTTTGTAAATTGCAATACTCCTGGAGTAAACACTGTGAGCAGAATTATTAGGCAAATGAGTTTTTAGATCACATGATACTTTTTATACATGTTGTCCTACTCCAAGCTGTATAGGCTTGAGAGCCAACTAGCAATTAAATAATTCAGGTGATGTGCATCTCTGTAATGAGGAGGGGTGTGGTGTAATGACATCAACACCCTATATAAGGTGTGCTTAATTATTAGGCAAATGTCCAAAATTGTGAGATGTCTTGCAGAGGGATGCAGCAGTCTTGAAATTGCCAAACTTTTGAAGCATGATCACCGAACAATCAAGCGTTTCATGGCAAATAGCCAACAGTGTCACAAGAAGCATGTTGTGCAAAAAAGGCGCAAAATAACTGCTCATGAATTGAGGAAAATCAAGCGTGAAGCTGCCAAGATGCCATTTGCCACCAGTTTTGTCATATTTCAGAGCTGCAACGTTACTGGAGTATCAAAAAGCACAAGGTGTGCTATAATCGGGGACATGGTCAAGGTAAGGAAGGCTGAAAACTGATCACCTTTGGACAAGAAACATAAGATAAAAGGTCAAGACTGGGCCAAGAAATTTCTTTTAAATTTAATTTTTCAAAGGTTTTATGGACTGATGAAATGAGAGTGACTCTTAATGGGCCAGATAAATGGGCCAGAGGCTGGATCAGTAAAGGGCAGAGAGCTCCACTTTGACTCAGACACCAGCAAGATCGAGGTGGGGTACTGGTATGGGCTGGTATAATCAAAGATAAACTTGTGGGACCTTGTCGTTTCTGGAAGGCAACTTCTTCAAGCAGTGGTGCAGGAAGAAGTTGGTATCGTTCTAGAAAAACATGATTTTCATGCAGGACAATGCTCCATCACATGCATCCAACTACTCCACAGCGTGGCTGACCAGTAAAAGTCTAAAAGAAGAAAAAATAATGACATGGCCTCCTTGTTCACCTGATCTGAACCCCATAGAGAACCTGTGGTCCCTCCTAAAATGTTAGATCTACAGGGAGGAAAACATTACACCTCTCGGAACAGTGTCTGGGAGGCTGTTGTGGCTGCTGCAGGCAATGTTGATCGTAAACAGATCAAGCAACTGACAGATTCTATGGATGGAAGGCTGTTGAGTGTCATCATAAAGAAAGGGGGCTATATAGGTCACTAATTTTTTTGTGTTTTGTTTTTGCATGTCAGAAATGTTTTTTTCTAAATTTTGTGCAGTTATATTGGTTTACCTGGTGAAAATAAACAAGTGAGATGGGAATATATTTGGTTTTTATTAAGTTGCCTAATAATTCTGCACAGTAATAGTTACCTGCACAAACAGATATCCTCCTAAGATAGCCAAATCTAAAAAACCCCACTCCAACTTCCAAAAATATTAAACTTTGATATTTATGAGTCTTTTGGGTTGATTGAGAACATAGCTGTTGATCAATAATAAAAATAATCGTCTAAAATACAACTTGCCTAATAATTCTGCACACAATGTATTCAAGCATTAGTCAGCTCATAGACCAAACTCCTCAGGCAACAGAGAACAAATTAGAAGAAAATTGGACCAATCTCCACATCATCCAGTTTGCAATGCTGTGAACAAGGCCCGTGGAGGGCAGAAACGCCTGTTGCATTCAATTTTTATTTGTGCATAGTCTGTACTCCAGCATATTCTGTTAATGCTTTTAATGAACTTGCCAATAAAATTAATTTTATATTGAAAACTGGATGATTTGGAGCTGGTCCGATTTTCTTGTGATTTGTACTTTAGGAATAGTTTACATTATTGAATGTGTTGCTAGTTGTATGCAGTATGTCGGGTGCACTACAAGGCCTCTGAAAAAATGCATTAGATGAAACGTCAGACACTCTCGATCCCTTTGCAATTAATATATCTGCTATTTGAAAGCACTTTGTCTCACAGCACAATAGAAATCTAGATGCCTTAAAATTCATAGGCATACAAAAAGGTCATAAATCTTTGAGGGGAGGAGATCTAAGAAGAAAAATGTTAAACAGGAAATCTTATTGGATCTTTACTTTACGTACTAGAGATCGCTTAGGGTGAACATTAGGCAAGATTTGATTTACAGTATATTTGAGTTATCTAGATTGCAATCATTACTGTTCATCCCTAGTAAACATTAACTTTTTCATCATGCTTTGTCTTGCATCTCCATTAATGTTTTTAATTAGCATTATTTGCATATTTTAATTAAGGGTGTTGGTCCCTCTTTCCAATTAGTAATTTGTATGTCTGACCCCCTCCTTTTCCTATATATTACCAGTGCCATGCTGTATTATATGTATCCATGAATAAGGACCATCGCCGAAACACGTAGGTTCATTATATCCCCTGCTGCTGTCGGCCTTAGTACTGCACTGTAATTTTGTAAACATGTTGAAATGTAGACTTGAAATTTTACTTACCTGCTTCATCTCCTCTGAATGCTTAATGGCCACTTTACACACACCAACTTCTGTGTCCAACTTCTGAACAACTTACTGGTTGCAGTGAAATCATGGACACATTGTTCCATTTTGTGGCTGTGTACAAATGGAGCAATGTGTCCATGATTTCACTGCAACCAGTAAGTTGTTCAGAAGTTGGACACAGAAGGTGGTGTGTGTAAAGTGGCCATAAGACTTTACTTCTCAGTATTACTCATATATTGTAACAGAGTGTGCTTTGATCACCTGCGGATCAGATTTTAATAAGTAAGATAGTTAATAGCATCAACAATACCGTTGATTGTATTTGAAATTTGCTTTAATAGATGTTTGGCCTAGCATTGTATACATGAAGCTATTACCTATTACCATAGGTCAAACCCAAGTTTTTTTTTACTGCATAGCATTTTTAAGGAACTTTTGTTAAGGAAAATTAACCATGGTTGTAATACATGAAATGTGATTCTTATTATGGGCAACTGCAGTGCTTTTTTTTCCCTATTTGGGCTTTTCTTGAAACATTGTAATTATGTGCTAATGTCCCTTTTAATCTGAGGTCCAACTGCATGATGTTTCAATAGTTATACAGCTGTGGCATTTGGTAACATGTAAGTCATCACGTCACTTGTAGGAAATCTTATGGAATTAACTTCATTAGCTACAATACTACTTATGAGATAACTACAAAGTTCTTTCACTTCACCCTTTTACACCACAATAGCAGTCCTGTTCTGGCTCTTAGGTTCTCAAGCCAACACATGAGACCCATCAAAATCATCATCATAGTAGTTCCTTCCTCTTGATGTTGCTCTTAGTTGTGCATGTACTGCTGTTCTGATAGTCCTTGTTCACACATACCATGCGTTTTTGCCTTAAATCCGCTTATGGGATCATTTTAGGCTTTTTTTTTCTAAGTCCAAAAACGCATATGCGTTAATGCATGGTGTACTTAAGTGTAGCTGCGTTTTTTAACAACATATGTGTTTTTGTTCAGCATCCGAAAAAACACTGCATGCAGCATTTTTTGGGTGCTGTAAAAAAACGCATGCATTTTTTTAAACATGGGGCCCTATGTGAAACGCATACGTTAACGCATGGCACATATAGGCACCTGCGTTAACGCATGCATTAACGCATATGCGTTTTTGATGAAAAAATGACTAAGTCCAAAAACTTTCCAAAAACATTCAGGACCTCAGGGGACACTATTGGCACCCTTAGAAAAACTAATTTGTTTTTCTAAGGGCTTAAAAAACGGATTGGTATGTGTGAACGAGGCCTTATTCTGTTATAGAAATAACTGTGGTAGATAATAGTAATTTTATCAAAAGTCATAAGAAAAATATATAAAAACAATATGAGACAAAAGGAGAACATTTCATAGGTCAAGGATTTTTTTGAGGGTTAGGATATTCAATCTTTAAAATACTTTAAAGAATAACAAAGGAACGGTCACCAATATATCAATATAGCAATTAAAAAAATATAAATATGTATCTGTCCACTGTTTAAAACAATCTGCAATGGATTCCATTATGTGCTTTAACCACTGACTTAACTTTAAACAATACTTTGGCACTTTTATAAATGCTTCACAATTAGTCTATTCACAGCATATAAAATGTGACTTAATAAAGCATAAAGCAATAGATAGGCAAATTTCCATTTCAGACACAAATGTAGCTAGGCAGTGAAAATATAAAAGATGTTGATATTCCGTGAAGTGCAGTTAAATGTGTAATAAAAACAGTCAGTATCAGTAAACTAAATGAAGTGCATCTACTCTTACAGGCATTTGTGTTATTAGTTAGGCTTTGTAATTACTATGCAAATGAAGTGGTGAACTGTAGGCTTCAAAGCCATGCAAAAGAAAATAATGTTTGCTACTTATACACAAATAAGCTGAAATTGAAAAGTTTTTGGCCATGTGAAACAATACTTTTATCCATTGCTTCTCAAAACACAAATCTAAAAATTAACTTATGTTAGCACATTCTATTTATATATAATATATTTGATTCAAAATATAGAGTGTACTTTGTGGGAAAAATAAAATGTATTTAAAAAAACAGAAGAAAAGAAACTGCACTCAACGGTTCTTCTGTGCTCGCTTTATTATTCTGAACTGGGTTACATAGGTGCGAGGAGGGATGCATGGGTGACGGACGATGGCTTGCTGTTTTGTGCAATATGCACTTCATTTTCTTGCCATTCCCTGTCTAAATGTGCAACACTGATGAAGCCTCAAGAAGTTTGTCCATGCCATCAATCTTTGATAATTTCTGTAGTAATGGACAAAATAGCACTGCAGACCTGTTCCAACTTTCTCACTTTTGCCCCCTTCCCACCTCTCCTTAACTCCTTCTCCAACCCCCCCTCTGCTCCAAGTTCCGAGTGTACAACGGCAGTGAAGACTACTGATAAGTGACGCCCATCACCAATCGGTGTACTATGTTCACTTTTGGAGTAGAAAGGACAAATGAAAGTCTAGCATCAATAAGAACAACTCTACCAAAGTAATAATGTAAATATTCAAAATTTTGTTAGGCAAAAACACATACACTAAACAACTTTAAAACAGAATTGCAGTCAGATATACAGCTCCCAACTCACTAAGTAGGCCAACCTGTCAGTTACCATAAAGTTATCAAGCAAAGAAATATCTGAACATGTTGAATAGCAATGGATAAACTAATGTAAATTTGGTGCCCACAGGTTGGCACGTCACGTAGGGTTACTGCACCCAGACCAGAGTGTGTAGTATCCCTGTGACCAGGAACTGAGATGTCAATAGGGGACCCTCACCACATGCATCCACACACCTTAGGTCAGGTGACCATAGGGTTAACCGTTTCTAGGAAACTGGTCCAGTGGGAGGAGCTTAGGTTGGTAATAGTGAGCGGAAAGTTAGTCAGAGGGAAGAAGTCATTTGGACAGGACCTGCGAGCATCGCAGTAGAGGGCACCTTAAGACAGTAGCCCAGGAACAAATGGGATCTTAACATGTCAGGTGCACCGAATCCGTGCCGATACGTCTCCCGGCCGAAGGATCCAGTCCAAAACAGAGGATTAGCTCCAAGGCGGTGCGGGCAATTACCCAAGCCGCAAAACGGAGGGCACGGGCTTTTCCAGGAGTCGCGGCCACACCGGCATAATTTCCCTAAGCCCCATATAGGGTCCGGAGGTCTCAAGTCAGGGACGTCCATAATGATCCGTGGAGACCGACAGAGGGCTCTGTGCACAGGAGCGCTAAGGAAGGAACAGAGGGAGAGTGCAGTAAGAACAGATGAAAGGACCAGGCAGGAAATCACCGAGGGTACTCAGTGAGATGTCCTAGTTCTCTGGTGACTACCCAGGCCAGCAATATCCGTTGACTGTGTATAAAGACTGTTTACTGCCTGAGTCACCAGTAAAGCCTGGTTCAGAGTCAAAGATTGTGTGTTGTGTTTTATTGGCCTGCGCCGGAGGAGCCATACTCTTGCTCCCTCATAACAGACTGAGAGCCTTCATCTCCACCTGATGAGCCACCTCCCTGTGTGAGTTCTTTATTCATCCATCACTGCCCCTAGGATCTCGCTCCACCTGCGTTACCAATAAAGCTGTCTCATCATCACCCTGGAGGTCTGCAAGCAGTGCCGGTATCATTACCGGAACAGTAGGTGGTGTCACGAACTTTCTTTATGCTTTCTATTTTTAACCCCTTTTTTAGTGACCGCCGCCAGGACCACGGCACAGGCCACCCGCTTGACATCCCCAGTTAATCATCGGCCGGAACCGGGTAACCCACTGCCCTGGGGTGGGTCATAAACATATATATATATATATATATGTATATATATAAATATATATATATATATATATATATACATAAAAAAAAAAAGAAAATGGAACAGCGCAATAATATACTCATCCGTGGTGCAAGTCCTGTGTATTAGTGCCTGTTTTCCTTGATTTATATATATACATATGTATATAATTAGGCATAGGTTCATGATGCAAATATAAATAAACCAATATATCAATAGATACTAAAAAAGGTTGTATATGTGGAGAACACTGGGACGGGGTACTCGGTACCGGACCAGGGTACTGCTGGGGGATGTCACGGTGGTCCTGGTCCGGACCGTGTGACGGGTTCACACAATAAATGGGGGATATTTACAGGGGATAAGGTTTGTCGTGACGCCACCCACGGGTTGTGGTCAGGGTGACCACCGCTGCTGCAGAACCTCCGGGGATGATATTTTGGCAACTTAGATGGAATGGCTCTCCGCAGGTAGACCGCGGCAGTGGTGATTAAAGTATGTGATGGTTATTATAGATGTTGCAGGAAATTAGAGGTGGTAATAGAGATTATGAGAGAGGAGGCAATGGCAGTTTATGAGGGAGAGTAGGGTTTCAGCACAAGGATCACACACACTCACGTTTGTTGTCGTTTTCCAAGTCTTTACTGTGCAGATGGTAAAGCAGAGTATTTTCCACGGAGCCTGTACCGGGCCGGGTTGCTCCCACCCTGACCGGGTCCTGGGCTTCCTACTTCTGCGCTTTGTCTGTGGCCCTGCTGCTGCTTTTAGCTGAACTGCTGGCCCTGTCTCCTCTCACGGGTACCAATCTGCTAGGCAACTTGACTCCTCATTGTCACTGATCCCTCCATGTTGCTTTGCTATGGTACAGTGAAGATGGTGGACCTTCACTATTCCGGTATTCATTGTCCTGTCTGTCTCAGGCACAGCATCGGATCCGGTATCTGTCCTAAGCGCCTCTCCGGGGTGAGTTCAGGGTAACTCCTTGTCCCGGGTGTGTTCCTCTGTTTCTCTGACTCCTTCCCTCAGACCTCTCAGGACCTTCACTCCAACTCGACTCCCTCTCCAGCTCCAACCCAGACTAGTATAGTGTTGTGTGGGGAGTAAACCCGGGTTGATGTTTCTGTGGCACATTAACCCTTGGGGTGCCACATTTATACCAGATGGTAACAAATTATGAAATATATGGACATTATCAGCATTATAATAGTGCCATCCATAAAATAATCAAACCCTTAAAATGTATAGAACAGGGCACAAGATATTAATCTCAAATCCCACAGATGGGGTGCATAATCCCAGAACCCAGAGTAGAGTCCTAATGAGCCTGTTTCTGACCAGAGATAGAAGGCTTTATGTCAATATCAAACCTATGCACAAATAGTGATACAGGCGTGACGGGAGGCAGGTAGGGAATGATGCAAACAACACACATATCGCTGCTCACAGGCAACTTCATTAGGGGAGGCAATGCACACAGAAGCCTAAGAAGTGATATATATATACATATGTGACATTTCAAAATACCTGGTACTGATGTGTGGAGAGTGGTAGGTGGATATGATCCAAATGGTAACCGAATGGCAATACCTGTGCAATGAGAAAGGAAGTATGCAAGTAGCCAAGTAGCCGTAGCAACATGATGCACAAGAATATCCCCTGCAGCAAGTGTGGGGATAAAGCAAGTAAGGTCTAAGCAACTGTGCATGCTTACAATAGTAATGGTAGCACAATATACAAAGTCATGAGTGGACTGGGGATATTGTTATATGTTAGGTCCCCTGGCACCACTCCCCAGCTCACCTCTCCCGAGTCGGCATCCTCTCCTCCTCTGCTGACTGGGCATCCGGTGTCCAGTCGTACTGTATCTTGGAGCCGTTGCCGGGTTCCCTTCCTGTCAGCTGACCACTGGGCTCACACATTAGCACATTACTATGATCGTATTCATGTGACCAATCAGCGGTGCACTAGGTGCACTCCTCCCTGTGACTCTAGGGGCCAGCACGGTCCAACCTGATACTCCCCTTGACCAATAGCTGCTCTTCCTCTGGTATATCAGTCCACCTCCACTGATGAGAGGTCCCTGATTATTAAGTTAGTTTGCTTCTGCCTTGCTGACTGTTGGTCAGGCCTTCCTTGTACCCTGCTACCTGGAACCCTAGCTGTGCTCTTCTCTGGTAGCACTATTCCTGTTTGCCTAGCCTTGTACCATTACCTGGAATCCTTAGCTGTGCCGTAGCATAGGCTAACCTTACCAGCTGCCCCCCTGGTACTAGCAGCCATGGTATTTAGACCCCCTGGCCTTGCCCCTGACAATCCCTGTATAGGGGTTGGTTAAACTAGGTCCAGCTCACCCAGGGGAGTTCGGTTCCACGGCCCAGTGGGTCCACTCTAGGGTGCCTTCCCCAGGAAGCGTGACATTATAGTTCCATTATATCGTTCATTAAGGCAATATAGTACACAGCATAACCCAGTATCTAAGCACATCCAAGTACAGATGTAGGGTTAAATATAGCAAGCAGAAAAAAAAATCTAACTATATAACGTTATAACAAATAGAACTATGTGCCAAAAAGAAAGTGAGTAGTCATCTTGATCAGTTAGTCACAAATGCCAGTCAAGAGTTATTATTCACATGTCATTAATACAAGTGACTGCTAATGTGTATGGGGATGGAAAAATCCTAAAAGGAAACACCAGATGGAAATATATGAAGGGGATCAATCTCTTTGGAGCACTACAGGTATGAGGCAAGTATATACACAGTATATACAGTGTAATCAAAATTAAAGAACAACACACAATTTCCTTGTTATTAAAGTCATTGTGTTGTCCTGTGTGAAAATATCATAACATGAGTAAAATAGCTGTATTTTAAGATTATTTCATAAACTGAATACCGTATATTGTAAAGCACAGAATTAAAATGTAAACGGGATAAAGGAAAAAAGACACTGATCAAAATTAGAGAACAATTTCAGATACCTGCACGTTATTAGTGTTAATCTGGCACCTGGTACGAATTTCCTCAATTATTTGACAAATCCTATTTAACAGGCAGCCAATTTTCCAGTTTGCACTCACTTTTCAAAAATGGTGTGCTGTTCCAAAGTGACTGAAACCCTGCAGCAGCAGGTTGTCCAGATGAAGGCCAAAGGGGTCACCCTACCATCCATAGCAAAAGAATTTACTTACTTGCATTCAGCACTCAATCAGCCAGCAATTTTAATTCAGGATGCCCCCTGTCACACAGCAAAACTGGTAAAGCAGTTCCTTGAAACAGAAAATATTGAAACAGTAAAATGGCCGCCTAGAGTCCTGATCTAAACCCAATAGAAAACCTCTGGAAATCCTTGGTGACAAAGTCATGGCCAAGAAACCCACAACAGTCACAGAAATGTGGAAGAGACTGGAAGAAGAGTAGCCCAAAATCACACCACAGCGGTGTAAGAGACTAGTGATGTCCTGTGGCCACAGATGTGCTGAAGTCATTCAAAGCAAAGACCTGTACACTTCCCACTGATTGGTAAATGTTGTAACCTTCACAAAATGTAATTTAATCTTGCTCTCTGCTACAGTCATTGCTGTTCTCTAATTATGATCATCACATTTTGTGTAAAATTAAGATTTTAAGTTTAAGTTAACAAACTTTGTTTATTTTGGAAAACACTTTTCTAGTGGCATGGTGTACCCCTTACAGGAACACCTTCAAATGTTGATCAAAGTAGATTACATTCTGTCTGAAAACATCAAGTCATCATACATTGTTCTCTCATTTTGATCGGCAGTGTATATGTATCCACCTTATTACTGAAAATGATACTGGCATAATAAACTGGTTGTCGCAAGTATAAGCATTATTATTGCTAAAGAATGGCTATAAACTATTTGTATGCAAATCTGTCATATAGAATAGCTGGTTAAATAAAAACATGCAAAGTTAGAAGTATTTGCATCTTCAGATAACGGTATGCATATATAAAGGCACATACAAGGCATACATGAGTTATAAGCATGATTTAATGATAACATTATGCATACCACAGAAAGAATGGGTCCATGAATGGACACACCCCATAAAGAAGAAGTAGCATGCAAAATGCATGAAACCATTATAAAGGCATATAATATATTGCAATCAAGATTAAGTAAAGTGTAGAGACATGACTGCTGGAGAACAACTATATATAACCAAATGTACAAATGACACAGTACCCAAATAATCCAATAAGGATATAGGAGCAATGGTAGACTAAATAATTATCCATACAGTACAAAATATAATCCGCAAAAAAGGAAAGGAGCCAATGATAGCATGCTGAGTTGCACACATATTTAGTGACTAAACTGTTATGAGAACCACAAGAAAACCAAGCACATACAAAAAATAAATACATAGCCAAACTCTAATGAAGTTCACAGTAGAAAACAGGACAGAAAACCTGAAAGAAGTAAGTCATAATACAAAAAAATTTAAAATAAATGTCAAGCCCAGAGAAGAGGGCACCAAGCCAAACTAGTAAAACATATATAAAAAGGCTTAAGAAATATGGGTAAAAAAATTCTACAAGTAAGATGCTGTTGAATGTTTCAGGAAATACGAAGGTGTACAAGGCAATGTTCAGAGGTAAGAGATAATATGCTTCAAAGTTCCAGTCCAACAACATAGATCCCACATCATAGATGAACGTAGGCTGGAGCTTCATACGTATAGCAATGAACAATGTTCAGGATGACATTACTCATTCCAGGAAGCCAGTGAATAGAAGAATTTATTATAAAACTCCATCTTTACCTAAGAAAAAGTTGTTTTTCATGATCTTCTCCTCTAATATTCGTGTTTAGTTTTTCCAGGTCCTCTATGCAGAGACCCGTTGATCTACTCATACGATGTGTCAAAAAAATGGGATGCTTTGTCAAAAATGGCTAGATTAATTGTAGCGATATGTTTCTGTATGCATTTCCTAAGCTCCTATGTGGTTTCCCCTGTATAGATCCTGTTAAAAAGAAAAATAATCAATAGAAAGCAGTTGTAGAGGCAGTCTGTAGGAGCGCTAGGAATACAAGCAGAGTTGGAATATTTGATAGAACAGACCTTTATTAGTCCTCCAGGGGCCACAACGCATTTCAACAGAACAAACTGTCTTCATCAAGAGGAATGACCGCCTCTACAATTGTTTTCCATTGATTTACCCCCTAACTGAGGGTTAGCAGTGGGAGCCGCTCTAGAATACAAGCTACCCAGCAAGACATGGCATTGCCTGGCAACCGAAACAATGCTTGAGGACCTTGCGTGACATGTTTCCGGTTTGCTCCGGTCACATGATGCATACTGGAACGTGGACAAGCTGGCTTCCCAAGAGCCCAGCTGTATCCAGGAAAGCATCACCACCACTTCCACCAGCATTAGGTGGATTGCTCCACCCACGAACATCTAAACTGGGGTAGTGCAGAGGTGCACAACCTCAGTAGGTGAGTGCAAATAATACCTAACTTATTTCCCCATCTGCTATTGGGTTTACACATTGCACCCCTTCTCTATTTTTTACAAGGAAAAATGATGGCTCTTAGCACAGGTGGTCTTTCAATTAATATTGGACTTGAGTTCACGTTGTTTTAATTCTGTGGGTTCTATAAAGAAATCCTGAACTGGCTTAATATAGTGGCAAATGTTACAATTGCCACATGGTATGAGCCAATGAGAAAATGGCCACTTCCCTGCCAGATAGTGGATCTAGTAAAATGACTCTGAGTTAAATGATCTCCCAAATTGTGTGCTCTTTTTGCCATTGGGAGTGGATGATCATATTTTAATAAGTGGATACTAGGGTCCACCTTAACAACATTCAAGTGATTGATGAGAATATGATCCACCTCACTTCATTGATTGTTATATTATGTGTTTAATTGCAGCTGTTGGTCCCCATGTCAAGCTTTCGATTGTAGCAATGAATTCTGGAAGTGTTCCTTTGCTCATTTGTATGTTTGGGAGATTACTTTCTTTGGATATACCTGTCATGAAAAACGCTTCGTTAAGGCTGGCTTCACACCACGATTTTTACCTGTCAGGTTCTGTCCGGTGTTTTGCAGGAGGCACCGGACACAACCTGAAAATTCCGGATGAACAGAACCGGAGGGAAAATATGCCCTCCGATCCTGTTTTGTGCCGGATTCGTTCCTGCGTGCCTGTGCTGCTGTCTAGTGCTGATATTCCAGCACTGCTATTTTAGCCATGGAGCTCTCCAGGTGCTGAACTATTGGGTTTACACATTGCACCCCTTCTCTATTTTTTACAAGGAAAAATGATGGCTCTTAGCACAGGTGGTCTTACAATTAATATTGGACTTGAGTTCACGTTGTTTTAATTCTCTGGGTTCTATAAAGAAATCCTGAACTGGCTTAATATAGTGGCAAATGTTACAATTGCCACATGGTATGAGCCAATGAGAAAATGGCCACTTCCCTGCCAGATAGTGGATCTAGTAAAATGACTCTGAGTTAAATGATCTCCCAAATTGAGCTCTCCAGGTGCTGAACTACAGTGTCTGCCATTTCAGCTGTGCTGTCCATGTGCTGAACGAGCGTGGCTTGAATTTCAGAGACGCTTCTCTTTCAGCACCCGGCGTCCAGGAACCAGATTGTTTTTTTGCCAGATTCGGCGCGATCCGGCACCAAAGACTCCTATGTTATGGGCATCAGATCACCCTGGACCTGGGAAGATCCGGTATTGTTTATTTTTTGCCCCGAACGCAAAAAATGCTGCAAGCTCCGATTTTGTGTCTGGGGCACAAAACGAAACCGACCAGATCCTACTAGACACAAAACCGGATGGCAAATAACTGTCATCTGCCACTATAGGGACATATGGGGCAAAACCTGATCAGGTTCTGTCTGGTGCATCCTGCAAAACACCGGACAGAACCTGACAGGTACAAATTGTGGTGTGAAGCGAGCCTAACTCTTGTGCCTGTATGCGAAAGTCCTCCTGAGTTGCACAAATACATCTAATTCGAAGAAACTGACCAGTAGGAATACCTCTTTGCAGATACAAAGGATGGAAACTGGTAAACTGAAGTGAGCTATTAGTTGCAGTAGGCTTGTATATACTGTAAGCTGCTGATCAAACATCCATTTATGATTGACAGTTTCATATCCAGGTAAGTTGCCATTGTTGGAGACATGGAGTTATGCTGGGGTCACATTTGAAAGGCACAGTCCGGTAACTGCATCCATTACAGGATGCGTTATTACCGTGTGCCATCACATTTGGCATCAAATTGCAGATATAAATCCAGTAATGGATCCAGATCTGCAATGAGAAAAAATTGAGACACCAAAAACCGGATTCGGTACCACAAGGTACATGATTTTTACCGCAGGCTGCTAAACCGGATGCAGTAACCAGATGGTATTAAGTGCAATCCGGTATTTCTATTGCAGCCTATGGTTGCGGAACCAGATCCGGTTTTCATCATTTTTAATGGTCAAAATCGGATCTGGTTTTGAAAACAAAACAAACGCAAGCCTTAGTGAGAAATATATTCAATAAACCGTTGAATGAAATATATGAACAATGGACCCATTATAGTTAATATATGGACCCAGTATAGTTAAATGAGCACAAGGTATTATTTTCCACGAGAATTATTCCAGGAGAAAAACATACAGTACAACATAAATCCAATTTTTTTTATATCTTAATAATGTACAAAAAACTTTAATTAGCCATCTTTTTGTAACATAGTGTTCTTAAAGTGTCGAGATCACTAGAATATATTAAATATAAATATACCAATCGCCCCATGGGCGTGATAACCTAATGTAAAAGCGCTGCCCCCTTCTGTGTAACTACTAAAATTTATGGGCTGCAGTAATTCGGTGTACTTCTCAGCCTCAGAATGTGCACTGCACATGCTCTGGAGCCAGAAAGTACAACAAATACTCCCCGACAGTGCCCAGGACTGGAAATAGATGCTCCGGGCATGTCATACATGGAAGCCGCCTATAGATTTTAGCATTTACACAAAAGGGGGCAGTATGTTTAGGTTCATTGTCCTGCAGGAAGATAAACCTACACCCCACTTTCAAATCTTTTGTAGCCTCTAACAGCTTTTCCCCTAGGATTACCCTGTTTTTATTTCCACCCATCTTTCCATCTACTATTAGTATCTTCCCTTTTCCCACTAAAGAAAAGCATTCCCAAAGCATGATGCTGCCACCAGCATGTTTGATGGTGGGGATTGTGTTTTCAGGGTGATGTGCACTGTTAATTTTCCATCATACATAGCATTTGCATTTAGCCCCTTCTTGCAAATGCTAGATTTTCCTCCTACATGTCTATCTGAAAACTGCAGATTTGAGTTCTTATGGACTCTATTGATATAACCTAATCTTCTTTTACTCTTTTCTGCAGCTTTATCCCTAACCTGTCTGATGTAATAATAGATTCATGATGCTGTTTGATCCTTAATGTGCTCTAACAAACCCCTGAGATTTTAACAGACCTGGAGTTAGGCAGAGAATAAATGACACTGTACTCAATTTACTAATTAGCTGACTTCTAGAGGCAATGGGTCACTCAATATTTTTTAGGAGTGTCAAAGTATAGGGAGCTAAATACTAGCGCACCTCACAAATTTCAGATTTATATTTTTTAAATATTTGGAATACTATGCACTACACAAATACTTGCTCCTTTGTGTTGGTATATCACATAAATTTCCATATGTAGAGCGTGAAAAAATGTAAAAAGTTAACAAGGTATGAGAGGGAGGGAGAGAGAGAGGGTAAAAAGTTAACAAGGTATGAGAGAGAGAGAGGGAGAGAGAGAGGGTATGTTCATACACTAGGTTTGTGGTGCAGATTTTGGACATTCATAATCTTCACATACTTGTAGAAAAATGCTCCAAAACCATCCCTGTCCACATGGTGCGTTTTTGATGCATAGACACAGATACCTGTGGGTGTAGGGGCTTCTATAATACCACAATACAATGGCAAATCGGTATATAGAAAACATTGGATGGCAGCACTTCCAATATTGTGTGGCAAAGAGTGGCTTTTATTTGCTCAAATGGCACAGAGGCGATGTTTCAGCTATGGATTAGCTTGGGAAAGGCTAGTTCATAGTGGAACATCGCCTCTGTGCCATTTGAGCAAATAAAAGCCACTCTTTGCCACACAATATTGGAAGTGCTGCCATCCAATGTTTTCTATATGTATATACTAGTGCATCTCAATGAATTGGAATATCATCAAACATCAATGTAATATTGCCACGTTTCAGGGCATTTCTGTGAGCCCTGAAATGCATTGAATAGTAAATCAATATTATATTCACCCTTTGACGTCTTGTGAAATATGGCAGCATGGTTTTAAACCCTTCATTCTTCCTACTTTAATTTTCTGAAATAATGATCTTTGGGTTTTTATTGTCTGTAAGCCATAATCATCAACATTAACAGAAATGAACACTTGAAATAGATCACTTTATTTGTAATGACTATATATAATATATACATTTTACTTTATGTATTGTGTTACTGAAATAAATTAACTTTTTGATAATATACTAATTAATTGAGATGCACTTGTATATATGTACTGTATATATATTGTACATTTTTATATTTGTATAAGAATATAATATACATATGTATTGAAAAGACACAGATGTGGGTACAAATAAACATACACACCTTAATTTATAATGTGACTACATTAAAATACAATATGCCTCATTTTCTAATTTGTGTTTTATTATAGCTGTTCACTTGAGTAAACAATGAGGGTGGGAAGTAACAAGCGTGTCTCTGTTCTGCCTTAGGGGAACATATTAATTAAAGCATTCAACAAATCATCACCCACACTTAAAAAAAATAAACAAAATGCCAGGCTTTTTGCCAATAATTACTGTGGTCTCAGTTTCCAGTCCATTGAATGACTAAATGACGGTGTGAGCGGTACTGTGAAACCTAAAAAAAGCAGCCACAATAGAAAGGGATAATATTTAAATGAGATTAATAGAAAAGGTAGTAATGCATAAAATATAATTATGATCTGTGGTTTGCAATTTCTATTTGACATTTTTACGTATTTTAGGCTAATTAAACAGTAAACATTATAAAATCCTGAACAACAGTGTAATAGTTCTAAGAAATAAAGCAATATGTATTATCTGTTATTTGTAATTTAATAGATATTGCTTAAAAAAAACTAACCTAAGGCCCCTTTCACATCTGCAGTAAAGTGTAAAGGCCATGTTACACACACAGATATATTAGTCACAGATCTCTGGTTGCAGTAAAATCATGGACACATTGCTCCATTTTGTGGCTGTGTACAAATGTAACAATGTGTCCATGATTTCACTGCAACCAGAGATCTGTGACCAATATATCTGGGTGTGTCACGTGGCTTTAATTCCCGGCAGATCCAGCAGATGTCGCCACATCTGCAGGATCTGCTGCATAACGGCCGACTTGTGGCACATATGCGGCAAGCACCATTCATTCTCTATGGGGCATTCGGTTGGGTGCGGCAAGTGCAGTATTGCCGAATCCGGCAGATCCGACAAATGCGGGCGCACAAAAAAAATGCTGCTAGCAGTGATTTTTTTTACTGTGCGGCAAGCGCTGCAAGTGCCGGATTTAGCAATACCGTACTTGCCGCACCTGACCGCAAGCCCCATAGAGAATGAATGGTGATGAATGGATTGATGCCGCAAGCCAGCCGTTACGCAGCAAATCCTGCAGATGTGGCGACATCTGCCGGGAATTACACTTTACCGCAGATGTGAAAGCACCCTAAGGCCCCTTTCACATCAGCGTTTTTTTCAAATCGCGGCAGATGCGGTGAAAAAACCGCATCTGCCGCGATTACCGCATACCGGCTGCACTTGCAGCACGGTTGCGGCGCGGTTGCGGCAAGCCCCATACAATGTATAGGCGGACTTGCGGCAGGTGCGGCAAGTGCGGTTTTGGCACTTGCAGCAGGTGCGGCCGCGAAAAAAAGCCGCGGTCAGCCGCGTTTTTTTTGCGGCCACACCTGCCGCAAGTGCCAAAACCGCACTTGCCGCACCTGCCGCAAGCCCTCCTATACATTGTATGAGGCTTGCCGCAACCGCGCCGCAACCGTGCCGCAAGTATAGCCGGTATGCGGTAGTCGCGGCAGATGCGTTTTTTTCACCGCATCTGCCGCGATTTGAAAAAAACGCTAGTGTGAAAGCACCCTAAGTCAAAATAGTTTTAACTCCATTACGACCAATGACGAGTTTAGCCGTCATGAAAAGATGTCAGCTCCCGCATCATGACGGCTAAACTCGTCATGGCTTTGAACTGTCACTGCTTCTAAACAAACAGTGACAGCTCAATGCTAAAAGCTGTCAGTGACAGATGAGGGTTAGGGGCAGAGGTGTGGGGACCCTTGTTAACCCCTTGTTAACCCCTTCCCCCCCAATCATACTTATCTGCCGGCGGGCTGCACTACACCCGCCGGCCATTATCTAATGCTCCCCTGTGTCCAGTCCCCGCTCCGTCCAGGCCCCCCCCTGTGTCCTGTCCAGCCCCCCCTGTCTTCTGCCCCCCCGTGTGCTGTCCAGTCCCCCCTGTGTCCAGCCCCCCCTTTGTCCGGCCGGCACCCCCCATACTGGTCCCCGCCCTCCTCCTTCAATAGTATTTCTGCCGGCGGGCTCATGCACCCGCCGGTCGAGTTGCAGGACCCCCTCCCCCCTGCTCGTACCCACCCCCCTGCTCCTACTCACCCCCCCGAATCATACTTATCTGCCGGCGGGCTGCACTGCACCCGCCGGCCATTATCTAATGATCCCCTGTGTCCTGTCCCCGCTCCGTCCAGCCCCCCTCCTGTGTCCTGTCCAGCCCACCTGTGTCCAGCCCCCCCTGTGTGCTGTCCAGCCCCCCCTTTGTCCTGCCGGCACCCTCCATACTGGTCCCAGTCCACCTCATTCAACAGTATTTCTGCCGGAGGGCTCATGCGCCCGCCGGTCAAGTTGTGGGGCCCCCTTCCCCCTGCTCGTACCCACCCCCCTGCTCCTACTCACCCCCCCCAGATCAAACTTATCTGCCGGCGGGCTGCGCTGCACCCGCCGGCCATTATCTAATGCTCCCCTGTGTCCTGTCCCCGCTCCGTCCAGCCCCCCCCTGTGTCCTGTCCAGCCCCCCTGTGTCCAGCCCCCCCTGTGTGCTGTCCAGCTTCCCCTTTGTCCTGCCGGCACCCCGCATACCGGTCCCCGCCCACCTCCTTCAATAGTATTTCTACTTCTTCACCCCTCTGCTCCTACTCACCCCCCAGCCCCGCTCACCTATTCCGGCGGGCCCGCTCGCACCGTCGGCCTCCTCTGCAGTCTCCGGTGTTTCTCCTCCTCTTCTCAGGGGCTCCTCCTCCTCATCGGTGGGTAAGTATGAATGAAGAATGAATGAATGAATAGATGGATAGATGGATGTGTGGATGGATGGTTGGGTGGATGGATGGGTGAATGGATGGATATGTGCGTGCTTGGATGTGCGTGCGTGGATGTGTGCGTGGATGTGTGTGTGGATGTGCGTGCGTAGATGTGCGTGCGTGGATGTGTGCGTGGATGTGTGTGTGGATGTGCGTGCGTAGATGTGCGTGTGTGGATGTCAGCGTGTGTGGATGTCAGCATGCGTGCATGGATGTGTGCATGCATGCATGAATGTCAGCGTGCATGGATGTGCGTGCGTGGATGTGTGTGCATGAATATGCGTGTGTAGATGTGTGCGTACGTGGATGTGTGCGTGGATGTGGATATGCGTGCGTGGATATGTGCGTGCGTGGATGTGTGTGTGGATGTGCGTGCGTAAATGTGCGTGCGTGGATGTCAGCATGCGTGGATGTCAGCGTACGTGGAGTCAGCGTGCGTGTGTGGATGTGCGTGCGTGGATGTGTGCGTGTGTTGATGTGTGCGTGGATGTGGATGTTCGTGGATGTGTGCGTGCGTGGATGTGGGTGTGCGTGCGTGGATGTCAGCGTGCGTGGATGTCAGCATATTATTACCTCAATAGTCCACCAATTATTGTGTCTCACCTTCACACAAATCACTATTTCAAATCACCCAGACTTCCTCTAAAAAGGGATCTTAGATAATGATGAGTACATTTTCTTATTTATTAAGTGATCACTTATTAGTTATAATTCATTTAATTTCATAAAAACATTAAGATAATTACATAAAAAGTACCCAATTAACTACAAATAGTTCATAACAAGGTCCAGGATTGGAATATTATGTAAACATTTATACAGTATTCATAATTTAATATAATAGCCAGTAATACCGGTAATAAAGGGACACTATTTAATTGTCACTATGTGACTGCACGCTTTTTATATATAATCCTGTGGCTCTAATACTCATACTATGCACTGTGCACATGTGTGCTAGCAACCCCTAGGGGTTGCTAGCACACATGTGCACAGTGCATAGTATGAGTATTAGAGCCACAGGATTATATATAAAAAAGCGTGCAGTCACATAGTGACAATTAAATAGTGTCCCTTTATTACCGGTATTACTGGCTATTATATTAAATTATGAATACTGTATAAATGTTTACATAATATTCCAATCCTGGACCTTGTTATGAACTATTTGTAGTTAATTGGGTACTTTTTATGTAATTATCTTAATGTTTTTATGAAATTAAATGAATTATAACTAATAAAGTGATCACTTAATAAATAAGAAAATGTACTCATCATTCATCTAAGATCCCTTTTTAGAGGGAAGTCTGGGTGATTTGAAATAGTGTGTGTGTGGATGTCAGCATGCATGGATGTCAGCGTGTGTGAATGTCAGCGTGCATGAATGTCAGAGTGCGTGCGTGGATGTGCGTGCGTGGATGTGTGTGTGTGGATGTGTATGTGGATGTGCGTGGATGTGGATGTGCGTGCGTTGATGTCAGCATGCGAGCGTGGATGTCAGCGTGCATGAATGTCAGTGTGCATAAATGTCATCGTGCGTGGATGTGCGTGCGTGGATGTGCGTACCTGGATGTGTGCGTGGATGTGCATGCGGGGATGTGTGCGTGCGTGGATGTGCGTGTGTGGATGTGTGTGTGGATGTGCGTGAATGTCAGCATGCGTGCGTGGATGTCAGCGTGCGTGGATGTGCGTGCGTGAATGTGCGTGCATAGATGTGTGTGTACGTGGATGTGTGCGTACGTGGATGTGTGCGTACGTGGATGTGTGTGTGGATGTGAGTGGATGTCAGCATGCGTGCGTGGATGTGTGCGTGCGTGGATGTGTGCATGTGTGGATGTCAGCGTTTGTGTATGTCAGCGTGCGTGTATGTCAGCATGCGTGGATGTGCGTGCGTGGATGTGTGTGCGTGGATGTGCATGCGTGGATGTGCGAGCATGGATGTGCGTGCGTGGATGTGTGCGTGCGTGGATGTGCGTGCGTGGATGTCAGCGTGCATGCGTGGTTGTGTGCGTGCGTGGATGATGGGTGCATAGGTTGATGGATGGGTGCAACAAGGGATCAAGTGTCATCTTGTTATAGTCTCTGGGATCATAGTCATGGTGCACTGTATAACAGATCATTGTCATACAGTGCACCATAACTCTGTCCCCCGAGACTGTAGGAAGAGGACACTTGATCCCTAGCTGTAGTCTCTGGATTGAGCAGAGGCGATCGAGCGTCGTGGGACCTTCATTGTGGACTACGTCGGAGGCGATCGAGCGTCGTGGGACCTTTGTTGTGGTCTACGTCGGATCTTTATAATACAAATGTAGTCCGAATTTTGTTTGTGTTTTTTTTTCAAATAAAAATATTTTTCTATGTGTGTATTTTCTGACTATTTACCAGAGATTCCTAATGGCGGGTCTAACACTGGCCCTATATTATGAATCTCAGGCTTAGTGCCAGTTGCCAATAAAAAGCTGGCATTAACCCCTTTATTACCCAGTTTGCCACCGGCACCAGGGCAACTGGAAGAGCATGGGTACAGCGCCAGAAAATGGCGCTTCAATGAATGCGCCATTTTCTGGGGTGGCTGCGGGCTGCAATTCGCAGCATGGGGGGCCCAGAACGCTTGGGCCTTTCCATGCTGAGGATTCCAGCCCCCAGCTGCCTAGTTGTACCTGGCTGGGCCAGAAATATGGCGGAGCCCTACGTCATTTTTTTTTTCTAGAATTAGTTCTAGAAATAAAAATAAATGGGCTTCACTGTATTTTTGGTTGCAGCCAGGTACAACCAGGCAGCTGGGGGTTGCTGGCAGTCTGTAGCTGCCAAGTTGTACCTGGCTGGACCAAAAATATGGCGGAGCCCCACGTCATTTTTTTTTTCTAGAATTAATTCTAGAAATAAAAAAAAAAGCCTTCGCTGTATTTTTTGTAGCCAGCCATGTACAACTTGATAGCTGGCTGACTTGAATCCTCAGCGTGGGGAGACCCAAATGTTGTGGGTCCCCCATGCTGCAAATTTCAACCCACAGCCACCCAAGAAAATAGCGCATTCATTAGAGGAGGCATTTTGTGGTGCTGTACCCCAACTTTACCAGTTGCCCTTGTGCTGGTGGCACACGGGTTCTCCATATGCGACATGGTGTCCGCTAACAATTTAAATGGAAAATTAGCTCCAATTGTTAGCGGAAACCATGTCGGGTATGGAGAGCCCCTCCCTGTGTGCCTGAACATTGGAGCTCCCCCACAAGTGACCCCATTTTGGAAACTAGACCCCCGAAGGAACGGATCTAGATGCATAGTGATCACTTTGAACCCCCAGATCCTTCACAAATTCATCCATAAAAATGAAAAAGCACTTTTTTTTCCACAAAAAGTTTCTTTTTTCATTTTTACGGATCAATTTGTGAAGCACCTGGGGGTTCAAAGTCATCTAGATATAATCCTTTGGTGGTCTAGTTTCCAAAATGGGGTCACTTGTGGGGGAGCTCCAATGTTTAGGCACATAGGGGCTCTTTATATCCTACAAGGTGTCCGCTAACAATTCCAATTGTTAGTGGACACCATGTTGCATATGGAGAGCCCCTGTGTGTCTCCACATTACAGTTCCCCCACAAGTGACCCCATTTTGAAAGCTAGACCCCGAAGGAACGGATCTAGATGCATAGTGATCACTTTGAACCCCCAGATGCTTCACAAACTCATCCATAAAAATGAAAAAGCACTTTTTTTTTCCACAAAAAGTTTCTTTTTTCATTTTTACGGATCAATTTGTGAAGCACCTGGGGGTTCACAGTCATCTAGATATAATCCTTTGGTGGTCTAGTTTCCAAAATGGGGTCACTTGTGGGGGAGCTCCAATGTTTAGGCACATAGGGGCTCTTTATATCCTTCAAGGTGTCCGCTAACAATTCCAATTGTTAGTGGACACCATGTTGCGTATGGAGAGCCCCTGTGTGTCTCCACATTACAGTTCCCCCACAAGTGACCACATTTTGGAAGCTAGACCCCGAAGGAACGGATCTAGATGCATAGTGATCACTTTGAACCCCCAGATGCTTCACAAATTCATCCATAAAAATGAAAAAGCACTTTTTTTTCCACAAAAAGTTTATTTTTTCATTTTTACGGATCAATTTGTGAAGCACCTGGGGGTTCAAAGTCATCTAGATATAATCCTTTGGTGGTCTAGTTTCCAAAATGGGGTCACTTGTGGGGGAGCTCCAATGTTTAGGCACATAGGGGCTCTTTATATCCTACAAGGTGTCCACTAACAATTCCAATTGTTAGTGGACACCATGTTGCGTATGGAGAGCCCCTGTGTGTCTCCACATTACAGTTCCCCCACAAGTGACCCCATTTTGGAAGCTAGACCCCCAAAGGATTATATCTAGATGCATAGTGAGCACTTTGAATCCCCATATGCTTCACAAATTGATCCGTAATAATGAAAAAAGAAATTATTTGTGGAAAAAAGTGCTTTTTCATTTTACAGATGAATTTCTGAAGCATCTGTGGGTTCAAAGTGCTCACTATGCATCTAGATACGTTCCTTTGGGGGTCTAGTTTCCAAAATGGGGTCACTTGTGGGGGAGCTCCAATGTGGAGACACACAGGGACCCTCCAAACGCGACATGGTGTCCGCTAACAAATTGAGCTCATTTTCTATTCAAATTGTTAGCGGACACCATGTCGCGTTTGGAGGGTCCCGGTGTGTCTCCACATGGAGCTCCCCCACAAGTGACCCCATTTTGGAAACTAGACCCCCTAAGGAACGTATCTAGATGCATAGTGAGAACTTTGAACCCCCAGATGCTTCACAAATTCATCCATAAAAATGAAAAAGCACTTTTTTTTCCACAAAAAGTTTCTTTTTTCATTTTTACGGATCAATTTTAGATTTTTTCACAAATAAACGCAAAAATTATCAACCTAAATTTAATACTAACATGAAGCCCAATATGTCACGAAAAAACAATCTTATAATCGCTAGGATCCGTTGAAGCGTTCAAGAGATATTACCTCATAAATGGAGAGTGGTCAGAATTACAAAAAATGGTCTGGTCATTAAGCTGCAAAGTGACTCGGTCCTTAAGGGGTTAAAAACAGTAGGTGGCTTAGAATATATAACAGTCCACAAGTCCACAAATAATGGATTTGGTTACACCAAATTTGACAAATCTTATTGCAATTTTTCTCTACATATCTGTTTAAAGGGATCCTGTCACCCCCAAAACACATGTAAACCTATTAAAACCTGTCCCTAGAGCATATTAACACTATCCCTACACTCTTTTTACCTCCTAAATGCAGTAAGTGACATTGAATAAAAACGTTTTATAAGTACCTGATTACTGATGATAATGAGTGACTATGCTATTCATAGTCACTCATCCAGGCTGCCCCTCTGCTTCATATCACGCCTGAATAGGCGTGATCTACAGCCCACATTCAAATTGCCGCCTCCCTGCTGTGCCCTGTCTCGTCCGAGGCTGCAGTGTGGCTGGTGACGCGATCCGCGTCATTCCCAGCGCCTGGTGACGTATTTAGACCGGCGCCGCGCTGTCAGCTTCAAAATGCGCACTGCGCATGCCCAATGCGCATGCGCAGTGCGCATTTTGAAGCTGACAGCGCGGCGCCGGTCTAAATACGTCACCAGGCGCTGGGAATGACGCGGATCGCGTCACCAGCCACACTGCAGCCTCGGACGAGACAGGGCACAGCAGGGAGGCGGCAATTTGAATCTAGGCTGACGATCACGCCTGAATAGGCGTGATATGAAGCAGAGGGGCAGTCTTGATGAGTGACTATGAATAGATAGTCACTCATTATCAGCACTAATCAGGTACTTATAAAACGTTTTTATTCAATGTCACTTACTGCATTTAGGAGGTAAAAAGAGTGTAGGGATAGTGTTAATATGCTCTAGGGACAGGTTTTAATAGGTTTACAGGTGTTTTGGGGGTGACAGGATCCCTTTAACTTGCAGTTATATTTACAATATTAAATGTTATTAGAAACTGTGAGTTTTATTGGTTTCCAATATTTTACACTAGTAAAGCCACTCTATGCATTAAGAATTCTTTATGAAATAAGCTTGTCTAAAAAAAAGTAGGCCTCCCATACACACAAGATCATTGGTGTATCACATGGACCATGAAAAGTTTGAGTTGTGTGAGCACAAGAACATTGCATTTGTGTTGTAGATTTTTTTTAACAAAAGGATTTAACCGTAGCAAGATGGAGAAAACTATTTAGGTGTTGAATAACTATAACTAGAGTCCTACCATAGCACCATCTGTTTATCATGTCAGATTAGGTGTGAAGATATTTTTCTGCATTGTGGTAGGTGTGTCAGAAGAAAATACTGCTTTTGTAAAATGTTGGAAACTGAATATTTTTACAATCTTCGTGTCTTGCATTTTATTAATTATTCTATATTTGATATACTTTATTTAAAAATATTTATTTTCAAATGTAATGTTACTTATTTGATCGTATGTTTACAGCCCACCTGCCATGATCAGTTTAACACCATACTGTATAATTATAATTATCAATATTTAATAGGAGAATGGTGTTTCTCATTGTCCTAGTCCTTCAAACTGTGTTCAGGATACACAGCCACTGACTTTAGTGTTCTTAAATTAGATCTATCCTGGGAAGAACAAACTTCCAAGGTGAAGGTAGTCTTTAATGCAATCTTAGCTTGTACTAATAAATAAACTAAGTGTCCCTGTCATGCAAAACAAGGCAAACATAGTTGGCAGAGAACTCTAAAGGTACCATCACACGCGACAATTTTGCTAGCAATTTCACTGGTTGCAGTGAAATCATAGACACATTGTTCTATTTTGTTGCCGTGTACAAATGGAACAATGTGTCCTTGATTTCACAGCAACCAGCAAATTGCCAGTGAAATTGCCTAGCAATATTGCTGTGTGTGACAGTACCTTAAAGGTACCATTACACACAGAGAAATATTGCTTGCAATTCACTGGTTGCAGTAAAATTATGGACACATTGTTCCATTTTGTACACGGCAACAAAATGGAACAATGTGTCCATGATTTCACTGCAACCAGTGAATTGCAAGCAATATGTGTGTGTAACGGTACCTTAAGTTAAGATATATGCAGTATAAGCAACCTTATGTGTGCTTGCATTACAAGACAAGCTCAAGATTATTCCCCATATTAAACATCAAAATACTGATTCTTTGCATACCAGTCGATACCCATAAAGGTACCGTCACACGTGGCAATATTGCTAGGCAATTTCACTGATTGCAGTGAAATCATGGACACATTGTTCCATTTGTACACAGCAACAAAATAAGAACAATGTGTCCTTGATTTCACTGCAACCAGCAAATTGCCAGTGAAATTGCCTAGCAATATTGCCGCGTGTGACGATACTATAACGCCATCAACAATTGCAAAAACTTTGAAACACAGTGTGACTTTGTGTTTTATAGCAAAAAAATGCAGCATATGAGCTATGCACAAAAAACCCAATGCAAATATTTGCACAACCGGCAAAATAACTAATATGGTACCTTTGTAATGACCAGAGGTCCGTACTAGATCCAGTGAGTCACAGAAACAGAGACGGAGGCAGAAGCAACATAAAATACTTGCTTTTACTTGGGGAAACAGATGGAAAATTTAGAGTAAGATGCACAGATATGTTATTTCCCCAGAAATAGATAAATTATTTACATACACCCAGCATCAAGCTAGGGGTCGGTGTGTTACCTTAATGTTCCTCCTCAGTGTGAGGAGACAATGCCAAAAATAAATTTACCTAAAATCTATACAGAAAAATAAGCGATTTACTACACACAGCAGCAGGACAGGTGTAAATCAGATGGATGCAGTTTAGTGAGGATCACTGAAATAACACACCGATTTACAATCTTATCAACTCTATACATACAATACATATAAACCCAGTGTACATATATGTACATATATATTTATATATCTGATCTGTTGGATACCCGGGTACCTTATCTAATAGTAAAGTTTAGTCCAATTACAGTCTGTACAGGCCTGGGGAAGTACTGTTAACGCAGTCACTTCCAATGGTCTTCAGCGCCAAAAATGAAAAATAAATAAAACACAACTGTAGTAAATAGGGATATTGTGTTCTCTTGTCTGAAGGGGGGTCTTAGTCTCTGTAGCTTTTTGGGAGGCCAAGTGTGTTCACCTAGAGGCCTGCAGTCTCACAGCAGAAATTCAGTCTTTTTCTCTCACAGTATGGCCGACCCGTCTCCTCTAAAGCACTCCTCTCCTGGCAGTAGTATACTCGCTTCTTAGCAGTGAATAAGTCTTTGGTCCCCTCCAGGGGCTCTGCTGTCCAGTGGATCAGTGTCCGGTCTCAGCTTTATCTGGCTCAGACTTCTCCATAGCCACTCTCCTCACAGCACCTCAGGAGACTCGTTTACCTCAGCCCAAACTGTCATAAAGTCCTCCCTGTCTCCGTGACAACCTCCTCAGCTGACAGCCCCCACCTTTTTATTCAGGAAGTAAATTTTTACACACTCTTACATGCCACCCCACTAAAGGTTGGCGTCCTCGACACACCTCCCCACTCAAAGTCCTCTTGCGCATAGCGCTGTGGTGGTATTCCCGCTGTAGCCTGAGTTGACCTCCTGGGACCAGACACTGGATTTCCAGTCCCAGAGGTATCAGTGCTTTCACCAGGAGAAGTTGATGAAGATGCTCCCTCCTGAGGTGCTGCATTCCATAGCACATTGTCCGGATCAGGCACCTGTCCTTGTTCAGCATCCCTAGGAGAAGACATAGGATGCACAACATTCTCACTATATGGCGGCGCATTTACCACAGGGAAAAGGTGGGTAGACACAGGGAAAGGCTCATCACAACATTCGGTATTACTAGGATGAATCACCCCCCGAGAAACAGGTTCTGGCTCCCTGGAAATGGGGCCTGAGTTTTCGAACCGACATCGCTGCAACATGTTACGATGAAGATTGCGGGTCGGTCCTCCAGTTCCCACCGGCTCTAACTCATAGACTGGAATTTCAGGACTCACCCTTCTTTTGACCACATATGGCGTTGCCTCCCATCGATCACTCAACTTGCCCGATTGCCCCTTAGTCCTCACCAACACCCTGTCCCCCAGAGAGAAAGGCTCATTTTGTACTGGGTGTCTGTCCCGGTGAATCACCTGACTGAGTCGGTTACCCACCACCCGATGAACCACCCTTAACCTATGCCGGTGTTCACAGGCCCATTCAGACGCAGTCCGGGGGTGAGTGGAGGAGAGATCTGGCATACTCAACTCTTCAATATCTCGGCCAGGTCGACCGAACATTAGCATGTGTGGGGTGTAACCTGTAGTGCTATGCATCCTGTTATTATAGGCCCACATCAATTCAGGGATAAATTCAGGCCAGTGAGCCCGCTGCTCATTCTCTAATGTCCTCAACATTTGCAAAAGAGTCCGATTGAAACGCTCGCAAGCTCCATTACCTTGTGGATGGTAGGGTGTTGTCTTTGACTGCTGGATACCATACAACTGGTACAGTTCCTTCATTAGAGTACTCTGAAAACATGCCCCCTGATCTGAGTGTATTCTTTGCGGACACCCAAACACTTGGAGAAAATGACGACACAAGGCCTTAGCTGCCGACTCTGCTGTCTGATCTCTCGTTGGCACCGCCACAGCATATTTAGTGAAGTGGTCTGTCATCACCAAGCAATAGGAGCACCCCGACATCGAGTACCCTATCAAGACATAATCAATCATGAGCAATTCCAAGGGGGCAGACGTTTTAATTGTTTGCGTAGGGGCCCGCTGCTCAGGACTCTTACTGAGCCCACAGACCCGACATTGCCGACATGCCTCCGCTACCATGCCTCCCAGGTCAGGGCAATAGAGGACTCGCTGTAGCCACTGGAGTGTCTTTTCACTACCAAAGTGAGCTCCTTTCTCATGCGCTTCACGGGCAACCACCGGCCCCAGCGACATGGGGATCACCAGCTGGTGCCGGTGCTGCAACTCAGATTGCAAATAAACCTTGCGATATAATAGGTCATGTTCAACGCACAACTTGTCCCACTGACGCAACAGCTTCTCGCCTTCTGTGGACAATTGGGCCTTCTCTTCTGGTCGTGGCCATACTCTATCCTGTACCCAAGAGCGTACCAGTTTAATGTCTGGACAGCCATTTTGGTCCTCTAACCAGTCAGCAGGAGTTTTACCAAGGACATAAGGCATCCCTGATGCCACCCCACTTGAATGTACCACACTCTGGAAGATAGGTAATTGACCAAAATCGGGAGTCTCGATGTCCTCGAGTTCATCGTCAACACTCCCTCCTGAGGGTCCCAAAGGCACCCGTGACAGCGCATCGGCATTTCCATTCTCTCGTCCAGACCGAAATTTAATACGATAGTTGAACTTAGCAAGGCGGGCAACCCATCGCTGTTCTAGTGCCCCCAGTTTTGCATTATCTAAGTGGGACAGGGGATTGTTATCTGTCATTACCAACACTTCAGCACCAGTGAGGTATTCGGCAAAACGCTCTGTCATAGCCCATACCAATGCTAGTAGCTCCAGGCGAAACGAACTATAGTTAGCCGGATTGCGCTCAGTGTCCCTTAAAGACCTGCTGCCATAGGCGATGACCCGCTCCCGGCCATCCTGAATTTGGGTCAGTACCGCCCCCAACCCGTGAAGACTACCGTCAGTGTACAACAGGAAAGGGGTATCAAACCGGGCATATGCCAACAACGGGGCACTCGTTAGGGCAGTTTTCACCTCGTCAAATGCCTTTTGCTGCTGAGGCCCCCATTGAATAGGGCGGTTGCGAGGACCCAGCGCTGTCCCTCTTAAAAGTTCATTCAGAGGACCCACTACTTGTGAAAATCTGGGCACAAATCGTCGATAGTACCCCGCCAATCCCAAGAAAGCCCGAACCACCCGCAGGGTCTGGGGAGGTGGCCACTCCTGTACCGCTAATATCTTACTGGCTGAGGGTAACACCCCGTCGGGAGTCACCACATGGCCTAGATACTCTATGCGACTCTTGAACAGTTGACATTTCTTCGGTTTTATTTTCAATCCATGGCGGCTGAGCCGTTGGAGCACTTGGCGTAACTTCTCAAGATGATCTTCAAATGATGTCCCGAACACCACGATGTTATCTAGATATATCAGTACCGATTCGAAATTCATGTCGCCTAAGCAGTGTTCCATAAGGCGTTGAAAGGTCCCCGGGGCATTACTGAGTCCGAACGGCATCCGATTGAATTCGTAGAGCCCCATTGGCAGAATAAATGCTGTCTTTGCCCGATCTTTCTCAGCCATTGGTACCTGCCAATATCCGCTCGCCAAGTCCAACGTTGAGAAGTATTTGGCCCGTCCTAATGCTGACAGGGACTCCTCAATCCGAGGCAACGGGTATGCGTCTCGCACCATGTGCGCATTTAATTTCCGATAATCCACACAAAATCGGAGGGTCCCATCCTTCTTTCGCACCAGGACCACGGGGGCAGCCCAGGGACTTTGGCTCTCTCGTATCACTTGATTGTCCAGCATACTGGCCACCATGCCCTTCACCTCTTGATAAAGTGTCGGGGGAATCTGACGATAACGTTCTCTAATGGGAGGGGTGTCCCCCGTGGGAATCTCATGCTCAATCATCGGAGAGCGCCCAAAGTCTTCTCCATGTCTCGAGAAGGCCTCTTCATGTTCCCACACGACCCTCTCCAACTGCTCTAGTTGCACGGAAGTCAGTTCCTCCCGATCCACTCCCATCTGATCCATGATCACACGACCATTCCAGTCTTCAGTAGGAGATTCAGCCCCCCCTACTTCGACCGCATATGTCCAGGATGACTGTGGGTCTTGCCGCAATTCAAACACTGCCTTATCAGGCATCTTCCCCTCTGGCACGAACAGTTCAGCCAGGATGGCCCCAGCAGGAATGGTAACAGCCTCCTCCAACACGTTAATGCATCTGACTGGCACCCGTCCATTCTTCACAATCGCCAAAGACCGGGCCACATGCACCTTGGCAAGAGAGGACTTCTCTGGGGCTGGCTCAAGTAATACCTCAAGTCCATTCAGCCTCTGCACCCCCCCACTGGCAACATTAAGAGTTCCTCCTGTCGGGGTGCCAGTGAAATTGTGGTCCGTGATGGCACTCGGACTAGGCCCACCCGGCCCCCAGGGACTGCACTTTTCAGCAGGTTACAGTTCAACACTAGGCGGTGTAACATTCTCTGAGTTGGTCGGTGACTTGTAGCATGAGTCCAGTATCGGGGTCCCTCACGGGCATACATCTGATGATTTAGATCTCGCAGAATGTTCATTCCAAGTGTCACCTCCATCCCTCTTCTAGGGGGGTGGTCCACCAGCACTACCCCTTTCTGACCCAGCTCTTGACCAAACATTTTCAGCCTCATCCACACGATCCCTTTCACCGTCAGCTGGCCATTGTTAGCGGCGGTAAGTCTTATCATTCGGCCATCTTCGGGGACCACTAGTTGACTGAAGTATTCCTCGAACACTTCCAGAGGCATAATGGTACATTCAGATCCCGTGTCAACCAAACAACTCATCTTCCGCCCTTCAAATTCTGCTTCTAAAACTGGACTGCATGCGAACAAATCTTGCTCTTCCCGTTGAGGGCTTTGTGGGGGGTGGGCCGCTGCGATTTGCCCCCTCAAGGCAGCGGCTGGGAGTTTAACATCGGCGAAGGAGTCTCTGGGACTGTGGACATCCGGCAGTATCGTGAGATGTGTCCCTGGCGCCCGCACCTCCAGCAGGTAACTACTCTTCGTGGACGGGGGCTCGAGTTATTCAAAGAGGGTGCTCTGGCTGTCGGTGGAACCACCATCCCAGAGGGTGTGGCTGGTGGCCTCTCCAGGGGAGTAGGAGACGACCCAGCTCTGATCTTAGACACTTCCAGCTTTAGCTCCTTCAACTCGGCACGCAGAGCTTGCACAACGTCTACCAGTCCCTCCGCTCCTGACACTGGCATTTGGCTTTTTTCCATCCGTGTACTGTCCACAGCCCCTTGAACTACCAGGGTGGACTCCGCCTCCCTTTCCACCGCGGCCTGGTAAATCTGCCAAAAAGATATTTCTGGGGTAGCCCGGGCCACCTCCAACAGTTTATCCTGAAGGGGCCTATTGGCTAGTCCTGTGATGAATTGGTCCCGGAGCAAGTGGTCTACCTCCCGGAACGCTCCCATGGCCCCTGGGTCTAGTCGCTGCACTTCGTTCAATGTCTCCTGTAGCGTATTAGAGTACTGCATCAGAGACTCACTTTCCTTTTGAGGGCGATTAAAAAAAAAAGATCGAAGCTGGGTCACACGGGCCCGGACTCCCAAACTCCCCTCTAACAGTACCAAAATTTTCTCTAACGTACTCCTCTCAGCCTCAGGTCGTACCATCACCATCCGCCTAGCATCGCCCTCTAGTGCATTTAATGCCAGTTCTGCTCGTACTGCAGGAGCCAGATTACACATCCGCAGAATACTCCGGACCCTCTCAGCCCAATCCTGCAACGCCATGTTATGCCCGTCGTATTTCGGCATGTGCTGGAGTAAAGCTATATATCTGATCTGTTGGATACCCGGGTACCTTATCTAATAGTAAAGTTTAGTCCAATTACAGTCTGTACAGGCCTGGGGAAGTACTGTTAACGCAGTCACTTCCAATGGTCTTCAGCGCCAAAAATGAAAAATAAATAAAACACAACTGTAGTAAATAGGGATATTGTGTTCTCTTGTCTGAAGGGGGGTCTTAGTCTCTGTAGCTTTTTGGGAGGCCAAGTGTGTTCACCTAGAGACACCACACCGAGGCCTGCAGTCTCACAGCAGAAATTCAGTCTTTTCCTCTCACAGTATGGCCGACCCGTCTCCTCTAAAGCACTCCTCTCCTGGCAGTAGTATACTCGCTTCTTAGCAGGGAATAAGTCTTTGGTCCCCTCCAGGGGCTCTGCTGTCCAGTGGATCAGTGTCCGGTCTCAGCTTTATGTCGCTCAGACTTCTCCACAGCCACTCTCCTCACAGCACCTCAGGAGACTCGTTTACCTCAGCCCAAACTGTCATAAAGTCCTCCCTGTCTCCGTGACAACCTCCTCAGCTGACAGCCCCCACCTTTTTATTCAGGAAGTAAATTTTTACACACTCTTACACCTTTACACGCCGCTACCGAAAGGTAGAAATCGGCAGGTATCGGACACAATACCTGATACCTTGAAAACACTGCGAAGTGGCGGTGTGTAATTCAGGGGGTTGCTACCTGTGCCTTTGCATACCTGTGTTTCAGCCGTGCTCAAAAACAAGCAGGCAAAAACCCTATGGTGGCGGCGTGTAATCGGGGAACAGGCATGGTATTTGAGTCCCCTGGGGCGTGCCACAGCGTCATGTATACCACACCCCATCAGCTATCATTGGTGGGGGCTACTGTGTACACATTGGCTGTCCCTGCACAGAGCGGCATATTTAATGAGCTGACCAGTCACAATACACATTTGCAATAGTGTCATGTATTAGCCAGCCTTCCTGCGCTGGCTGGCCAATCATGATGCTATTGCATTGTCCAATCCCCGTACGAGCATCATGTAATACACATCTCTGTCACGCCTTTGTAGTTACGGCGCACATTATGTACGCCCATATTCCCTTCCGGTAGCGACGTGTAAATGCGGAAGGTGCTCCACAGAAGGTAACCTGCGGCACCTGTCGGCACTTCCGGGGAACGAAAAAACCTTCTGTGGAGCACCTTGTGGCGGCGTGTAAATGCGGCATCAGGTACGGTTAAGAACCGTTGAAAATGCGCAAATGCACGTGCGGTGTCTACCTGTTGCTGCCCTCGGTAGCGGCGTGTAAAGGTACCATTAGAGGTGAAATCATATGGTCCTGGTTCTGTTACTGTTGTATAACAAACACCAAATCTAGCTTCTATCAAGCAAGTAAAAGGCTTTGCCAAGTGAGGGATATTGATGTCTTTCTGGACTTTTGAAAGGCCTTTGTTAAAAAAAAAAGTTGTTATATAAAACTAAAATAGGACCAAGGAAAAAACTGTTTTTATGGGTTAAAGGAAAACGGTCAGATAAAATATCCATATGTAACTGCTATCATTTTCTAATTCCTTGCTCTAAGATCTCTCTATTTATGTATTTATTTTATTCCTATTTCCCTCCTATCTTCTGTAAACTTCAACTAAAGAGATTAATTCCATCTGTCACTCACAGTGAATGATCCATTTAGTTCTCTGCTGTCCACTCCTCATAGGATGAATATGCATGTCACATACTCACATCACATCACTGCATAGGAGATCAGTGTGTGTGTGTAGGGGGAGGCTGTATCCTCCTCTCTGCTCTCTGTGTTTGCAGCATCACAAGAGGTCAAATACAACACAGAAAGTGTCACAGCAGGGATACCTGCTTAGAGAAACAGATGGAGTCTAGATAAGGCAGACCTGCAATAGCTCTCTCCCTCTTTGTCCTCAACAGAACAGACCTCCTGAAAGTGAAACCTGACACTGCACTGTTAGCAAAGGGAGGAGGGAGGAGAGAGCTGCTGAGGGGAGAGTGCAAAATTACATGACAGTTTATACTGAAGTTGGACTATTCCTGTTTGCTTATAATGGAGTGTGCCATATGTAGGATATGTGGGCTTTATCCCGGGATAAGGGACATATATGTGATTTGTAAGAAGGACGTGGATATTATAAGACGGACCCCATTTAACATTAAAAATTATTATTTTTTCTCTTTTCCTTCACCAAATTTGGGGTGTGTTTTATAATCCGGTGCACCCTATTAAGCGAAAAATATGTTAATTCTCCTATGCATTCTACCATGTATTTTCCTTGCTTAGGTTTTCTCAAAGTACATAAATTATAATTGTTTAAGTACAGAACATTTTTGTAAAGAGTGTTTCTACTATTCTACTGTGTGAGATATTATCATAAACTGCCACAAAATATAATAATCTGTTTTGGTATTGCATTATAAGATTTGGCAAGGACAGACCACCAGGACAGCTACTGTTGTACCTCTTTGATGATTCACTCATAGTCCATAGGACGTATATCAGGGAGCACTGAGTTCCAAATAGATGATCCTTTTAGTTCAAAGACATGTAAGCTGCTGACAGTCTTTTAGACATGGAATTATGTACATTACATAATATTAAGACTTGAATAGTGATTAGGGATGGGCGAATCTACTCGCTAGGACTCGTTACTCAGCGAGTAGTAAGGGACTCGCAGGACTCGGTACTGTGTGAGTTTCCCAGTGATTACTCGCACGAGTCCAATGCAAATCAATATCAATCCTAGTTTTGTCAGAAACGCTGACAAAACTAGGATTGCCATTGTTTGCATTAGACTCGGCTACTGTGCCAGTGATAGCAGGGAAACTCGCAAAGTAACTGCTGTTTCTTTGCGAGCCGAGTCCAGCTGTCTGCTCTGTGCAGCTCCAGGGTCCTAGAGCCCACCTGCTCACAGACATGATGTAGCAGAGCTGAGATTGTTCTCAGTCTGCTCATTCCCTGTGCATAGACATCTATATCTATGCACAGGGGATGTAGCAGAGAGGACATCGCGTTTTGGACTACGTCGGACGGAAGAGGATTTTTTTAATTAAAGATGGCATCCCTAATGGCTTTTTTTTTTATTTCAAATAAAAAATTTTCTCTGTGTTGTGTTTTTTTAACCCTTTATTGGAGATTCTTAGTGGCTGGGTCAAACGTGGCCTGACATTAAGAATCTCGGGCTTAATACCAGCTTGTATAACAAAGCTGGTATTAACCCCTTTATTACCCAGAGTGCCACCGCCACCAGGGCCGATGGAAGAGCGGGGTTCAGTGCCAGAGGATGGCGCTTCAATGAACGCGCCATCTTCTGGGGCGGCTGCGGGCTGCAATTTGCAGCGGGGGGTGCCCAGAAAGCTTGGGCATCCCTGCGCTGCGGATTCCAGCCCCCAGCTGCTTAGCTGTACCTGGCTAGACATAGAAATTGCGCGGAGCCCCACGCATTTTTTTTTATTATTTCATGAATTTCAGAGTCAGAGTCCCAGAGTCAGAGTCTCAGAGTCAGAGTCTCAGAGTCTCAGAGTCAGAGTCTCAGAGTCAGAGTCTCAGAGTCAAAGTCAGAGTCTCAGAGTCTCAGAGTCAGAGTCAGAGTCTCAGAGTCAGAGTCTCAGAGTCAGAGTCTCAGAGTCTCAGAGTCAGAGTCTCAGAGTCAGAGTCAGAGTCTGACTCAGAGTCAGAGTCTCAGAGTCAGAGTCTCAGAGTCAGAGTCTCAGAGTCTCAGAGTCAGAGTCTCAGAGTCAGAGTCTGACTCAGAGTCAGAGTCTCAGAGTCAGAGTCTCAGAGTCAGAGTCAGAGTCTGACTCAGAGTCAGAGTCTCAGAGTCTCAGAGTCAGAGTCTCAGAGTCAGAGTCTCAGAGTCAGAGTCAGAGTCTCAGAGTCAGACTCAGAGTCACAGAGTCAGAGTCTCAGAGTCTCAGAGTCTCAGTCAGAGTCTCAGAGTCAGAGCCTCAGAGTCAGAGTCTCAGAGTCAGAGTCTCAGAGTCAAAGTCAGAGTCTCAGAGTCAGAGTCTCAGAGTCAGAGTCTCAGAGTCAGAGTCTCAGAGTCAAAGTCAGAGTCTCAGAGTCAGAGTCTCAGAGTCAGAGTCTCAGAGTCAGACTCTCAGAGTCAGACTCAGAGTCTCAGAGTCAGAGTCAGAGAGTCTCAGAGTCAGAGTCAGAGTCTCAGAGTCAGAGTCTCAGAGTCAGAGTCTCAGAGTCTCAGAGTCAGAGTCTCAGAGTCAGAGTCTCAGAGTCTCAGAGTCAGAGTCTCAGAGTCTGACTCAGAGTCAGAGTCTCAGAGTCAGAGTTCAGAGTCGAGTCTCAGAGTCAGAGTCTGACTCAGAGTCAGAGTCTCAGAGTCAGAGTCTCAGAGTCAGACTCTCAGAGTCAGAGTCAGAGTCTGACTCAGAGTCAGAGTCTCAGAGTCTCAGAGTCAGAGTCTCAGAGTCAGAGTCTCAGAGTCAGACTCAGAGTCACAGAGTCAGAGTCTCAGAGTCTCAGAGTCATCAAGTCAGAGTCTCAGAGTCAGAGTTCAGAGTCTCAGAGTCAGAGTCCTCAGAGTCAGAGTCTCAGAGTCAGAGTCTCAGAGTCAGAGTCAGAGTCAGAGTCTCAGAGTCAGAGTCTCAGAGTCAGAGTCTCAGAGTCAGAGTCTCACCCTAAGAGCCAAAGTCAGAGTCTCAGAGTCAGAGTCTCAGAGTCAGAGTCTCAGAGTCAGAGTCAGAGTCTCAGAGTCAGAGTCTCAGAGTCAGAGTCTCAGATTCAGAGTCTCACCCTCAGAGCCAGATTCAGAGTCTCACCCTCAGAGCCAGAGTCAGAGTCTCAGAGTCAGAGTCTCAGAGTCAGAGTCAGAATCTCAGAATTTCATGAAATAATTTAAAAAAAATGCGTGGGGCTCCGCGCAATTTCTATGTCTAGCCAGGTACAGCTAAGCAGCTGGGGCTGGAATCCGCAGCGCATGGATGCCCAAGCTTTCTGGGCACCCCCCGCTGCAAATTGCAGCCCGCAGCCGCCCCAGAAGATGGCGCGTTCATTGAAGCGCCATCCTCTGGCGCTGAACCCCGCTCTATCCAGCGGCCCTAGTGGCGGTGGCACGTTGGGTAATAAAGAGGTTAGGGCCAGCTTTGTATTATCAGCTGGCCCTAAGCCCGAAATATATAGCGTCAGAGTCTCAGAGTCAGAGTCTCAGAGTCAGAGTCTCAGAGTCTCAGAGTCAGAGTCTCAGAGTCAGAGTCAGAGTCTGACTCAGAGTCAGAGTCTCAGAGTCAGAGTCTCAGAGTCAGAGTCTCAGAGTCTCAGAGTCAGAGTCTCAGAGTCAGAGTCTGACTCAGAGTCAGAGTCTCAGAGTCAGAGTCTCAGAGTCAGAGTCAGAGTCTGACTCAGAGTCAGAGTCTCAGAGTCAGAGTCTGACTCAGAGTCAGAGTCTCAGAGTCAGAGTCTCAGAGTCAGAGTCAGAGTCTGACTCAGAGTCAGAGTCTCAGAGTCAGAGTCTCAGAGTCTCAGAGTCAGAGTCTCAGAGTCAGAGTCAGAGTCTCAGAGTCAGACTCAGAGTCACAGGGTCAGAGTCTCAGAGTCTCAGAGTCTCAGAGTCAGAGTCTCAGAGTCAGAGTCTCAGAGTCAAAGTCAGAGTCTCAGAGTCAGAGTCTCAGAGTCAGAGTCTCAGAGTCAGAGTCTCAGAGTCAAAGTCAGAGTCTCAGAGTCAGAGTCTCAGAGTCAGACTCTCAGAGTCAGAGTCAGAGTCTCAGAGTCAGAGTCTCAGAGTCTCAGAGTCAGAGTCAGAGTCTCAGAGTCAGAGTCTCAGAGTCTCAGAGTCAGAGTCTCAGAGTCAGAGTCAGAGTCTGACTCAGAGTCAGTGTCTCAGAGTCAGAGTCTCAGAGTCAGAGTCTCAGAGTCAGAGTCTCAGAGTCAGAGTCTGACTTAGAGTCAGAGTCTCAGAGTCAGAGTCTCAGAGTCAGACTCTCAGAGTCAGAGTCAGAGTCTGACTCAGAGTCAGAGTCTCAGAGTCAGAGTCTCAGAGTCTCAGAGTCAGAGTCTCAGAGTCAGACTCAGAGTCACAGAGTCAGAGTCTCAGAGTCTCAGAGTCAGAGTCTCAGAGTCAGAGTCTCAGAGTCAGAGTCAGAGTCTCAGAGTCAGAGTCTCAGAGTCAGAGTCTCAGAGTCAGAGTCAGAGTCAGAGTCTCAGAGTCAGAGTCAGAGTCTCAGAGTCAGAGTCTCAGAGTCAGAGTCTCAGAGTCAGAGTCTCAGAGTCAGAGTCAGAGTCTCAGAGTCAGAGTCTCAGAGTCAGAGTCTCAGAGTCAGAGTCAGAGTCTCAGAGTCAGAGTCTCAGAGTCAGAGTCTCAGATTCAGAGTCTCACCCTCAGAGCCAGAGTCAGAGTCTCAGAGTCAGAGTCTCAGAGTCAGAGTCTCAGAGTCAGAGTCAGAGTCTCAGAGTCAGAGTCTCAGAGTCAGAGTCTCAGGGTCAGAGTCTCAGAGTCAGAGTCTCAGATTCAGAGTCTCACCCTCAGAGCCAGATTCAGAGTCTCACCCTCAGAGCCAGAGTCAGAGTCTCAGAGTCAGAGTCTCAGAGTCAGAGTCAGAATCTCAGAATTTCATGAAATAATTTTAAAACAATGCGTGGGGCTCCGCGCAATTTCTATGTCTAGCCAGGTACAGCTAAGCAGCTAGGGGCTGGAATCTGCAGCGCAGGGATGCCCAAGCTTTCTGGGCACCTCCCGCTGCAAATTGCAGCCCGCAGCCGCCCCAGAAGATGCGCGTTCATTGAAGCGCCATCCTCTGGTGCTGAACCCCGCTCTTCCAGCGGCCCTAGTGCGGTGGCACGTGGGTAATAAAGAGTAGGCCAGCTTGTATTATCAGCTGGCCCTAAACCCGAATATATAGCGTCAGAGTCTCAAGTCAGAGTCTCAGAGTCAGAGTCTCAGAGTCTCAGAGTCAGAGTCTCAGAGTCAAGTCTGACTCAGAGTCAGATCTCAGAGTCAGAGTCTCAGAGTCAGAGTCTGACTCAGAGTCAGAGTCTCAGTCAGAGTCTCAGATCAGAGTCAGAGTCTGACTCAGAGTCAGAGTCTCAGAGTCTCAGAGTCAGAGTCTCAGAGTCTCAGAGTCAGAGTCTCAGAGTCAGAGTCAGAGTCTCAGAGTCAGACTCAAGTCACAGAGTCAGAGTCTCAGGTCTCAGAGTCTCAGAGTCAGAGTCTCAGAGTCTCAGAGTCAGAGTCTCAGAGTCAGAGTCTCAGAGTCAGAGTCTCAGAGTCAAAGTCAGAGTCTCAGAGTCAGAGTCCAGAGTCTCAGAGTCAAAGTCAGAGTCTCAGAGTCAGAGTCTCAGAGTCAGACTCTCAGAGTCAGAGTCAGAGTCTCAGAGTCAGAGTCTCAGAGTCTCAGAGTCAGAGTCTCAGAGTCAGAGTCTCAGAGTCAAGTCTCAGAGTCTCAGAGTCAGAGTCTCAGAGTCAGAGTCAGAGTCTGACTCAGAGTCAGTGTCTCAGAGTCAGAGTCTCAGAGTCAGAGTCTCAGAGTCAGAGTCTCAGAGTCAGAGTCTGACTTAGAGTCAGAGTCTCAGAGTCAGAGTCTCAGAGTCAGACTCTCAGAGTCAGAGTCAGAGTCTGACTCAGAGTCAGAGTCTCAGAGTCTCAGAGTCAGAGTCTCAGAGTCTCAGAGTCAGAGTCTCAGAGTCAGACTCAGAGTCACAGAGTCGCAGTCTCAGAGTCTCAGAGTCTCAGAGTCAGAGTCTCAGAGTCAGAGTCTCAGAGTCAGAGTCAGAGTCTCAGAGTCAGAGTCTCAGAGTCAGAGTCTCAGAGTCAAAGTCAGAGTCAGAGTCTCAGAGTCAGAGTCAGAGTCTCAGAGTCAGAGTCTCAGAGTCAGAGTCTCAGAGTCAGAGTCAGAGTCTCAGAGTCAGAGTCTCAGAGTCAGAGTCTCAGAGTCAGAGTCAGAGTCTCAGAGTCAGACTCAGAGTCACAGGGTCAGAGTCTCAGAGTCTCAGAGTCAGAGTCTCAGAGTCTCAGAGTCAGAGTCTCAGAGTCAGAGTCTCAGAGTCAAAGTCAGAGTCTCAGAGTCAGAGTCTCAGAGTCAGAGTCTCAGAGTCAGAGTCTCAGAGTCAAAGTCAGAGTCTCAGAGTCAGAGTCTCAGAGTCAGACTCTCAGAGTCAGAGTCAGAGTCTCAGAGTCAGAGTCTCAGAGTCTCAGAGTCAGAGTCAGAGTCTCAGAGTCAGAGTCTCAGAGTCAGAGTCTCAGAGTCTCAGAGTCAGAGTCTCAGAGTCAGAGTCAGAGTCTGACTCAGAGTCAGTGTCTCAGAGTCAGAGTCTCAGAGTCAGAGTCTCAGAGTCAGAGTCTCAGAGTCAGAGTCTGACTTAGAGTCAGAGTCTCAGAGTCAGAGTCTCAGAGTCAGACTCTCAGAGTCAGAGTCAGAGTCTGACTCAGAGTCAGAGTCTCAGAGTCTCAGAGTCAGAGTCTCAGAGTCTCAGAGTCAGAGTCTCAGAGTCAGACTCAGAGTCACAGAGTCAGAGTCTCAGAGTCTCAGAGTCTCAGAGTCAGAGTCTCAGAGTCAGAGTCAGAGTCTCAGAGTCAGAGTCTCAGAGTCAGAGTCTCAGAGTCAGAGTCTCAGAGTCAGAGTCAGAGTCAGAGTCTCAGAGTCAGAGTCAGAGTCTCAGAGTCAGAGTCTCAGAGTCAGAGTCTGACTCAGAGTCAGAGTCTCAGAGTCTCAGAGTCAGAGTCTCAGAGTCTCAGAGTCAGAGTCTCAGAGTCAGAGTCAGAGTCTCAGAGTCAGACTCAGAGTCACAGAGTCAGAGTCTCAGAGTCTCAGAGTCTCAGAGTCAGAGTCTCAGAGTCTCAGAGTCAGAGTCTCAGAGTCAGAGTCTCAGAGTCAGAGTCTCAGAGTCAGAGTCTCAGAGTCTCAGAGTCCAAAGTCAGAGTCTCAGAGTCAGAGTCTCAGAGTCAGACTCTCAGAGTCAGAGTCAGAGTCTCAGAGTCAGAGTCTCAGAGTCTCAGAGTCAGAGTCTCAGAGTCAGAGTCTCAGAGTCAGAGTCTCAGAGTCTCAGAGTCAGAGTCTCAGAGTCAGAGTCAGAGTCTGACTCAGAGTCAGTGTCTCAGAGTCAGAGTCTCAGAGTCAGAGTCTCAGAGTCAGAGTCTCAGAGTCAGAGTCTGACTTCGAGTCAATGTCTCAGAGTCAGAGTCTCAGAGTCAGACTCTCAGAGTCAGAGTCAGAGTCTGACTCAGAGTCAGAGTCTCAGAGTCTCAGAGTCAGAGTCTCAGAGTCTCAGAGTCAGAGTCTCAGAGTCAGACTCAGAGTCACAGAGTCAGAGTCTCAGAGTCTCAGAGTCTCAGAGTCAGAGTCTCAGAGTCAGAGTCTCAGAGTCAGAGTCAGAGTCTCAGAGTCAGAGTCTCAGAGTCAGAGTCTCAGAGTCAGAGTCTCAGAGTCAGAGTCAGAGTCAGAGTCTCAGAGTCAGAGTCAGAGTCTCAGAGTCAGAGTCTCAGAGTCAGAGTCTCAGAGTCAGAGTCAGAGTCTCAGAGTCAGAGTCTCAGAGTCAGAGTCAGAGTCTCAGAGTCAGAGTCTCAGAGTCAGAGTCTCAGAGTCAGAGTCTCAGAGTCAGAGTCAGAGTCTCAGAGTCAGAGTCTCAGATTCAGAGTCTCACCCTCAGAGCCAGAGTCAGAGTCTCAGAGTCAGAGTCTCAGAGTCAGAGTCAGAGTCTCAGAGTCAGAGTCTCAGAGTCAGAGTCTCAGGGTCAGAGTCTCAGAGTCAGAGTCTCAGATTCAGAGTCTCACCCTCAGAGCCAGATTCAGAGTCTCACCCTCAGAGCCAGAGTCAGAGTCTCAGAGTCAGAGTCTCAGAGTCAGAGTCAGAATCTCAGAATTTCATGAAATAATTTTAAAACAATGCGTGGGGCTCCGCGCAATTTCTATGTCTAGCCAGGTACAGCTAAGCAGCTGGGGGCTGGAATCCGCAGCGCATGGATGCCCAAGCTTTCTGGGCACCCCCCGCTGCAAATTGCAGCCCGCAGCCGCCCCAGAAGATGGTGCGTTCATTGAAGCGCCATCCTCTGGTGCTGAACCCCGCTCTTCCAGCAGCCCTAGTGGCGGTGGCACGTTGGGTAATAAAGAGGTTAGGGCCAGCTTTGTATTATCAGCTGGCCCTAAACCCGAAATATATAGCGTCAGAGTCTCAGAGTCAGAGTCTCAGAGTCAGAGTCTCAGAGTCAGAGTCTCAGAGTCTCAGAGTCAGAGTCTCAGAGTCAGAGTCAGAGTCTGACTCAGAGTCAGAGTCTCAGAGTCAGAGTCTCAGAGTCAGAGTCTCAGAATCTCAGAGTCAGAGTCTCAGAGTCAGAGTCTGACTCAGAGTCAGAGTCTCAGAGTCAGAGTCTCAGAGTCAGAGTCAGAGTCTGACTCAGAGTCAGAGTCTCAGAGTCAGAGTCTGACTCAGAGTCAGAGTCTCAGAGTCAGAGTCTCAGAGTCAGAGTCAGAGTCTGACTCAGAGTCAGAGTCTCAGAGTCTCAGAGTCAGAGTCTCAGAGTCTCAGAGTCAGAGTCTCAGAGTCAGAGTCTCAGAGTCAGACTCAGAGTCTCAGAGTCAGAGTCTCAGAGTCTCAGAGTCTCAGAGTCAGAGTCTCAGAGTCTCAGAGTCAGAGTCTCAGAGTCTCAGAGTCAAAGTCAGAGTCTCAGAGTCAGAGTCTCAGAGTCAGACTCTCAGAGTCAGAGTCAGAGTCTCAGAGTCAGAGTCTCAGAGTCTCAGAGTCAGAGTCTCAGAGTCAGAGTCTCAGAGTCAGAGTCTCAGAGTCTCAGAGTCAGAGTCTCAGAGTCAGAGTCAGAGTCTGACTCAGAGTCAGTGTCTCAGAGTCTCAGAGTCAGAGTCTCAGAGTCAGACTCTCAGAGTCAGAGTCAGAGTCTGACTCAGAGTCAGAGTCTCAGAGTCTCAGAGTCAGAGTCTCAGAGTCTCAGAGTCAGAGTCTCAGAGTCAGACTCAGAGTCACAGAGTCAGAGTCTCAGAGTCTCAGAGTCAGAGTCTCAGAGTCAGAGTCTCAGAGTCGGAGTCAGAGTCTCAGAGTCAGAGTCTCAGAGTCAGAGTCTCAGAGTCAGAGTCTCAGAGTCAAAGTCAGAGTCAGAGTCTCAGAGTCAGAGTCAGAGTCTCAGAGTCAGAGTCTCAGAGTCAGAGTCTCAGAGTCAGAGTCAGAGTCTCAGAGTCAGAGTCTCAGAGTCAGAGTCAGAGTCTCAGAGTCAGAGTCTCAGAGTCAGAGTCAGAGTCTCAGAGTCAGAGTCTCTGGGTCAGAGTCTCAGATTCAGAGTCTCACCCTCAGAGCCAGAGTCAGAGTCTCAGAGTCAGAGTCTCAGAGTCAGAGTCTGAGAGTCAGAGTCAGAGTCTCAGAGTCAGAGTCTCAGAGTCAGAGTCTGAGAGTCAGAGTCAGAGTCTCAGAGTCAGAGTCTCAGAGTCAGAGTCTCAGGGTCAGAGTCTCAGAGTCAGAGTCTCAGATTCAGAGTCTCACCCTCAGAGCCAGATTCAGAGTCTCACCCTCAGAGCCAGAGTCAGAGTCTCAGAGTCAGAGTCTCAGAGTCAGAGTCAGAATCTCAGAATTTCATGAAATAATTTAAAAAAAATGCGTGGGGCTCCGCGCAATTTCTATGTCTAGCCAGGTACAGCTAAGCAGCTGGGGGCTGGAATCCGCAGAGCAGGGATGCCCAAGCTTTCTGGGCACCCCCCGCTGCAAATTGCAGCCCGCAGCCGCCCCAGAAGATGGCGCGTTCATTGAAGCGCCATCCTCTGGTGCTGAACCCCGCTCTTCCAGCGGCCCTAGTGGCGGTGTGGCACGTTGGGTAATAAAGAGGTTAGGGCCAGCTTTGTATTATCAGCTGGCCCTAAGCCCGAAATTTATAGCGGTCACGCCAATATTAGACATGACCGCCATGAATTTCTATTAAATTGTTTTAAAAAAACACAACACAGAGAAAATTTTTTATTAGAAATAAAAAAAAAAGCCATTAGGGACTCCATCTTTAATTAAAAGATACATCCCCTGTGCATAGATATAGATGTCTATGCACAGGGAATTAGCAGACTGAGAACAATCTTAGCTCTGCTACATCATCTCTGTGCACAGACATTCATGTCTGTACACAGGGAATGAGCAGACTGAGAACAATCTCAGCTCTGCTACATCAGGCAGCAGGCGGGCTCTAGGACCCTGGAGCTGTGGCAGCCAGCACACAGAACAGACAGGACTCTTATCTGTGCGAGTTTCCCAGTGATTACTTACAAAGTAAACGAGTCCAATGCAAATAAATGGCAAAACTAGGATTGCTTCAGGCTGAAGCTTCCGAGACACATCTGTGATTTGTAAATCTCACACTACTCGCTATTACTCGCTTCCCCATTCATTAACATTGGACTCGCTAGACTCGCAACGAGTAGCGAGTCCTGTGCTCGGACTTGCTAGAGTCAAGCGATTCCGAGTAATTTAGGATTCGCCCATCACTAATAGTGATGAAAAGAAGCATTTGAAATGAGTTTCTATCTTATAATGGGACCTTCCTCAGGCATACCAAATAAATGTCAATTTTTGTATACAAAAATTGTTGTATAAATATTAGTAAAATATATGTATTCAATATGGCTAGAATCCCATGTTAAGATCGAAACACATTACACATTTTATCAATTCCATTTTTATAGGAATTTTAAAATCTCCCAGCAGTTAAAGTCGCTATACAGCCTTCTAATGAAAGTTTGCTGAAACTATGTGACTACAAGCATTTGACTTCTTATAGCATACTCACTGCATGCTGTCAAGATTCTCCGGTGTTGCCGGTGAGTGCAGGCAGATACTTGACTGTAAGTATTCGATTTTCATATTACAGTGGTACTACAACTAGATGTGCTTGACCTTTCATAATTTACTTGTGCCTAATGAGGCAAAAAGACTAGCTAGCATGTGACTGTATTTTTTAGCTAAAAACATACATTTTTACCTAGCCTTTACCCTTTATCGGTAACCTTTTAAAAAACTATAAACAAAAAAAGAAGCCTAAATGAATCCATAAAATGTTGCAAGGGAGTTAATCTGTAATCTGTATATTGTACTGTATATATTTCTGTAGTCTCATGTTTAAAGGGAATTAGTCTGAGGGTGAGCGCTAGTTCACTTACCAGGCTGCTTATTGTGATTTTGGTAAACTTAGGCTGCCTTTACAGCACGATTTTGGGCTGCCCTTGGGGATCCTTGTTTTTGCAGGATTCCCGGACAGCCTCGGATCCACACGGATCCCTGCATTCAGATGGCAAAAAGCCATCCATATCCGAATCTATGCAGGATGCGTGTGGATCCTGTGGTCCCTCCATCTTTCCCTGTTCTCCCTGCATCTTCCCTGTCTCTCCCTCCTCCATCTCCTCTCCCCCCACTTATCTATCCTGTCCCCTCTCTTCTCCCCTCCTCTTTCCTCCGGTATGTAAAAAATAATAAATCTCCTCCCGGAGGATACTTCACCTTTCCGGCGCCTCCAGGGATGCAACCATCTCCATCTGGCTGCAGGACCTGTTATTGGACCTGTTATTACCTCACAGAGCCGATCAGCTGACTTGTGAGCTGATCGGCTCGGTGACATGGCAAGAGGTCCTGCACCCAGATGGAGACTGTCGCATCCCCGGTGGCGCTGGAAAGGTGAAGTATCTCCCGGGAGGAGATTTATTATTGTTTACATACCGGAGGAAAGAGTAGGGGAGAGGAGAGGGGAGAGGACAGAGGAGAGGACAGGTGAGAGGACAGGATGGATGAGAGGGGGTAGAGGAGATGGAGGAAGGAGATGCAGGGAGAACAGGGAGAGACAGCGTTATGTACTGAGCACTGCTTCTGGACATGCTCAGTACATAGCCACGGGGCCGACATTGGATCCGATGTAGTCACGGATCCGATGACCATAGGCTCTCATTGTAACTTCCTACGGACTATCATGGATCCGTGGTATCCGATTTTAGTCAGCAGGCTACGATTTTGGATCCGTGACTAAATCAGACAGCAATGGATGATGCTAAACTCGGATGCTAATAGAGACACATCCGAGCACATCCATTACCCATAGGAATACATAGGAGGTAAAATCCGCTCCGTGTGTATCTGTTTTGAATCGGATACACACGGATGCTCCAAAATCGCGATGTGAAGGCAGCCTTACTGTTTTATCTCCTGCAGAGCTATGTATAACCCCATCCACATCACTGACTGACAGCTTTCTATTTGCATTGCTGAAAGGCATAAAATTGCCAATCAGTTGCCAATCAGTGGAGGAGGGGGATTATACAGAAGATTACAAGGCAGCAAATTTACTTGTTTTCTAGTGTTAGTCGCCTGCTGATAAAGCACTGATTTTATCAAAACTATAGAAGGCAGCCCAGTGAGTGCTATATTACTGGTATCATGGTCTCTGTGTATACATTATGCTGCTTTCAGATTAGCTGTCAAACACCTGGTTACTGATTCACTTTAAGAAAGAAGCATTATTTGATTCTTAATATTGTGTTTATAAATTGACTAGAAACATAAAAGATTTGAGAATGTTCAAGAGATAATCTGAAAAAGGCATGGTCAACAAGGTTCAGAAATTGTACCACAAGCTTAATGGAGATATTGCAAAGTATTACAAAATATAATGAAGTCTGATCAACACTAATTGTTCATTATTAGACATTTTGGTATGTCATTTCATACATCTGAACTAGAATTGCTTTATATTAATAATTGAATGGCTTATAGAGATAACATGTCTAATGTTACTCTTGGAACCAATTATAAATTACTATCCATTAGTTTGAAAAATAAACTCTGCTTTTAATGATTGACATGTGAGAAAATGAACGATGAAATGCTAATAACAATTGAAATAGAACAGCTAATTTTTTCCAGTACAAATAATTTGTCAATTTTATTTGATTAAAGTTTTATTTCTTTTTTTAAACATTAATTTAGAATGGAATCAAAATGCCATGGTGAAATTGTGGGCTTTCAAGGAAATTCACCATCTTGCTTTTTATGGCAGCTTTACACGTCCCGATATCGTCCCGATATTGGATACAACGGCACGGGAGCGCGCACATTTTTGGCAGTAATCCAAGATCGCATAGGAGCTGTCACACAGGGCGATATCAGCAGGCAACACAACTGCGATGTATATGCCCCCTCGTACGAGCGACCCAGGAACGACCATTTAACATGGGAGGGAATAGGGGAAGTTGTTCTCCAAGTCGCTGTTGGGCTGTCACACAGCACGATCCTGCCAGATCGTCCATCCAATATCAGCCAATTGGAGAACCTGCACAATTCCCCAATGATATCGTTTTGGCATCGTTCTTGTATCGAATTGCACATTTACACCACACAACGCACGAATGATATCGGCGCCAACGGCCGAACCACGTGACTTTTTATTGTTGTTGTACAACGATATCGGGACATGTAAAATGGCCATTACTTTCGGAAGACTTTTTAGGTACATCTTCCCTTGGCAGATTAATATTTTTCAGGCAGTCTTTTTATTAGTTTGAATGATTGATGTCTAATTGTTTGTTACAATTTAGCACTGAAGAGAAAGCTGATTGTCTAAGCTTTATATAATTCATATATAAGGCCCAGTATATTCAGTAGTGTGAACAATTGATTGCCCTCTTTTTTTATTTCTCATTCTATTGCATGTTTTTCAGACGTAAATGTTTCAGATCCCCCAACAAATTTAAATGTTAGACAAAGATAACACAATTAAACACAAAATGCAGTTTATTAATCAAGGTCTTTATTATATGGAGAAAAAGAAATCAAAACCTACAGGGCCCTGTATGAAAAAGTAACCTAAACCTAATAACTGATTGGGCCACCCTTAACAGCAGCAACTGAAATCAAGCATTTGCAATAACAGGCAATAAATCTTTTACAATGCTCTTGAGGGATTTTGGCCGACTCCGCAGAATTGTTGTAATTCAGCCATATTGAAGGATTTCCAAGCATGAAATGTCTTATTAAAGTCACGCCTCAACATCTCATTATCAATTGAGATCTATCAGTCTGGAAAAGATTATAAAGTCATTGATAAAGCTTTGGGACTCCAGCAAACCACAGTGAGAGCCATTATCCACAAATGGCAAAAACATGGAACAGTGGTGAACATTCCCATGAGTTGATATGAGCAGGGATGGTGAACCCAAACTATAAAGTTAGGAGTCCGTACCGAACACCTAGTGTTCAGGCATGGACCTGAACACAGACTTGTATGAGAAGTTTATGTTAAAGTTCGAGTTCAGTCCGGGTGCTGAGGGAATGGAAAAAGAGACAAAGTATACATTAAACATCACCTCATTCTAACCGGGTCCACACAAGCTTGCTCTTCTGGGGCTGCTCATTAACTAGCTGGTTATTCACTGTAGTAACCTGGAAAGAGCCCATACATTTTAGTATATAGAATGTATGGACTCTTTCCAGGTTACTGCACTGGTTCCAATAGCCAAGCAGAGATGCCCACTTTCTGTGACAGCATCTGTGATTGACTGATTTGCACCTACACATTGTGCCGGCGTCTGTGATTGGTTGCCATAGACAATGAATCTGATGTCCTAGTGGTATAAAAATAAATAATTAAAAAAGGATGATGTAGCGCTTCTCTGTATTTTTGATTCTCAGCACAGATAAAGCGGACAGCTATGTGCAGCCAGGGATGTCTTTGTCTTTTATTTCAATTAAATGTTTTTTTGTCTGTGTAAAGATTCATAATGGGCAGGTATAACATTGGCCTAACATTATGAATCCCGGGCTTGGTGCCAGATCAACCGCATTATTAGCCAGCGTGCCAACATCACGAGGGCTGCTGTAAGAGCTAGGAAAAGCACCTGAAGCGTACTAAAGAAGAATGCACCATTTTTAGGTGCAACTGCTGGCTGCGATTTTCTGCATGGGGGACCGAGAACGCTTGGGTCTTACCACGCTAAGAATCCCAGCCCCCAGCTGCCTAGTTTTACCTTGGCTGGGAATCAAAAATAGGGTGAAGCTCAAGCATTTTTTTTTTAAATTATTTAAGTAACTAAAAACAAATAGTGGCTCCCCTGTATTTTAATTGCCAGACAAGGTAAAGCCATGCAGCTCGGGTGGCAACCTGTAGCTGTCCACTTTATCTGTGCTGAAAATCAATAATACAGTGAAGTGCTACATCATTTTTTTAAAATGTTTTATTTATTTTTACGCTACTATGATGTCAGGTTTCTTGCCTATGGCCACCAACCACAGATGCCGGCACAATTAGTGAGAATTGCAACATCCAATCAAAGATGTTATCACAGAGTGGGCAACTATGATTGGCTGTTGGCGCAAATGCAGTAACCTCGAAAGATGATGCTAGATGCTAGAATGTATGGGCTCTTTCCAGGTTACTGTAGTGAATAATCAAGAAGTTATTGAGCGGACCCGGAAGTGCAAGCGTGTGCAGACCCGGTAAGTATAGGCTGTTGTTTAATCTATATTTTTATCTCTTTTTACAGCACCCCAGCCCCAATTACATAACTTTAAAGTCTGGGTTCGGGGTTAGGACTTAAGTTTGGGTAAAGACACAGACTTTAAAAAAGTTTGGCCAGGTCCGCCAAGCCTGAACATTGGCGGGTTCGCCAATCACTAGATACGAGTGAACCTTTTGGTCAGCAGAACAGGCATATGTTTGCTGAATTGTTTGATGAACAGTTTGCCAAACTTCCAAACCACATTGAAATCAATGGAAGGCAAAATCAAGGCCATAGAAAACACAGTGACCTGAATAGGACCAGTTGGGCAGGGGCCCTCAAATCACATGAAACTGCTCTGGGCAATTTTATGCCCTGCCACACTCAGGTGGCATGAGTATAAGCTTCATTGATTACTACAAGTAGAAAGATTCAGGTGGATCAGTGACTTGTGTAGGCTCAGTAGGCAGGGGGGGCTCAAACCTTATGCAACCACTCCAGTCAATTTTATGTTCCACCACACTCAGGTTGCACAACTGTAAATTTTATGGAGTAATACTAAAATAATTATTCAGCTGGGTCAGTGACCTATAGGGGTCTAATGGTCAGGCACCCTCAAACCTCATGCAGCCGCTCCAGTCAATACTAGGCCCTGCCACACTCAGGTGGCATGAGTATCCGCTTCATGATTACTAAAAATAAAATGATCCAGGTGGGTCAGTGACCTCTACAGGCCCAGTGGGCAGGGGCCCCTCAAACCTAATGCAACCATTCCAGTAAATTATATGCTCTGCCACAGTCAGGGGATACAACTATAAGTTTTTTGGAGTACTACCAAAAGAATTACTCAGCTGGGTCAGTGACCTGTATGTGTGTAGTGGTCAGGCACCTTCAAACCTCATGCAACCGCTCCAGTCAATTTTAGCCCCGCCACACTCAGGGGGCATGAGTATCCACTTCATGGATTACTACAAGTAGAAGGATTTAGATGGGTTAGTGACCTCTACAGGTCAAGTGGGCAGACAGCCCTCAAAGCTCATGCAACCTCTCCAGCCATTTTCATGCCCCGCCACCATCGGGTTGCACAAGTATCACTTTTGTGGAGTACTACAGAAAGAAGTATTCAGGTGGGTCAGTGACACATGTAGACATCATGTTCATAGAGCCCTGCTAAATTCAAGAAACAGACAAGAAGGAGACCCCAAAAGGAGTCTACACATTAACTACTAGCTAGTGGTTACTCTGGCAACGGTGTCCTCAGGTGATCTTACGGACTTCCCACTTATTGCTGCAGTGTGCAGCTCATTCATTTAGTGTTCAGAGTCGGTGGGGATAAGATGTGCTTTGTTCTTCTCTATGGTTTCTGATGAAGCAGAGCTGCATCATGTCCAGCAGAGAGAAGATGTCGCAGAGGATTGAGGAGGGATATGAGGGTCGAGGGGTTAATAAAAAGGTTTGTCCCTGAGTAAGGAGCTTGGTTAAGCTCCAAAACGCTTAGGATTGAATAAAGCTACAATCTTTCCAGATACTCCGGTTTTCTGGTATTCCTTTTGGCAGCAGCGCGGATCGAGCGACACATTGTCCTACAGAGGGGTTAATAAAGATAGAGTTTATAAATGCCTTTGTGTTTTTATTTCTAATAAAATATTTTTTTAATATGTGTTGTGTCTTCTTTTTTAGTTATTTGAGATTCTTAATGGCTGGATCTAATATTGGCCTCACTTTAAGAATCTCAAGCTTAATGCCAGCTGGCAATACAAATCTTGAATTAACCCCTTATTAACCAGCGTTAACTAGGGAAAGCTGCAGCCTGGTATTCTTTACCATGGGGGGATGGGCCTAAAACAATGAACTTTCACCCTGCTGAGAATACCAGCCCTCAGCTGACTAGTTTTACCTCAGCTGGCAATTAAAAATAGGACAGAGCCCTATGCATTCTTTTTTGCCAGCCAAGGTAAAATTAGCAGCTGCAGATGGCAGCTCATAGCTGTCCGCTTTATCTGGGCTAGACTACTACTGCGAAAACCCATGCATTTTTTTAATTACTTATTTACTTCACACACTATGAAAGCAAGTTGGTTGCCATACACTAATGTGTATAGCAACCAAGCACAATCACCATTCAGATTGTGGAAATGCTGTCTGATTGCAACAGCCAATCACAGACTCGCTCACAGAGAGTGAGTGTCTGTGATTGGCTGTTGCTGGTCAGTGCAGTGAATATGCATGAGGCTTAATGGGCGGCCCTGGAAATAAGCAGCTGGACACTGGGATGCCTGATCTAGCTATTCCAACATCTAGAAAGAAAAACTAAAGCAGCACACTGTTAATGCCAACTGTATGTAGATAAAGATGTTTTAGATGGTATCAAAAGATTTTTTGAGACCTTGGAAGGGTTCGAGAGAGGTTTTAGTGTAGTTATGGACTCATCATATTTAAGGTCACCTTGCTGCTGTTGATGGGCAAACATGTATTGGCCAATACATGCACTAAGAACCTTATTCTATAAGATATTTCCCCAAAAAATTTCCTTCTGAGTTTTTTGAAAAAACTTGTGTTTTTATTTTTTCTCAAACAAAAAACTTTTAATACCATCTAAAACACCTTTATCTGCATATACTTGGAATTAAAAATTTGCTGCTCTAGTTTTTCTTTCTATGTAATTTCCAGTGTTATAGCTTTGCACCTGTGCTGAAATTTTCTAGGAAGCGCTGACTGTTTTTTTTCTCTTTTCTAGTATATATGGAGTTCAAAGACTTCATTGCTGGACTCTGCACTCCTCCTTTCCCATTAAGCCACTGGGGCCATCTGATGTGCTATGTATCCTACATTATACATTATGTTACATTATCCATGTAACAGACCCCTCAAGAAGTTCGAGAGAGGTTTTTAGTGTAGTTAGGGACACATCAGATTTAAGGTCACCTTGCCATGGTTGATGGGCAGGCATCTATTGTCCAATATATGCACTAAAAACCTCATAAGATAAGTATATTTCCCAAAAAAAAATTCCATCTGAGCTTTTTTGAAAAAACTTGTAAGTTTTTATTTTTTCTCAAAAAGTTTTTTTTAATAACATCTAAAACACCTTTATCTGCATATAGCTGGCATTAACAGTGTGCTGCTGTAATTTTTTCTTTCTATATATCTTCCAATGTTACAGCTCTGCACCTGTGCTGAAATTTTCTAGGAAGTGCTGTCTATTTTTTTTCTATTCTAATATCTATCTAAGGCCTTGTTAACACATACCGGCATTCTCTGCGTTTTTTTGCTGTTTTTCAAAAACACAGATGCGTTAACACATGGTACATTTAAGTGTACATGCGTTTTTTAGCTATACTTGCATTCTTTTCCCCCATTCCAAAAAACGCTGCATGCAGCGTTTTTGGGTGCTGTAAAAAAACGCATGCGTTTTTTTAATATGGGGTCCTATGAGAAACGCATGCGTTTTTTTAATATGGGGTCCTATGAGAAACGCATGCGTTTTTTTAATATGGGGTCCTATGAGAAACGCATGCGTTTTTAAATGGCACATATAGGCACCATGCGTTAATGCATGCGTTTTAACATGCGTTTTTGGTGAAAAAATGACTAAGTACAAAAACTTCAAAAACACTTTCAGACCCACAGGGGACACTATTTGGCACTCTTAGAAAAACTGATCAGTTTTTCTAAGTGCTACAACAATGCATAGGTGTGTGTGAACAAGGCCTATCCCATCTATATCTATCTGTCTATCTTTTCTGACTTTTTACTGCATGGAAATGTCCATGCTAAAATCGCAGTCAGAATGCTGTGTGTATGGTGCGCGATGTTTTCTTCGCACTCATACACTTGCATTGGTCAAATCTCGGCGAGATCAATAGACACACGAAGCATGCTGCAAATATTTCCTTCGAACCTTCCTAGCAGTGGAAAAAAATCACAGATATGCCTGTCAGTATTGTTTCACATAGTTGCGAGTGCAATCAAATGTTTTATCACATCACACCATTTCCGCATATGTGAGCACACCCTAAATCAAAAGGTAATCTCAGGTCTTCCCATTAGCATAATTTCCACCTTCTGGACTCTATTATACATACATAAACTTTTTATATTTCATAAATGTCTCAAATTTTACTATTCCCTTTAAGTTTTATTGCAGCCCTTGGGAGTGATTCAGTAAATATTGTCTTGAAAGCAAAAAAGATTGTGCACCCCTGATCTACAGTATATGGCTATACTCACTTGAATATCTATATAATGTACAATATTACTGTCCCAATTTATTCTTTATCTTAGCTAAAGGCAATAATACTGAATATAGCCTCTGTGTATTTCTAAGCATCGAAGCTGAGTGATTTGTAAAGGCTGGGTTACACATACCGATGTTCCAGCGACCCGATCAACGATCTGACCGGACCGGGATCACTGGAACATTGGAATGTGATCGCTGGTGTGATGCCACACAGACAGACTCACCAGTGATTCCCCAGCGATGCGCAGACACCCGACGGTGAGAGGGATCTGTCAGATGTCTCGGGCGCAGCATGGGGATCGCTGGTTGTTGCCCCTATTACACATGCCGATGCATGCGTGACAGCGGCAGACCAACGATGGAAAAATGGTCATGGCCATTCCACAACGATCAGAGATCAGCGAGCTGATCGCTGGTCGTTGCGGCATGTCACACGCAGTGACGTCGCTGCAACGTCACTAACCCTGTGATGTTGCAATGATATCGTAACGATATCACTACATGTAACCCAGCCTTAAGTCTGTGCATAACAGATTTAGTTGAAATAACTTGAACTTTTAAAATAGCCTGCAAATGCACATCTTTTACTTTTTTTTAAATAAATCTTTATACTAATAGAATAATGATAAGCTTACAAATTATTATGTAAAATCAAACATTCCAGAATATTCTAATTTTCCTGTATGTTCAAGTTGATATATATTTTGATTAAAGTTTGAGTCTCTTTAGATCTTTCAAAATAAGTAAAGCTTATTTATATCGAAACCATTTTCAGGTTTATCTAGGTCTTTTACTTACTGCACTTTGTATTGTCAACTGAATGCCCTTTAAAATGAACTTTTCAGTGATCCTCTTAACTAAGTATAGATTTATTCATCCCATATACCTCTGCATTACCTTTTTGGTGACTTTTTCTCTCCGTGTTAATTTACTTTTATAGCTTTTTAATTATTTCATTAATTTTAACTATCACCATGAAGAATGATTCTAATATAAAATAACTTTTTTCGCATTAGGAATATTTTCCCTCTATTAAATCTTTTACTTTTCATAAAGTGGCAAACACTCTTGGCCTTTTGCTTAATGACTGTTTTAATTATTTGAGATTTAAAAAAAAAGAATATTTTCATTTTGAAACAATCCTGAAAAGACGTCTTTGTTTTCTATCAAAAGAAGAAACAGCACAACAATATCATGGCTTTAGAGTAATAAATGTTGGGCTTCTATTTCAAAAAACTAAGTGAAAAACATTTAAGCAAAACCACTAAATGTGAATTATTTTTTGCCAGTACTGACTGAAGGTGACAATATAATGGGCTTTGAAAAATATTCAGACACCAGGGAACATACTAGTGTATCTCAATGAATTAGAATATTATCAAAAATCAATATCATATTGACATGTTTCAGGACGTTTCAGGGAGCCCTGAAACATTTTGATTAATAAATCAATATTATATACATCCTTAGATGTGTCGTGTAATACAGCAGTGCAGTTTTCAACCCTTCATCCTCCCTACTTTAATTTTCTGAGATAATTACTTTTGGGTTTTCATTGGCTGTAAGCCATAATCATCAACATTAACAGAAATAAACACTTGAAATTGATAACACTGTAATGGCTGTATATAATATACTAGCTGGGTGCCCGATGCAGATGCATCGGGATTCTAGAAGAGCGAGTCTCTGACTCGCAATGGCCGCTGCGCGGCCAATGCTTCGCGCTGCTAAGGCGACTCGCCATGCCCGCTGCGCGGGCATAGCAAGTCGCCTTAGAACTGCTCGCAATGGCCGCTGCGTGGCCAATGCTTCGGGCGTATCCACATGACCACGCTGACTCGCAGCGCGAGCGGACTCAAAAGGGGCAAAAAACCCATTCGTGATTATATAATAGATGTGTTTCATTTTATCTATTGAATTACTGAAATAAATTAACTTTTTATATGATATTCTAAATCATTGAGGTGCACTAGTTTACCATATACCATATTTCATAATTACTAAAATTGGCGGTAATTATATAAGTAGTCATTTCACCCATAAAGAAAGAAGAAGGCGGCACTCATTGGACCGGTGAAGACAGGTATGTTTATTCCAGTCGCAGTATTACATCAGGTGGAGGGTGCGGGGAGGGAGGTGCAGGGATGACGGAGCCCGTTTCGAGTAGTGCTTACTCTTCAACAGATCCTGTGCACCTCCCTCCCCGCACCCTCCACCTGATGTAATACTGCGACTGGAATAAACATACCTGTCTTCACCGGTCCAATGAGTGCCGCCTTCTATTTTCTTTATGGATGAAAATGACTATGTCCTACGGCTGAGCAACGCTGGACTTGGTTCTGTGCCACAATTTCAGCTGCAGCAATATAAGGTCAGTGCCCGGTTTTCCTTCTACATTCAAAAAAAATTATATTAGTAGTCTGATTCATTGTTGGAGGATCATAGATGCATAGGATACTTTACTATATGATTCCTAGGAAAGGAAGATGGCGGCACTCGTGTTTCCTGGTTGCAAACTGACTTTATTAATCCACGTGTATTACATCCAAAGGTACAGGGAGGGAGGTGCTGAAGCAACGGTCACCGCTTCGCGGGTAACTTCCGCTTCTACGGGCACCCTTGGATGTAATACACGTGGTCAAATAAAGTCGGTTTATAACCAGGAAACACGAGTGCCGCCATCTTCCTGTCTTATGGATCACAATCTATACAGCTGGGGCTGAGCAACGTGTGCCCGGACACCATCTTGTTAAGTGAAGGATTGAATACAGGTCAGTGTCCGGTTTCACATCTTTATGACTACTTTACTATATGATTACTAACTATTTACAGTTCCATGAACCTCTATACTAATAGACTTAGATCTATACTAAAAATATTTAAGAGCTGATACATAAAAGTAGGACCTTACATCAATTTATTCTTACGTTGAACTATACACTAAAGCTAATCATAGCTGCAAAGTGTAAAATAAAGTTTTTTTTTATTTAATTTTAACATTATATATTAGCAATCAAATATTTCATACCTAATGAATTGCCTTTAGTTGAGTTCAAGTGGCTGTGACTATTTTTCACTCGTTGCGTATACGCCTGCCTCCTGTATGACTCTGGCCAATCAACAGACAGCAACATAGAAGTGCAATAGAGCCCAAAATTATGCCATCAGAGTCTCATGACCTAAACCCACAAGCCCTTAAACCAGAGTGTGCAGCTTAACAAGCATTGAAAATATATTATACAGCACAGAGGTGTGGTAGTATTACCTCTAGTTAATATTTTCAAAACTTCTTTTGTGTTTAATATAACTTTAATGCTTAGTTAGTTGCACAGTTTGGTTTGCTAACCTTAGGGCTCCATTTCAGATACTGTAAATGCAGAAGGCAACCATACCCCACACACACTGCAGAGCCTTGTCAAATTGCTCTCAGTCTTCAAGACCTGCTCACAGATGGCTTTGTGATCACAAGTCCTTCTACAGTAATCAGTCTGGGACGAATTTGTGCCACAAGTATCATTAATGATATATAAATCCAACCTTTTCTATAAAAATGAAATATTTAATGAAACCCTTCATGACTTATGATGTACCTATGCATCATAGGTCGTGTTTAGAGATGAGCGAACCTTCTGAAATTTGGATTCGGTTCGCCGAACAGGTATACGTTCGCCAAATAGATCGGCAAACAGTTCTCTGATCAGTCAAACATGTATAAAGGGGCCCAAAAGCTGTCAAACACAGCTCAAACTGTTTTACACTGTTTTGGCACATCCATTATCTTCCTATACTAATACTTAGCAAGCACTGCTGTCACCAATCACCATATTTCCGGGCCTGCACATGGAAATCAGACATTCTCATGACTGAGGTTCTTACTGTAATTTGATACCTCTGAGGGTACAACAGAAAACAAATATACATATAAAACCCTTACAACTATTTATAACTACAAACTCACAAGATTTGTTAAAAACTAAGGTGTAAAGTCAATGAGGAAGGAAGGGAGAAATAGGCCCTGACAACTTTCCTTCCTCCTTGTCTCTACCTAACAATGGAGGTTGGCACCCTGATAATCGATGCGGTGCCCCTACTCCACGGTGGCTACCCCTATATTCACCCTTTGTAGCTGTAGTCTGAGCATTAAGCCGGCGGCCACACCCCCTGTCAGACTCCCTCCCTATACAGAAGTGTGAGGGGGCTGGAATGTAGGATGTTCCTACAGCTACCAGGATCCATGACCCTGGCACACCCCCTGCTTTTTGCTTCTAGATGAAGTGGCCAGGCTAAAAATGATCTGTTCCAGGAGGGGGTCAGAGCTCAGGAGCTGAGATGATTTTATTGATTTATACGAGATCTATAGATCCTAGAACTGCAGTGCACAGCTCTGCTTCATCATGTGGCAGGGCAGGGACTGGGACTGTACTAAAATGTTTTCTCTCACTGGAGTTCCCCTTTAAGGGCTGTGAGTTGTAGCCCAAAGGCTACAAGCTTGCCTGTTCATCCAGCAGGGGGAAGCACAAACGATGCAAAACTTGTGAACAGAAAAAAATAAAGCCATGTCAAATGTTTTGACACAAAAAAAAATAAAAAGTAAGTTTTTCTTTCCATTTTTCATTTGTTTATAAACAACCAGGTTCACATACAATATAATACTGCAAAAATTATTCAATTAAAACACTTAAATTAGCTAAAAATCAAGACTTTATTAGGTCTGGTCAAAAATGACTGGAAGATAACAAGTGTATAATGGTAACCAGGAGAATAGCAGGGATAAACAAAAAGTCAGAGTTTGACAGACCAATCTAAGTGGTTAAAAGGAACGGGCAGATCTCCAATGTATTCGATCCTTTTAGCTGCACATGTCATCTGATTAAATCAGCCAGTATGTGATGTCACCGCAGGGGGCGGGGCTGAATGGCCATTTGTAAAAAAACCCAAAAAACTCTGTTATGCTTCAGAAGAGGGAGACAATGATTGGCAGCGGTGGGCTAGAGGCTGGAGCCGAAGGGCAGATTCACACCCCCTGCATGTTTAATCTGCCCACCGCTGCCAATCATTGTCTCCCTCTTCTGCAGCAAAACACAGAGGTTTTTTTGCACCAGTTTTATGTCGGATCCGGCGCGATCCGGCACCATAGACTCCTATGTTATGGGCGCTGGATCGCACCGGATCCGGGAGGATCTGGGAGAATTCGATTTGTTCAGATTTTTGCCCCAGACAGAAAATTGCAGCAAGCTGCGATTTTGTGTCAGGGAGAAAAACCCGAATTCTCCAGGATATTCATGGACAGATGGAAACCGGATGGTAAAACAATGCCATCCGACCCCATTCGGCCCCATAGGACTACTATGAGGCCGAAATTGGATCTGGGGCTGTCCGGTTCACACCGGAAAGCCCCAGATCATGAAAACCGTGGTGTGAAGCCGACCTTACTCTTAGTATTGTAAATCCAAGCAGGTTCTATTAAACGGCAGTATCTTCAGCATCCGAATTGCTGTGAGCAGCCTTTTCTTCCAGATGATGGAACATCCATTCTCATGTCTGCAATACCCGAAGATGTCATTCTCAAATCAATCCTCTCTCATGTAGTAAATCTCTGCTTTTTCTTAAGGGAGAAACAATCACAGTCAAACACACTAGCACATGATATCAATCAAGAATGACGAGGCTGACCAACAGAAAGTGAGCTGGCCACCACAGGTTAACACTTTACAGGCTGACTTTCCACTCTGCCTCGGGCAACTTTTTATCCAGTCAGCACAGGGGTTCGCCTGGTGGCCAGGGGATGACACTTCAGGCTTTGCCACATGTACACTCTGACAAAACCATTAATGTCAAATGACTAGAGAGGAGCTTATCTTTGAAAATGTAATGTCGGCTTTGCCTAAATTTCCAAGAAAATTATTTAATTTGTGGTGAGTAAATTTGCTGCAAATTGAAAAACTAAAAGCCTCTCGTTGCCTTAAAAATATGTGCATTAGGCGCTGAATTCTCCTTGGATTCTATTGAACCCATTTTGAGCTTTGGAATGCAAACACAGCCTAATTCATGTCCAAGTGACGCCATCCTATCTGGCTAGTGGAAAATAAATTAAAAGTCGGGCAAACTAGCAGTATATTTAACCTCACACAGCAGTTTTTCACTACTAGAATTTTATAAACCTTCCAAAAATTATCTGGTTTTGGAGATGGATATATGGTTTTCTTATCATTTATGCAAAGGAGGTGCAAAAAGAAGACACAGTAGTGTTTTCACACATTTGAAGGAAGGCGAATCCAGCGTCCAGGAGGGAATTTGATAAAATGTAAAAGTCTTTATAATAATAATAATAATAATAAAGCTTTATTTATATAGCGCCAACATATTCCGCAGCGCTTTACAATGTAGGGTTAGCGTACAGAAAATATACAGTAAGTAATTACAATAGAGAACAAATAAAATACAATCATTGGATACAAAAACAATAGGCATAGAATCAATGTGAAAAAAAATACAATAAATAAAGCAAGAAATGAAGGTGACCCTGCTCAAAAGAGCTTACAATCTACAACGGGATAGGGGTTGTACAAGGTGCCGGGGCTTATTGCACTGGTGGTCCAGGCATCTTGAGGAAATGGGGTATAGGGCTAAGCTTACATGAATGGTCATCAGTCTGTGTAGACCTTTATGGTTTGGTGGAGTTTGTAGAAGAATAATGTCCAGAGGATAGCCCATTCACTGTCTACAGTACAATGGACATGTTAGGGAGTATGATCGGCCACCTTAAAAAGATGCGTCTTTAGGGATCGTCTGAAGCCATGCAAGTTGTGGATAGTCCTGATTTCTTTGGGTAAAGCATTCCAGAGGTTTGGTGCAGCTCTGGAAAAGTCTTGGAGCCGGGAGTGGGAGGATCGGATTAGTGCAGATGTTAGTTGAAGGTCATTTGAGGAACGTAGAGAGCGGGTGGGGTGATAGACAGAGATGAGGGAGGAGAGGTAGGGGGGAGCTGCACTGTGAAGAGCTTTGTGGGTGAGAACAAGCAATTTGAATTTGATCCTGTAATATACGGGCAGCCAGTGCAATGACTGGCACAGAGCAGAGGCATCTGAGTAACGATTGGCCAGATGGGTGATCCTGGCTGCTGCATTAAGGGTGGACTGGAGAGGAGAAAGTCTGGTGAGGGGGAGGCCGCTTAATAGAGAGTTGCAATAGTCAAGGCGGGAATGGATTAGGGCCACGGTGAGGGTTTTTGTTGTTTCCAGGGTGAGAAAGGGGCGGACTCTAGAGATATTCTTCAGGTGTAAGCGACAGGAGCGGACGAGAGATTGCGTGTGGGAGGAGAAGGAGAGATCGGTGTCAAATATAACACCCAGACAGCGAGACTGCTGTCTAGGCGTTATCGTGGTGCCGCACACTGAGAGAGAGATGTCCGATTTAGGGAGGTTAGTGGATGGGGGGAGCAGAAGAAGTTCAGTTTTGGAAAGGTTTAGTTTCAAATAGAGAGTGGACATGATATTGGAAACTGCAGCTAGACAGTCATTGGTGTTCTTTACTACCGCAGGGGTAAGGTCAGGGGCTGAAGTGTATAGTTGAGTGTCATCAGCATAAAGATGGTACTGGAAGCCAAATCTGCTGATGGTCTGTCCAATCGGGGCCGTGTAGAGAGAGAAGAGGAGAGGGCCAAGGACTGAACCCTGAGGGACCCCAATAGTGAGGGGAAGAGGGGGGGAAGTGGAGCCAGCAAAAGATACACTGAAAGAGCGGTCAGAAAGATAGGAGGAGAGCCAGGAGAGAGCAGTGTCCTTTATGCCAATGGAGTGCAGCATAGAGAGTAGGAGCTGATGGTCGACAGTGTCAAAAGCTGCAGAGAGATCAAGGAGAATAAGCAGAGAGTGGTCACCATTACGTTTTGCTGTCAGAAGGTCATTGGTCACTTTGATGAGGGCAGTTTCTGTGGAGTGAAGGGGGCGGAAACCAGACTGTAATGGATCTAGAAGAGAGTGAGCGGAGAGGTAACGGGTGAGGCGGGAATAGACCAGGCGCTCCAAGAGTTTAGAGATGAAGGGGAGATTGGAGACTGGTCTGTAGTTACTTGTGCAGGTTGGGTCGAGAGTGGTTTTCTTTAATAATGGAGTAATGATCGAGTGTTTGAAGGAGGAGGGGAAAATGCCAGAAGAGAGGGAGAGATTGAAGATTTTGGTTAGATGAGTGGTGACGACTGGAGAGAGGGACTGGAGCAGGTGTGAGGGAATGGGGTCGGTAGTGCATGTGGTGGGGCGAGAGGAAGATAGGAGCCTGGAGACTTCTTCTTCTGTGACTGGGTCAAATGTGGAGAGTGAACCGGAGGGGATGTGAGGAAGAATGGGGGTGGCAGTGCTTGGAGGCTGAGAGCTGATTTCCTGGCGGATGTTGTCTATTTTATCCATGAAGTAGGAAGACAGGTCATCAGCACAGAGGTCGGTGATGGGGGCCTGCACTTTAGGACTGAGGAGAGAGTGAAAGGTGTCAAAGAGTTTTTTTGGATTGTTGGATAGTGAGGAGACCAGGGTGGTGAAGTAGGTCTGTTTGGCAAGGTGAAGGGCAGAGTTGTAGGTTTTGAGCATGAATTTATAGTGGATAAAGTCTCCTGGTGAGCGAGTTTTCCTCCATAGGCGTTCAGCACTCCTGGAGCATCGCTGGAGGAATCGGGTTTGTGATGTGAGCCAGGGCTGTTTTGTTCTCTGTTTGGAGGTTCTGCGGGTGAGGGGCGCTACTTGGTCCAGGGAGCTTCTGAGAGAGTCATTGTAGTGATTTACTGCCTGATCTGGAGAAGAGATTGAAGAGATTGGGGACAGAGATGAGATGAGGGAGTCTGTGAGTGCTTGAGGGTTAATGGCCTGTAGATTTCTGGATGTGTGATAGGTAGGCTTGGGCTGTGTTGGCCGGGGGTTAGTGAGTGAGAAGGAAAGAATGTTGTGGTCAGAGAGTAGAGTTGAGTTATCCAAGGGGGAGGATGAGCAGAGCCGGGTAAAGACAAGGTCAAGGGTGTTACCGTTTTCGTGTGTCTTAGAGGTTGAGAGCTGTGATAGGCCAAGAGAGGTAGTTAGAGATAGGAGCTGGGATGCAGATGGGGAGATGGGGCTGTTTATGGGAATGTTAAAGTCTCCCAGAATAAGGGTTGGTAAATCTGAGGACATGAAATGCGGGAGCCAAGCGGAGAAATGGTCGAGGAACTGGGTGGGTGACCCTGGGGGGCGGTATACCACTGCTACTTTGAGGGGGAGGGGATGGAATAGCCTAATGGTATGGACCTCAAAAGAAGGGAATGAGAGTGATGGGGCTGGAGGAATGACCTGGAAAGTACATTGTGGGGACAGGAGGAGGCCCACTCCACCGCCACGTCTGTTCCCAGGTCTAGGGGAGTGAGAGAAGTGTAAGCCGCCGTAAGAAATAGCAGCAGGGGAAGCAGTGTCTGAATCCTGGATCCAGGTATCTGTGAGGGCCAGCAGGTTAAGAGAGTTGGTAAGGAAGTAATTGTGAATGAAAGGAAGTTTGTTGCATACAGACCGTGGATTCCAGAGAGCGCAATTAAAAGAGGGAGGTGAAGGTGTGCAGGTGATATTAATAAGGTTAGTGGGGTTTCTGTGTGAGGTGGGAGAGGGGTTGAAGTTAGCAGATGGCGGACCAGGGTTGGGAGAGATATCACCTGAGAGGAGCAGCAGTAAAAAGAGAAAGAGCAGATAGTTTTTGGGATTAGGACATGATTTATTATGACAAGCTTTGGAATATGATGGGCTGAGAGTCTTCAGTAAACTGAAGATAGCATGGGAGCTGTACATAGAGTAGGGCAGGAGAGAGGGGCTGATGTGAATGAGTGGTGATGGAGGGGGGATGGGGTGATAAAAATTGGTGGCAAGAGCACATAAGAAAACAAACAGTGAAATACAAGACATGGTAAAGATTAGTAGTGAGTGGAGTTATGCACAGTGTTTGAGTGTCCCTCTATGTCATTGTCTTCCAGCAAGAGCGCATAGAACAATAGATGGTGAAGTAAAGGACATGGTGATAGGGAAAGGAAAAGACGTTTTTTTTTTTTTTTTTCCTCTCCCTGTTAAATAGAGTGGCTTACCTGACTCCTGCCCTGACTAACTGCCATGAAATAACTGCATCCACTTAGCATTCAATGCCACTTTGCATGAGATGCCACACGTGTCTGACCCCCCACACGTGTACCCCTTAAGAATGAGCTAAATTTATTCAAATAAAGTTTTAAAAATCATTATTACAGTTATGTTGCACCATTAAATACAGAAGATGTTAACCATCAAGCGCATTTTTGAGGGAGCCTTAATCATGGTTCATTGATATCCATGATTAAGGCTTCTGCTGAAACGCGTCGGAGGGGTTAACATCTTCAGTATCTGATGCTTCGACATAGCTGTGACTGATAATGTGTTTGACACTTTATTTGACTTTTACATTTTATCAATTTCTCCCCTGGACAATGGATTCTCCTACCTTCTATTGTGCTTCTCCTGCCCGGACTGGGGCAGGTACATGCAATGCCTGGAATTCTCTGTGAGCTCTCTTTCTATGGTGCTGCTCGAGCTTATGCACTGGAGTGCTGCGTGATTCTACTCAATCCAACTTTGATAACTGAACAGGATTATGGGCAGTTTGCTGCTATCTCTTGGAAGTTACCTCTACAGAAGACGCTATACCCTCTCTTGATGTATATTTCCTGCTATGTGGCTTGGCACAGCTCTTCACAAGTGAATGCTGATCCACAGAAAGCTCCTTAAAAGGGTGGACTGACTACATCTTTTCTTGTTATTTTTTCACACATTTGTATGCAAAAATGATGGTGGTTATCAGCAAAGATTTAAAAAATATTAGTCCTATTTTGGGAGCTCTTTCATGATTTTAAATTCTTAAGTAATAGTACTGACTTTTACTACGAAACATAGTAGTCAGGCAGGAGAAGTGTAACTGGTAAAGCTGTTCAGTGGCTGTGGCAGAAGTAATACTGTAAATATTTAAAATGAGGCAGACAAGGATATGTGTGCTATTTTAAGGCCAGCAATGGTAGCACCAACAGCAGCAATACAGTCTAGCATTATGAAATAAAGTCAACATCCAAGAGATGTTTGACTGGCAAGGCGGGCAAAAGACTGCAACAGGTGAGAGGACGGGGCTTACAAGTAGATGTGTGGAAGTTTGGAGCCAGATATGGCCAACATGACAGCAGCAGTACTACAGTATATTTGACATGATGATTCACCAGTGGTGGCAGCAGGGCAATATACAAAACTCAGACAGTTGGTATGGCCACTTTAATTATTGGCAACAACCATCAATGCATTAAATCTTCAATGATCCATGACTGATTCATTTTGACAAAAGGTAGTTTTTCACAATTCTGATGGATAACATGGTTTGCTTTGGTATGACTAATCCACCAGCTGCACTGACAGAAGAAGCTGAATATGACAGCGCTACCACTGCAATTGTGGGCTAGTTGCCACTGGTCCAATTTGCTAAAACAAAAGTCCATAGAATTGGAGTTCAGGGTATCTGCCTAAGGCTGGGTTCACAGTACCATTTTTCACATGCATTTTTGGAGACCTGCGTTTTCAAAAACGCATGTAAAAAACGCACCCATAGGCCCCCATGTTAAAAAACGCATGCCCTAATAGCCAAAAAGCATGTGTGACTGTCCCATGCGTTTTTGGAGCATATCCAAAAACGCATGCGTTTTTGTAGAAAACGCATGCGTTTTTGTAGAAAACGCATGCGTTTTTATAACATGGGTTCCTATGGAAAACGCATGCAAAAACGCATGTACAGTTAGTACCTTTTAGTGCCATTCAAAAACGCATGCGTTTCCCATAGGAGCCCATGTTAAAAAAACGCATGCGTTTCCGGAAAAACGCATGCGTTTTTTTAACATGGGCTCCTATGGGAAACGCATGCGTTTTTGAATGGCACTAAAAGGTACTAACTGTACATGCGTTTTTGCATGCGTTTTCCATAGGAACCCATGTTATAAAAATGCATGCGTTTTCTACAAAAACGCATGCGTTTTTCAAAACGCTCAAAAAAATACTACAAGCACTATTTTTAGGTGCAGATTCAAAAACGCACCCAAAAACGCAGGGAGCCATCACACACCTTACAAAACTCATGCTGACATGAAAAAAGCATGAGTTTTGTTAAATCACTTAAAAAAACGCATGGCAACTGTGACCCCAGCCTAAGAAGGTACACATTCTATGTGCAACTGAAGCTGGCTGTTCAGCCTGTGTATCTGTATTGGTAGAAATGCATCAGAATGTTGCAATGACAGACAAAACATCTTATTCACCATAAAATATATATTGTAATTGATTCTGTTGCCTCAGCTATTTGTTGAAGCACTAATGCTGGTAATAGGGGGAATGTTTTGTATAGAAGGTTAACAGACTGGTGTGCTCACTTGTTCTGAACAAAGCAGGTGTTCAGGCTGTGGTCACAGTTTTTTTAGTGCCTTTTAAAAACGCATGCTTTTTTACATGCGTTTTTCATGTCAGCATGAGTTTTGTAAGGTGTGTGATGGCTCCCTGCGTTTTTGGCTGCGTTTTTGAATCTGCACCTAAAAATAGTGCTTGTAGTATTTTTTTGAGCGTTTTGAAAAACGCATGCATTTTTGTAGAAAACGCATGCGTTTTTATAACATGGGTTCCTATGGGAAACGCATGCAAAAACGCATGTACAATTAGTACCTTTTAGTGCCATTCAAAAACGCATGCGTTTCCCATAGGAGCCCATGTTAAAAAAACGCATGCGTTTCCGCAAACGCATGCGTTTTTTAACATGGGCTCCTATGGGAAACGCATGCGTTTTTGAATGGCACTAATTGTACATGCGTTTTTGCATGCGTTTTCCATAAGGCCCCTTATTAAAAAACGCATGCGTTTTTGGATATGCTCCAAAAACGCATGGGACAGTCACACATGCTTTTTGGCTATTAGGGCATGCGTTTTTTAACATGGGGGCCTATGGGTGCGTTTTTTACATGCGTTTTTGAAAACGCAGGTCTCCAAAAATGCATGGGAAAAATGGTACTGTGACCACAGCCTTACTCAGCAAAAACTTTGTAGAACAGGTAACAACGTTTATCTCAGTTTTACACCCATTTGGACTCACTTTCAGAAGCAGTAAAATTCCCCCATTTTTATTTTATAACAAAAAAGTGTGGCTACTTAATAGTCCTCACTTTGCTTCATGTTTATAATATGCCTGTCCTCCCACAAGTAATGCAGCATACAGCCTACAATCCTCAACTGCATGCCTGAGAGTACTGTAGTTTCATGGTCAATTCCCCTCTGTGATATTTGTTTATCATGACCATCCTTATTATCATTGTCAATCTGAGTTTCTGCCTCATTAAATGTCTGCTCCAATTTCCAGTTTCCCTCCACATCCACTGGTTGATCATCGTCCTCCTCTTTTTTCTCTTACATCTCCAAATTTTGCAGCTTGCGACAAGTACTTTGAGAGTTCACAAGGTTTGTGCTGAAAAAGTACAATTTGGTGTTTTCTATTTTCCTCCACCTTGTTTGCAAGTGAGTGTTTTTTCCAGGATAAATATGATGCGGCCCGGGTGGACGGGATCCCGATTCCGTTCCCTGGTGATCATTTGAAGGGGATGTTGATGATGGGAGAAGGGGTTATTTACAGGGGATCGTGATGCCACCTGTAGTTCCCGGTAATATGGTACCGGCGCTGCAAGCCGGCCACTGAGGTGATGGTGGGTGCAGCAGAGTGTGGAACAGCTCCCCACAGGTGGAGCTTTACCTCAGGGCAGCGATGAAGGAAGATGGTGAGGGAGGGCAGTAATGGTGATGATGGTGTTGCAGTTCTTACCCCTCTGCTGAGCTGCCAATGATGCTGAGCCCTCCAGGCACCACAATAAGAATAACAGAGTCCCAGTCAGGGCCGGACTGGGACCAAAAAGCAGCCCTGGAAAACAAGCCCCAGCAGCCCACATACTATATCACCCATCAGCCCCGATCAGTGAAGTTTGCTTTTACGTTGTCGTGGCCTCATCACTTTCTTAGGGCCCTTTCACATCAGCGTTTTTTGAAATTTGCGGCAGATGCGGTGAAAAAAACGCATCTGCCGCAATTGCCGCATAACCGCTGCACTTGCGGCGCGGTTGCGGTAATCCCCATAGAAAGTATAGGGGGACTTGCGGCAGGTGTGGCAAGTGCGGTTTTGCACTTGCGGCAGGTGCGGCCGCGAAAAAAAACGCTGATGTGAAAGGGCCCTTAAAGGAGTTATCTGAAGAGCCACATGTGAATGGTGCAGCAAAGGGAAATGAACCGCAGCTCCATTCACATGGTGATCTACAAAGCCACATTTCTCGGGATTGTGGGGTCCCAGCGGTCAAATCCAGAGTGAAGGGAAAGTCATCACCTATACAGAAGAGAAGTGATGACTTCCATATTGGGGATATTTAATTTAAACACCATTTAAATGCTGAAAATCACAAAGTCCAATACTGCCTCTCTGACAACAGGACAGGAGAAGTGGTACTGTGCAGAGTATATATACAGAATAATACAGATACTGAGGATTACACCCAGTATACAGGACAGGAGAAGTGGTACTGTGCAGTGTATATATACAGAATAATACAGATACTGAGGATTACACCCAGTATACAGGACAGGAGAAGTGGTACTGTGCAGTGTATATATACAGAATAATACAGATACTGAGGATTACACCCAGTATACAGGACAGGAGAAGTGGTACTGTGCAGAGTATATATACAGAATAATACAGTTACTGAGGATTACACCCAGTATACAGGACAGGAGAAGTGGTACTGTGCAGAGTATATATACAGAATAATACAGATACTGAGGATTACACCCAGTATACAGGACAGGAGAAGTGGTACTGTGCAGTGTATATATACAGAATAATACAGATACTGAGGATTGCACCCAGTATACAGAACTGGAGAAGTGGTACTGTGCAGTGTTCACCACACACATCCAGATGTACACACATACAGTATGGGCCTTTTCATATCTGCGTTTTGCATTAAATGAAGCCAAACACAGCCAAAACGCAGATGTGCACTGGGCACATTATATATATATATATATATATATATATATATATATATATATATATATATGTATATATATATATATATATATATATATATAATATATATATATATATATGCACATACATTCATATGACATACACATCCATATGTGCACACATACATTATATATACGCACACATCCGTATGTACACACAGAGTATGTGTGTATATACAGACACATCCATTTGTACATACATATGCATTATATATATATATATTTATATATATACCATACATATACACATCCATATACACACACACACATCCATATGCACACACACAGACACATGCATACACACAGACACATGTACTGTACACACAGACAGACACATGTACTGTATACACAGACAGACACATGTCCTGTACACACAGACAGACACATGTACTGTACACACACACACATGTACTGTACACACACACACATGTACTGTACACACACACATGTACTGTACACACACACATGTACTGTACACACACAGACACGTACTGTACACACACAGACACATGTACTGTACACACACAGACAAATGTACTGTACACACACACACACAGACACATGTATTGTACACACACACACAGACACATGTACTGTACACACACACATGTACTGTACACACACACAGACACATGTACTGTACACACACAGACACATGTACTGTACACACAGACAGACATGTACTGTACACACAGACAGACACATGTACTGTACACACAGACAGACACATGTACTGTACACACACACACACACACATGTACTGTACACACACACACAGACACATGTACTGTACACACACACACACACAGACACATGTACTGTACACACACACACACAGACACATGTACTGTACACAGACACATGTACTGTACACACACACACACACACACATATACTGTACACACACACACACACAGACACATGTACTGTACACACACACACACACAGACACATGTACTGTACACACACACACACACACACACACAGACACACGTACTGTACACACACACACACACAGACACATGTACTGTACACACACACACACAGACACATGTACTGTACACACACACACACAGACACATGTACTGTACACACACCCACACAGACACATGTACTGTACACACACCCACACACAGACACATGTACTGTACACACACACACACAGACACATGTACTGTACACACACACACACAGACACATGTACTGTACACACACACACACACACAGACACATGTACTGTACACACACACACACAGACACATGTACTGTACACACACACAGACACATGTACTGTACACACACACAGACACATGTACTGTACACACACAGACACATGTACTGTACACACAGACAGACATGTACTGTACACACAGACAGACACATGTACTGTACACACAGACAGACACATGTACTGTACACACACACACACATGTACTGTACACACACACACAGACACATGTACTGTACACACACACACACACAGACACATGTACTGTACACACACACACAGACACATGTACTGTACACAGACACATGTACTGTACACACACACACACACACACATATACTGTACACACACACACACACAGACACATGTACTGTACACACACACACACAGACACATGTACTGTACACACACACACACACACACACACACACAGACACATGTACTGTACACACACACACACACACAGACACATGTACTGTACACACACACACACACACACACACAGACACATGTACTGTACACACACACACACACACACAGACACATGTACTGTACACACACACACACACAGACACATGTACTGTACACACACACACACACACACACACACACAGATACATGGAGGGATATACATGGTCTTACAGTGCTGCTCTGCTGCCTGAGTCACAATTACCATCCAGGACAGGACTCTGCTCTCCGGTCTGTCGCTCTGTCTGTGGGATTGCTGGAAGTTGCTGACAGGTCACAGATCTGGGGGGGGAGGGAGGGCAAAGAAAGTTCAAACTGGCAGCCACCAGACAGCATCCAGACATCTCACTGCAGAAACCTCCAGGCCTGAGGCATAATACTCCTTCTTACCGCCCAGGATGAAGGAGCTCAGCAGACGCAGGAGATGAAGCTGGAGGACGTGCCCGGTACCAGCAGACAGTGCAGGTAGTGCATGGCCCCTGGTCAGCAGCGTGTACAGTAGCTTCAGGGAGGCGTCCATCAGCTGGAGCCGCAGAGGAGTGGAGGAGTATCCTCCAAGAAGCAGCTGCAGGAACACAGCCGGAAGCTCCCCGCCACCGGAAACGCGGCTGCGGCTACTGTGCAGCTCCCTGGCTGTGCCCGGCCGGCGGCCGCAGAAGGACAGAAAGGGGCCGCAGGCGACCTCTTAAAGGTAAAGAGCGGCCGCAACGGCCCAATTCCCATTCAGCCCACCGGGAAAACTCCCGGTATGCCCTATGGCCAGTCCGGGCCTGGTCCCAGTTCAGCTTTACTCCACTTTAATGATACCGGCAGATGATGATGGTGTATGGTACAATCCGGTTTACCGGGGGTTGGTCACCAGCTCCAGGTTCCCTGTTATGGAGTCTCTAGATGTCCTTCCGTTTATGGCTTTCTGGGTTAACTTATCTTTCTTACTCTCCACCCTCGCAGAGCTCTCCCGCCAGTCCCCTGATATCCTTCAGTAAGGCACGGTTATCCTTTCCCGGATTTAAGAGGAGTCATTTATCTCCCCTGATGTCGGTATTCGGGCCGATACCCTACCGGTTCTGGATCTATTGTGGTCCTGAGGGGCGAGATACCATGTGGTGCGTACGGCAACCCGGTTATGTTGGGCCCTCAGCTTGTTGGTCTATAGCCAGTGGTAAACGCCTGACTACTTCGGCTACCCGCACTGCCGATGCTTCCCCAACGAGACCAGCCGGCTCCAACCAGTCCTGGTCCGTTATCTTCTGTCCTGGGCCCTCACTTAGAGATGGGGCTCCCTTCTGTCAGCTGGGCTGTCAGGCCTGACCTTCCTGTCTTCCTTCCCAGACACCGTATGACTAACTGTCACTTTTGCTCACACTGCTCTATCCTAAGCTCCACCCCCCCCTCCTGGGACCTACTAAATTACTAAGTTGTGTGGTCCTAGCTAGGTGTAACTGCTGACTCCATAAAGTGAACCCTGAGCTGATGACTTTTCAGGGAAAAACACATTTTTATATAAAGTGTAATACTACCCTGTGGCGCCTAGCCGCAGGGGCGCCACACATACTTATGGGATTACATCGTTGATGCCACATTTTTCTACTGACAAATTTGTTCACCTTTTTAAAAAGCACCAGCAGGTGAAATTAATCTCATCAGCTGTCAAAATCTGATCTACTGTTCTGTTCAATATATAAAGTGCTGAGTACAATGTGTCACAATCTAGTTGATGTTCTGGTAGCCTCTTTCTTTTCTGTTTTTTTTTTTTTTTTTTTTTTTAAAAGCCAGTGGAACATGATTTCATACCTAAGATCTATTAAAATGGGCTAACGCTTTTCTGGCCATGAATGTATATTTGTAGAAAAAAACCTATTGCACTGTTAAAATTAGAACATGGGACACACAATCAGTGTAAGTGGCATTGAATTACCATAAGGTAGTCAGAGTGTTTGTATATTTTATTACTAACAACACATATGAGTTTTAGTTCAAGTTGAATGAGGAAGTTGGCGAGTTTCCACTTGATTTAGAGAAGAAAATTATTCACTGTTTGGTTTTTCTACCCCAGACTTTCACACTGTAAGGCCCCCTTCGCATCACGTTGTTTAGCTGTCTATGTGGATCCTATTTTTTGCAGGACCACATGGACAGGCCCTGGACTGGCCTGGATGTATGCAAACGGATGGCAATTATGTGTCACGTGCTTAGATTGCGCTGACCTTGCTGAATGGCTGCTATGTGTGTTCTGTTTGCATTTCTTCATGAGCTGCATGAGGTATGGATGCGAAAGTCTTGATCCTGACTTACCTCTTGTATTATACTCCAGAAATGCACTCACTATTATGTTCAGTTGCTGGTTGAGGGGTTGATGGCTTGGGTGTGACTCATGTGGAATCCCCTCCCCCTGGCTTTAAATAGCATTCCCCCTCTTCTGTCAGACGCCACTGATAGAGTTAGTTTTCTCTTGGTCATTGTGCTGTGCAGATGCTTGCTGCTGTGCAGAAATCCTTTCTTTGGGAGTAGCTGTGATTTCGGATCCATGGGTGGAGCCCGCATCCTAAGGCTATTCAGGAGCTCAGGATAATAGAGTGGAGATTCGGGCCTCCTCACCTTCAGAGGTACCTCCAAGTGCAGAGCGAGCCAGGGACCCCCAGTGTAAGGGTCCGTTTAGCTCTCTCTGGATCCCTTCGCCCATTACATCCTCCAGTTACCTGATTCCCTCTCCCCCTAAGCATGACATTATGCCTCCGGATTCAGTTTTTTCAAGGATCCCATTTCTCCATATAAAAGTTGCAGCAAGTCCTGCAGCCATAGGAAATATTGGTAATGTCAGTCCGGAGAGAGAGAGAACTCTGAATAATCCTGAACAGAAATTGGGCTCAGAGGAGAAGTGAATTTGTCTTGAGCTGCTCAGTACCAAAAATCTGATCCGAGAATCGATCCTTATTTTTCCTGAATCCGGCACCATAGAACAGCATGTTGAGTCTTCCGGACCGGATTTGTTTCTGTCTAGTTTTGTCCGATGCACCCAAAAATGGTGCAGTCTCCGATTCTGGGGATGGCAAAAAACAGGACACAAATGAATCCGGGACTGAATTCCCATAAACGAATGGCCATATATGACCAATCTGGCTCCATAGGAGTACATGGGTGGCCAAAACAGATCCCGATCTATCCATTTAAAAACAGATAGACTCGGATCCTCAAAAACATGGTGTGAAGCCAGCCTAAGGCTATGTTCACACAGGGCATTCTTATTGCATTTTTGCTGAGGTAAAAATGCAGCAAAAATGGAAGTATCAACAAATTCTCTGGCAGGCAGTTTTTAGCTTTTATCACCAAGGTTTTATTGCATTTTTGACACAACATGTTTGGTGGGATTACCCTCACTGCAGGCTGATCCTGCTCCCTCCTCCCTCCACCCTGCTTCCTCCTCCTGAATATGCTGCATGTTCCCATAGACAATACTATGCCTATGGGAAAATGTAGCCCTGCGTTTTGGGAAGACCTGACATGCTGAATCTTTCCAACTTGCAGGAGAACTGCTGACAAGCGCTGTTACTTTCACTTTATCTTCACAATATAAACCAATATGTGTGGACAGCATTTGCTGTTTCACATTGGTTTTACATAAAAACTAAAGCGTAGCTTTAGATCTAAATAAATTTACATAAAGCAATACCAAAAAGGCTTAAGCAAATGCAAAAAAATGTAATAAAAACAGCCTGTGTGAACATAGCCTAAGACTGCTTGGCAGTCTATTACCTTACATGAGCAAAAAAAATCAGTTGATGTGTGAAATAAATAATGTGCCCTTTGCCTATTGGAGATGGATTAATTTTCATGAACACCACTACTGCAGCCACTGATTTGTCATGAACACCACTCTATTGTGACACACATTCCTTGAATGCAACTGTAAAGAAGAACTCCACTTCATGAACACCAGTCTATCGCGACACACGTTCCTTGGATGCTACTGTAAAGAAGAACTCCACTTCATGAACACTACTCTATCGCGACACACGTTCCTTGGATGCTACTGTAAAGAAGAACTCCACTTCATGAACACTACTCTATCGCGACACACGTTCCTTGGGTGCTACTGTAAAGAAGAACTCCACTTCATGAACACCACTCTATCACGACACAGGTTCCTTGGATGCTACTGTAAAGAAGAACTCCACTATTTACTATCTCTATAGGGTGGGAAAGGACTTAGCACACCCCAAGCCTATTCTCACATCCACACCTCACTTTTCACTGCCTACACAGTTGTGATACGACATCTGCACTGGTTCACAAACTAACACACATACCACCCATCTTTCTTGAGCAATGTGTCATACACAATGTAACACAACCAAGCTATTCTTCCCCCTTCAGGGATTATGGATACATTTGAACAAACATTCATTATTAGATTTAATATACAAAAATAGTGCTTTTTGTACATTTATTCTAAAAGTTTATGCTAGCACTACTTAAAAAGCTTACAAAACATGAACTAATTAAAAAGACATAAATACATTTAAAAAACCTGTATAAAATAAAATATATCAAATACAGATACGTGTTATGAATTGGATTTGTAGTTCAGGCAGAGGAGAACATTGCAGGATATGTTTATTTGCAAGTCAGTCAATGGAGTCTTTAATACAAGCATTGGGCATTGTTCTTCATAAAAATCATATTTTCTTGTATCCATTCAGACTAGTAGTAGGTTTTGGAGTTTGCTTTGAGTCAATCTTCAACCTGAAAACGTCCAACTAGCTAATTTTTAATAATACTAGTCCATAGCAGAACCCAACTTCTCCCTTACTGGCATCTGAGTTGAAGGGGAAGTCTGTGCCTGTTACTGATCTAACCATGGGTCCATCAATCTGGTCCATCACGAGTCATTCTCATCTCATCAGTACATAAAACCTTTAAAAACTCTGTCTTCAGATATTTCTTGGACAAATCTCGATGTTTCAACATAAGTTCATTGGTGGTCAGTATTCAGCCCTCATTACCTTGGTCATGTCTCTGTGCAAATAAAATATTTTACTTCTGGGCACTCTACTCAGGAGAGGTTGTACTAATGCAATTCTAAACCGTTGTCAGTTAATACCAGGGTTCGGTTAAAGAACTTGCTCAGTATGCACACAGTGGTGACTAAAACCATGCTGGCACTACCTTTTTGACTGAAGGGCCAATGCTGTGGAAGGAATAAAGTAAGGCTTGCTTCACACTGCGGCGTGATCCAGTCCGGGGCTGTCCGGGATGACCCAGACAGCCGCGGACCGGATCAGCACACAGGACTGGGGGGGCTAATATGCCCTCCAGTCCAGTGTGCAGCGCACGCAGCTGCAGCCGCTGACAGGTCAGGACCGCGGCGCCCACGGTCCTGACTTATCAGCAGCGGGAACTGTGTGTGCTGCACACCGGACCGGAGGGCATATTAGCCCCCCAGTCCTGTGTGCTGATCCGGTGGTGGTTGTCTGCGTCATCCCGGACAGCCCTGGACCGGATCACGCCGCAGTGTGAAGCCGGCCTTAATAAACTAGGCTCTAAATGCAGGTGTCGCACAACTTCAAATTGCTATTAACCTGCAGATTAACCCCATATCTACAAGTTAAAAGCATTTTTCCGATGATAGGTTCCTTTTACTAACCAGAATGAACAAGTCAATAGATTCCAATAGAAGTAATTTTGGGCTGGGGTTCAAGAACCATATTGTTCTGCAAAGGACTCAAAGCTTTGTTCTAACTTTTTGAGAAAGCTTTTTACTTTAACACTATTAAATTTAATTAAGAAAATGTCACATAAATTGTCTATTTTTATATTTTAGCTCAAACATGGGATTTTTCAAATAATTTATGTAGGATACAGAGTAAAGTATATTTAATAAATTAACCTTGAACCTTTGTTTAAAGTTTCCAGACTTAATTAGTATGATTCAAGATAAAAGACAAAATATAAAGCTTTCACCAAAGGACATTCAATGTAAGAATTCACAGTGTTTGCGTGACAGCATGATGTAAATAAATTATTCAAAATGTAACCTTAGATTCAGTGAGCCATCAGAATGTTGCTTCTTCAGTGTATCACTTAGTTTAAAATGACATAACATGTCCCTAGTGGAAAGACTTTCACAGATGTAAAATTAACTCTATCTACTCAAAACATTCAGAACAAGTTTTCAGCGTTGTCTGCTCAACTAATTAAATTTTCCTGTATTATTTATTGAACATTGACATTGAAACTTGAAAATCTGGCTGTACTTTGTATGTATTAATTTATAAATGACTATAAGTTTCCCAGCTACCAACTACTAAAGGACTAAAGGAAATATAAAGGTGGATGAGCTCACAGAGAAAATAGAAAGGGTCTACTGTTAAATCGTATAAAAGAAAATATGCAAGGATGCCATTGGTTCAACTTGTACAACTTGTGCAGCTACTAGGGGCACCACTTGTGCAATTTGTGCAGCTACCATTGTACCATTGGTGCAACTTGTGCAACTATGACGGGCACAAAAAGTAAGTGGCATCACCTCCACTTCCATCGAAGGTGTAATTGTGAATTATGAACAAGTAGAGGACTGTAAAAGGCTTATCAGGTTTTTTTTTGTGTTCTGTTATGAAATTTTAGAAATAAAAAAGCAATTTTCAATCTTTAAACGCTTATATCCTTAACTCCTAATGTCTGCCCATACACAGAAGAAAAGGGGTCATTAAGGGAAATAAGTCAACAGCCATAGCCGAATATCCCATGGGTGACAGCTGTATATGACAGCTGACACACACCCATTGGCATTGGTTTTGAATGGTTTTGTAGTAATCATTCGTGATGATCATTGAAATGGTATCCTGACGTCATCTGATGATCTGAAGTTATGATTCTGCTATAAGCAGGGTATTACAGGCACATTCAGTGAATCACAGACCGGTCTAAGGCACTGTTGTACAGTGTATAAGACCAGTGATCAAAGTGAAAAATATGCATGTCCCAAAGTTGGACTAAGGCTGCTTTCACATTTGCGTATGGGAACGCAGCGTACGTTGCGTTCCCATACGCAGTCAAGCACCTGCTCACTGCATTCCTATGTTTAACATAGGAACGCATAGTGCCTGCGTTTGGCAGCGTTTGCTGTGTTCGGGTGCGGATGCGGAAGATATCTGCTCCCTCCAGGGTCCCCCGTCCGCACCCGGGACTCAGCATGTTGCATTTTTTGTGCGCTTGGAAAATCAGCAAGCTTCCCCAAGCGCACAAAAGAATGCATTGGCGTCAATGGGTCCGCAGTGTTCTGCGCTTGACAGCGCAGGAGAACGCTGCGGACCCATTGAAATATCTCCCGGTGGCCACCGGTGATGTCACAGGAGCTCACCGACGGCCACCGGGAGATCAGCTGAGCCTCTGATGATCTCCTCCTCCCTGCCGCCGGTAATCTCCTAGCGGTGTCGGCGGGGAGAAACAGCTGATGTGACAGCTTTTTGAATCTTCCCGCGCCGACATCTCCTCTCGCTGTTGGCGCGGGAGATTCAAACAGCTGTCAGATCAGCTGTTTCTCCCCGCTGACACGTCCCGGAGCTTACCGGCAGCCGGGAGGAGATCTCCGCCGCTGATCTCCGCTTCCGGCCAGCCCCCGGACACCGCCGATTGGCTGCCCGGGCTCCTTAGTGCTGTGTCCGCAGGCGGACATTCTCCGCTGCGGACACAAAAAATGACCCTGCTTATCATTGCGTTTGTGTCTGCATGCCATCAGCATGCAGACACAAACGCAAATGTGAAGGCAGCCTTAAACAGTTTTTAAAAACTAAAAGAAAAATGTGTTAAATAGTAAAAAAAAACACACAAAAAACATGCAAAAATTATAACAAACCGTTTCACATCTAAAAATGCAACGTTTTTGTTAAAGCAAAAATAAACAAAAAAAGTACACATAATTAGTATCTCTGCATCTGGAATGACATAATTTAAATACTGTCATATTATTACTTCCATATGGTGAACATCGTAAAGAAAATTTAAAAAAATTACAAAAATTACATTTCATCATACTAGCACACAAAAAATGAATAAAAAGTGATCAAAATGTTATACATAAAAAAATGTTAGAAATGAAAGCACCAAACTGTCCTGCAAAAAACAAGTCCTAATTCGAGATGATCAAACTTTCCCTGAACATGTTCAACAATTTAAAATTCAGCACGAGCATTGATAATTCGCTTCGCAATCAGAAACCCAAGCAATTTACTCAACATCAACAAACACGGCTTTGTTCAGGAAAAAAGTTTAAAATTTGAAATGGCCCTAAAACTTCACCTGATATTTTGGGGCCAAAACGCTCACCAGAAGACATGCTGGCTAAGTACAACACCAAACCATATTAGGAGTGTTCCCAGCCATCGTGTCTACCATTTTCTTTCAACCTGTATAATTTTTTGGAGCTTTAAAATAATATTTTTAAGCTTCCTGGAGTTTACATTGGTTTTGACACCTACAGGGTGTGAATTTTAGAAGTAGTGTCAGATGTGGCAGCAGCTCTGAAATACAGGAACCTTAATATCTTTTAAACATCCATTTAGAATTACCGTATATACTCGTGTATAAGCCGACCCGTGTATAAGCCGACCCCCCTACTTTTGCCCCCAAAACCTGGGAAAACCTATTGACTCGTGTATAAGCTGAGGGTGGACCCCAGCACAGGTATACAGCCCCCAGCAGTGTGGTATACAGGCCTCCCCAGTGGTATATACAGGCCCCAGCAGTGTTACAGCAGCAGCCCCAATGGTATATACAGCAGCAGCTCCAGTTGTATATACAGCAGCAGCCCCAGAGGTATATACAGCAGCAGCCTCAGAGGTATATACAACAGCAGCCCCAGAGGTATATACAGCCCCAGTGGTAGTATACAGCAGCCCCAGAAGTATATACAGCCCCAGTGGTAGTATACAGCAGCACCAGTGGTATATACAGCCCCAGAGGTATATACAGCAGCCCCAGTGGTATGGCTTATATTGGCAGCCGCCAGCCTACTTACATACACATACCCATACATACACACACACACACACACACACACACACATATATACACATATATACAAATACACACACACATACACACAGCTTCCTACCTTGTCCCCCCGTTCTGCAGTGCCTCCGGTGTCCTCCGTGCCGACCGCTGTGCTGCCTCCTCGATCCTCTTCTTCTGTGCAGGGATGTCCTCTGTGCCTTCCGGTGGGGTCCTTGCTCCGTTCCCAGTCTGCTGTGCCTTGTGGTTCCCCCTGCTTCAGTTCCATCATCATCGGTGCTGGGGGCCGCCATCTTCCTTCTTCCCTCCGCCCCCGGCCAGTGATGTCAGAGCAGGCTGCGCTGTGATTGGCTAGCACCCGTGATCACGTGTCACGGGAGCTAAGCCTGCTAAGCCAATCACAGCGCGGCCTGCACTGACATCACTGTGACATCACTGGCCGGGGACGGAGGGAAGAAGGAAGATGGCGGCCCCCAGCACCGATGATGATGGAACCGAAGCAGGGGAACCACAAGGCACAGCAGACCGGGAACGGAGCACGGAGGACACCGGAGGCACTGCAGAATGGGGGACAAGGTAGGAAATACTGCGCAGCGCCCCTTATACACCAGTATATATGGTATTATTATTTTTTTAATTATTTTTTGGAGGGAGAACAAACCTTTATTACTGAAGAAAGTATCCAGATATTCCGGGTATAGAAAAGGGGTTTTAAATTTGCGCTCCCATTTCCATCAATTGACTAAACTCTTTGGACGCGAGATTATTAACTCATTTTGAGATTTATTCTCTATGCGTTTCCGGGCCTGTATGTCCCTTCTTCATGAGAATCACAAGATGTACATCATAGTCAAACAGCCAGAAAGAAAGTATATCTATTTATATTTATACAAAATATATTTCATTTCCGGTGTTTGACTGTGATGTACATCTTGTGAATCACCTGAAGAAGGGACATACAGGCCCAGAAACGCGTAGAGAATAAATCACAGTTAATAATCTTGTGTCAAGAGTTTATTTGATGAATGTAAACAGGAGCGTAGTATTTGAAATCCCCTTTCTTAGGGCGCCTTCACACTGGCGTTCCCCTCCGCAGCGATCTGCGGAGGGGAATCGCCATGTGTACGCAGCGGCCGCCAGCTCCTATCTTTAGAATGGGAGCGCACGGTGCTGTGCTTGACAGCGCATGACCGTGCGCACCCATTCACCCCCATATGTGATCTGTGCGCAGGCGGATGCCTGCGCACAAGTCACATAGGGATGGGCGAGTCTACTCGCTAGGACTCGGGACTCGGCGATTCTGAAGGTACTCGCAGGACTCGTTACTCGGCGAATCTCCCAGCTTGGACTCGCACAGTGACGAGTCCAATGGAATTCAATGTCAATAAGCTTGACTCTTCACAGATACCCGCTGTCAGCAGCGAGTCTGAGCGAGTCTACGATTCCGAGTCCTACGAGTCTACGATTCCGAGTCCTGTATACTGTATTCGGGAGTCGGACTCTCGAATACAGAATCTGTTATGTTCCGAGTCAGCACAGCGTTCGTGTTAGGTCAGAAAACTTGTGAAGATAGCCAATCATAGTCAGTAATGGCATAGCAAAGTTGGTTGTGTCAGGACTATGATTGGCTGCTGTCCATCGTGATGCCTATGTCATCTATGACAGGCAAGGCAGTATATAAGGCTTGTCCCCGCCATTTTGGCCACATTCCTGAGACGATCTGACCTAGTATAGGGAGAGAGAGATATATGCTGGAGCAGATCAGGGATTGTCAGTGTAGGGAAGATTCCTTATATTAACCCAAAAAGCTCTTCTGAGAGCTAGGAGGAGGACGGAGTAGTGCTGTGTAGGCAGGCAGGCAGGGAGGGAAGGAAGGAGAAGCCTTAGAGTGCACACAGGACGGACCTCATAGCTTAGCTTACTCACTCAGCTTTGCTAACAGCTGCAGTCAGAGGCTTAGCTGAGGTGCTGTTTCCTTTTTGTTTTTGCACCAGATCGATTTTTGTTCCTAATAAGCCATAGAGCGTTATTTTTTCTGTGGCAGACCAGTGCGTTGCTGCTAGCACGTACACCACCTTAGGGAGTGTAGTGTGCGGCTTCACTGCCAAGTGTGAGCGCGCACACTTACCCCGCCAGCAAGTGACGCATTCAGCAACACCTAACCACATCTCGGTGGCTGTGCGCACTTGAAACTAATTTTTTTAGGGAGTGTAGTGTGCGGCTTCACTGCAAAGTGTGAGCGCGCACACTTACCCCGCCAGCAAGTGACGCATTCAGCAACACCTAACCACATCTCGGTGGCTGTGCGCACTTCAAACCAATTTTTTTAGGGAGTGTAGTGTGCGGCTTCACTGCCAAGTGTGAGCGCGCACACTTACCCCGCCAGCAAGTGACGCATTCAGCAACACCTAACCACATCTCGGTGGCTGTGCGCACTTCAAACCAATTTTTTTAGGGAGTGTAGTGTGCGGCTTCACTGCCAAGTGTGAGCGCACACACTTACCCCGCCAGCAAGTGACGCATTCAGCAACACCTAACCACATCTCGGTGGCTGTGCGCACTTCAAACCAATTTTTTTAGGGAGTGTAGTGTGCGGCTTCACTGCCAAGTGTGAGAGCGCACACTTACCCCGCCAGCAAGTGACGCATTCAGCAACACCTAACCACATCTCGGTGGCTGTGCGCACTTCAAACCAATTTTTTTAGGGAGTGTAGTGTGCGGCTTCACTGCAAAGTGTGAGCGCGCACACTTACCCCGCCAGCAAGTGACGCATTCAGCAACACCTAACCACATCTCGGTGGCTGTGCGCACTTCAAACCAATTTTTTTAGGGAGTGTAGTGTGCGGCTTCACTGCCAAGTGTGAGCGCGCACACTTACCCCGCCAGCAAGTGACGCATTCAGCAACACCTAACCACATCTCGGTGGCTGTCCGCACTTGAAACTAATTTTTTTAGGAGTGTAGTGTGGCGGCTTCACTGGAAAGTGTGAGCGCGCACACTTACCCCGCCAGCAAGTGACGCATTCAGCAACACCTAACCACATCTCGGTGGCTGTGCGCACTTCAAACTAATTTTTTTAGGGAGTGTAGTGTGCGGCTTCACTGCAAAGTGTCAGTGTGCACACTTACCGCCCCACCCCTCCAGCAAGTGTGACGCATTTCAGCAATCACCTAACCACAGCCGGTGGACTGTGCGCACTTCAAACTTATTTTTTTTAGGGAGTGTAGTGTGCGGCTTCACTGCCAAGTGTGAGCGCGCACACTTACCCCGCCAGCAAGTGACGCATTCAGCAACACCTAACCACATCTCGGTGGCTGTGCGCACTTGAAACTAATTTTTTTAGGGAGTGTAGTGTGCGGCTTCACTGCAAAGTGTGAGCGGCACACTTACCCCGCCAGCAAGTGACGCATTCAGCAACACCTAACCACATCTCGGTGGCTGTGCGCACTTCAAACTAATTTTTTTAGGGAGTGTAGTGTGCGGCTTCACTGCAAGTGTGAGCGCGCACACTTACCCCGCCAGCAAGTGACGCATTCAGCAACACCTAACCACATCTCGGTGGCTGTGCGCACTTCAAACTATTTTTTTTAGGGAGTGTAGTGTGCGGCTTCACTGCCAAGTGTGAGCGCGCACACTTACCCCGCCAGCAAGTGACGCATTCAGCAACACCTAACCACATCTCGGTGGCTGTGCGCACTTCAAACTAATTTTTTTAGGGAGTGTAGTGTGCGGCTTCACTGCAAAGTGTGAGCGCGCACACTTACCCCGCCAGCAAGTGACGCATACAGCAACACCTAACTCCAACTCGGTGACTGTGCATTCGTCAACAATGTCTCAAAAAAAAACAATTAACAAAAAGGATGTTGCAAAGGGACAGGGACGAGGTCGTGGCCGCAGCAGTCTTGCCCAAGAAGGCACTGGTACAAGTACACAGCCTAGGATTGATAGAACGTCCTTTTTTCTACCTAGAAATCCCAGTACTCAAGAAAAACGTGTGTTGAGGCCGGATGAGCATGACAAGATAACATCTTGGATGGCTCAGACGCCCTCGACCACTGGTTCTTGCAGTACGCAATCATCCGTGGCAAGACATTCTAGTGTCGCTACAGACAATGCAGCGCCATCCAATCCTCAAAGTCTTCATATTGCCTCAAACCATCGGCAGCCAGAGGAAAATTTGGATATGGACCTTGGTCACTCGGATGACTTATTCGGTTCTTATCAAGGGGTTTCTTTGTCACTGCCTGACGAGATACTTGAAGTAGACGAAATGTCTACTCATGGCCAAAGTTTGGAAGTACCGCGTCCTGAAGAAAGACACTTTCACGAAATGCAAACAGTATCTCAGGAGGTGGATGATGATGAGGATGATGAGACACACATCTCATCTGGCCAGCCTGCTCAGTCAGTTTATCCAGAATCCTTTGAACTGGAAGGGGTGGATGATGACACCACAGATCCTACCTGGATTGCTGAATTGCATAGCCAAGAGAGCAGCCAGGAGGACGAAAGTGGCTATGTACCACTGGCAAAATCACAAAGGCGTACTGTCTCCAGAACACAAACTGTGAGAACAGTTGCCCAAATAGCGCCAACTGTGGCACAAACTGTGCCAACTGTTGCACAAACTGCAAACACAGTTGCCCAAAATGTGTCCACAGTTGGTGTTGAACAGAGTCATCCTCCTCTTCCTCCAATTAAAAATAAAGGACGAACAGCCAGTGTGTGGCAATTTTTTAAGGATAGCCCAACAGTACCAAATATGGTTATCTGTAAGATGTGCCAGGCAAGGCTTAGCAGAGGCACGGTAAAAGGAAACCAGAGCACCAGCAGTATGCGCAAGCATATGTCTCTTAAGCACCCAATTCAGTGGGCACCCTATCAGGGTTCAAAATCAGTGCCTTCTGATCCAAACACTTCCAGGCCACCTCAGATCCATCCTTCACCAGCAAGTGTTCAGGCTTCAGCTCCTGCTCAAGCGTACTCCTCCCAAGGTGCTTTACAAGACAGACATGACAGTAGTCAATCCTCTTGTCAGTCTGGTCCAAACGTGCAGTTGTCTGTGCCACAGCTGTATGAAAGACAGCGGAAGTTCCAACCGACACACCCATATTCCCAAAAAGTGACTGCGAAAATAGCCAAGCTGTTAGCTGTGGAAATGCTGCCGTTTAGGCTTGTGGGTACAGAGTCTTTTCGGGAGTTGATGGCTGAGGCAGCACCACGATACTCTGTACCCAGCCGCTACTTTTTCTCACGTAGTGCCGTTCCCGCCTTAACACCCGCACGTGGTTAACAACTTAAAACGTGCTTTAACAAATGCTGTCACCGCAAAAGTCCACCTAACAACGGACACGTGGACAAGTAGTTGTGGACAGGGCAGATACATTTCACTAACGGCTCACTGGATCAACCTGGTGGAGAGTGTCCCAACTTCTAAAACTGTACCATCTGACATACTACCAACTCCACGAATAGCGGGCCCAATATCATTCCGGGTGTCTGCCTCCTCATATATGTCCAGTGCCCAATCGGCTTCTGCCACTTCCTTGTCCACTGCTGAGCCTCACGCACCATCACGTCCGAGTTGGGAGCTTTGCAGTACTGCTTCTGCAAGGCGACAACAGGCTCTTCTGAAGCTTATCTGCCTAGGTGACACACGTCACACTGCAACAGAGTTGTGGAAAGGTCTCAAGCAACAGACCGATGAGTGGCTGGCCCCACTGGAACTACAACCAGGTCTAGTTGTGAGCGATAATGGTGCAAACCTTGTGGCGGCAATAAAGCACGGTAAACTTGTACATGTGCCTTGCATGGCTCACGTCCTGAACCTGGTAGTTCAGAAATTCCTCAAAATATACCCAGAGTTATCTGAGCTACTGGATAAGGTGAGGCGAATTTGCGCCCACTTTAGACATTCGTCCACAGCAGCTGCAAGTCTTTCAGCCCTTCAAATCCAATTTAACTTGCCGAAACACAGGCTAATTTGCGACATGCCTACGCGATGGAACTCCACCTTCCATATGCTGGCAAGGTTTAATGAGCAGCAGAAGGCAATAGCGGAATTTCAGCTGCAACATGCCCGTCAACCTGGAAGTCATACCACACACATCAGTACTTTCGAGTGGGTCTGGATCGCTGACCTTTGCGAGTTGCTGGATAACTTCGAATACTGTACCAAACTTGTCAGTGGGGATCAGTCGATTATAAGTCTCACCATCCCCATGCTCTGCCTGCTCCAAGAATCCCTAATGAATCTCAAAACAGATGCTTTGAGAGCACAGCGGATGGCTATGGAGCCAGAATTGAACATCGCTGATCCTAGCCACCCAAGCCAATATCAGCAGGCTACATTGGTTCAGGAAGATGGTGATGAGGGTGATGATGAAGAAGATTTATTTTTCTCTGGTACTGATGTGAACCCTGATGGGACTCCCAACCCTACGTTTATGTCGGTACAGCATGGGTGGGCTGAAGAGGAGGAGGCGGACACCGATTTAGAGGCCACGACGCGTAGTGATCTTCATTCTGTTGTAACCGAGGAGATGAGTCTTTGCAGCTTAGCACACATGGCTGAAGTAATGTGTCAATGTGTCTCCAAAGATCCACGCGTCATACACATCTATGACAGCGACCTCTACTGGTTGTCAACGTTTTTGGACCCACGGTACAAAGACAAATTTCAGTCGCTGCTGTCGCACTCATCCAGGGGCTTAACGATGGATCATGTAAAGAGGGTTCTTCTTGATATTTTGCTGGCAATATCACCGTCTGAATCCGCTATACATCGAAGAACCAGCTCTTTCCAACAGCAGCCTTTGGTTGGGACACAAACGCCATCAATGACAAGAAGAGGTGGGGGTAAGATGTCCGCCAACTGGGCGATGTTCAACAGACCTTCCAATCAAAAACGGAATTTGCCTACGGTGACCTTGAGTAGGAGACAACAATTGTCCAACATGGTGCAGCAGTATCTCAGTGACACTACCAGCTTCCTAACCGACCCTTCTGTACCCTTTAATTACTGGGTTTCCAAGCTGCACACTTGGACTGAGCTGTCATTGTATGCCTTGGAGGTGCTGGCATGCCCAGCTGCTAGTGTGACATCAGAGCGTGTTTTCAGTGCCGCTGGGGGTATAGTCACTGATAGAAGGTCCCGCCTCACCACAGAAAATGCCGACAGGCTCACTCTAATTAAATTCAACAAGGATTGGATATCATCACAGTTCCTAAGCCCTCCTGACGACAGTACACAATCCTAGATTAACCTAATCATAATTTATATGATTGGGATATTGCGCTGTTAACAATATGCCCATTTTGGACAGGAATTAATGACATGTCCCTTAGCTCTGTTGATTTCATTCGGCACCCAGTCCAAGCAATAATATGCTATGGGCCAAGCGCCCTGCTTTATGTAAAAAAATACTTTATTAAGCCCTTTGGGCTAATTTTTTGAGGCACCAAGCCTAGGCCTGCATAGTTGGCCTTGCTTGTTCTATGCTCCTAGTCCAAGCAATAATATGCTATGGGCCAAGCGCCCTGCTTTATTTAAAAATAGACTTTATTAAGCCCTTTGGGCTAATTTTTTGAGCCACACAGGCTAACAAGCTTATCAGGGTTTTGTAGACACCCTGGCTAACAAGCTTTTCATGGCCCTTAGGCCTGCATTTATACCAAAAATGGGAAACAGCCCCTTGGGCTAATTTTTTGAGCCACCCAGGCTAACAAGCTTATCATGGTTTGGGAGACACCCTGGCTAACAAGCTTTTTATGGCCCTTAGGCCTACATTTATACAAAAAATGGCAAACAGCCCCTTGGGCTAATTTTTTGAGCCACCCAGGCTAACAAGCTTATCAGGGTTTTGTAGACACCCTGGCTAACAAGCTTTTCATGGCCCTTAGCCCTGCATTAATACCAAAAATTGCAAACAGCCCCTTGGGCTAATTTTTTGAGCCACCCAGGCTAACAAGCTTATCAGGGTTTTGTAGACACCCTGGCTAACAAGCTTTTCATGGCCCTTAGCCCTGCATTAATACCAAAAATTGCAAACAGCCCCTTGGGCTAATTTTTTGAGCCACCCAGGCTAACAAGCTTATCAGGGTTTTGTAGACACCCTGGCTAACAAGCTTTTCATGGCCCTTAGCCCTGCATTAATACCAAAAATTGCAAACAGCCCCTTGGGCTAATTTTTTGAGCCACCCAGGCTAACAAGCTTATCATCGTTTGGGAGACACCCTGGCTAACAAGCTTTTTATGGCCCTTAGGCCTACATTTATACAAAAAATGGCAAACAGCCCCTTGGGCTAATTTTTTGAGCCACCCAGGCTAACAAGCTTATCAGGGTTTTGTAGACACCCTGGCTAACAAGCTTTTCATGGCCCTTAGCCCTGCATTAATACCAAAAATTGCAAACAGCCCCTTGGGCTAATTTTTTGAGCCACCCAGGCTAACAAGCTTATCAGGGTTTTGTAGACACCCTGGCTAACAAGCTTTTCATGGCCCTTAGCCCTGCATTAATACCAAAAATTGCAAACAGCCCCTTGGGCTAATTTTTTGAGCCACCCAGGCTAACAAGCTTATCAGGGTTTTGTAGACACCCTGGCTAACAAGCTTTTCATGGCCCTTAGCCCTGCATTAATACCAAAAATTGCAAACAGCCCCTTGGGCTAATTTTTCGAGGCACCAATCCTATGCCTGCATCGTGGGTGTTGCTTGTACTATCATCCTGCTGGAGCCTGGTGAAGGGTCCCACTGTACGCTCCATAGAAAACGCGTAGACGCGATGTGTAGCATGTAGACGTCCCAGCCTCTCACATGTGTGTTCATAGTCGTGTTGCCATAGCGAGGCATAAAGTAACCCCCCAAACACAGGCACTGTTTGTCAGCAACAGTTGTATGTGGAGTCATGATTTGACACTTAGTAACCAAGGTGACTTCATGCGCCATGCGGGCCGTAAAGTACTTGCTAATGATGCTCTCTCCCCTGTCCCCCACGCCAAATGTCTCGGGGTAATCCTTGACTCCTCCCTCTCCTTCAAGCCCCACCTGTAGTCCCTAACCAAGTCCCTGTGACTCCAACTCAAAAATATGTAACCAATTCGGTAGTTCCTCAATCCTGACACTGCTGAAACACTCATAAATGCCCTCATCATCTCCCGCCTTGACTACTGCAACCTCCTTCGCATAGGTCTCCCTGCCAACTCTCTTGCACCTCTCCAATCTATACTAAACTCTGCTGCCCGACTAATCCATCTGTCCTCACGCTACTCCCCTGCCTAACCCCTCTGCCAAGCCGTTCACTGGCCCCTCCGGCCCACAGAGAGCTCACTTTAAAACACTGACCATGACATTCAAAGCCTTACACAACCTATCCCCACCATACATCTCCGACATGATCTCCCGATACCATCCCTCACGCAACCTGCGTTCATCCCAAGAACTTGTCCTACAGTCCACCCTCATGTCCTCTTCCCACAACCGCATACAGGATTTCTCCCGGTCATCCGCCATGCTATGGAACTCCCTGCCCCACCTCATCAGTCAGTCGCCTACCCTCTGAACCTTAAAGATACTTCTAAAGACTCACCTCTTCCGACAGGCCTACAACCTGCCATGAGACCCCGCTACACGCCCCACGAGCGACACCTTCCCCACCCTATTGTATCCCCACCCACCCCTCGTAGAATGTGAGCCCACGCGTACAGGGTCCTCTACTATTGTACCTGTATGACCTTATTGTCTATGTTTATTGTACTTGTCCTTGTCTACCTTTTCCTCATGTAAAGCGCCATGGAACCTATGGGCGCTATATAAATAAATAATTATAATAATTATGATGACTTGAAGCCCACCCACAAAAAAAACTCCACATTCATTCCTTGAAAAAAGACAGACACAAAGCTGGTTTTTAAAACTGTGTTTCAAAAACAAAATGGCAGCACTGTTTGGACATTCCCAAAAATAGAACCTTTTACAATTAAGGTATTACCCAACAAATGGAGCCCTACAGGTCCTGGTAGGTGGGCTGTCCGTCTTGTAACAGGTCAAGGGCCCCACGTATGGCCTGGCCGAACCCTTCAGGGTGGATCCTCTGAACAGGTGTAGGGAACGGTGGTAGGTCCCTGTTAGCTGGCCACTGGCAGTGAGGCAAAGCCCTGTGGGGTGGCACATGGCTGTCCCGTGTTGTGGGCCTGCCTAGCCTGTTAGAGGCCGATATTTTCCACCCATCCAAATATTGGAACACATCACCTGGGTCGTTATTGGGCTGACAGGCTTCCAGCACTATCTGTAATGCTGACCTTGCCCGCAGTAGCCTGTCAAATGGAATATTATCCATGAATGGTATAATACTGCGGGCAAAGTCAGCATTACTCTGTTGAACACTTAAATGTGCTGACCCCGGGATCGGACCATAAGCTGGGCCTGCCGCTGGTGGCGGCGGTGGTGGTGCTGGCCCTGCCACTGGTGGTGGCGGTGGTGGTGCTGGCCCTGCCGCTGGTGGTGGCGGTGTTGTTGCTGGCCCTGCCGCTGGTGGGGGCGGTGGTGGTGCTGACCCTGCCGCTGGTGGCGGTGGTGGTGGCGGTGACGGCGGTGGTGGTGTTGATGGCCCTGCCGCTGGTGGTGGCGGTGGTGGTGCTGGCCCGGCCGCTGGTGGCGGCGGTGGTGGTGCTGGCCCTGGCGCTGCTGCCAGCGATGCTGGTGGTGGTGGTGGCGGCGGCGATGGCGGTGGTGGTGGTGGCGGCGGCCGTGGTGGTGGTGGTCGGTTTTCTCCACGCCGCCTTCTTTTTGGCGGTGGAGGGTTAACAGCACGCCGCCCTCTGTAGTAAGCTTCTCTGTGGGTAAAGTAAAAAAAATTTTGGTGAATGCATTGCATTTGGAAACAAAAACATAGGTCAAACATTAAGTTGTACGCTTTTTAGACTCTGTGTATCTGTGTATTCTTAATCAGATATTTGTTATTATTATGAAATAATAACCAACTGTACATAACATAAAGGAATACGTGACTTTCTTTGCTAATTCCATACTAATACATAATTTTTCCCCCCCTGATTACCACCCACCCCCCCCCCATCCCATCTAATCTTGACGATCAATAACACCAATGCTTCACATGAAAAAAAAAAGGCCCCCTGACTTCACTTTTAACTTGACATACTTAATTAACAAAACTCTTAGCTTATATCATCTATATAAAGCAGGGAAGGGGTTGAAAGGTATACAATATATATATATAATCTATTTATATAATCGGGAGTTTGAAATTCCGGCACTGTAGCCGAATCCCCAACTCCTTAGCGTCACTGCGAGCGGAGACGCGTATGCGCCTTCGCGAGCCGCAGACGCTTAACTCACACAGCCGCTATAGCGTTTTCTCGAGCGGCCTCGCGCCCTCCGCTCACAGCAAGACCTGCGCCCCTCACAGCGCCCCATCCGCCCCGGCATGCTGGCATTTGTACTTCCCCCGTCTGTGCACCCACAGGTCTTAGCAGATCACTGATGCTGACAGCGGGGGGGGACAACACAGACAATCAAATCAGGAGGAGGTCAGTGTCAGGAGGAGATGACAGCCGCCCGCCGGGGCCTGTGACACTGCAGAGGTCACAGCGGGGCTGTGTGTGCGGACAACGGGGAGGCCGGGGGCTACGGACGTACCGAACACGTCCTCTTCTCCTGGAGATGTGCCGCGGGTCCGCGCTCGCAGCGTATCTGACGCAGGAGCCGCGCTCACCCCGCCCACACCACGCCCTCTGCCAAACAACCCACACCTCTCACTAACCTCCTGCAGCTAACCACACCCCATGTTTACCTTTGCCATGATGTCATTCTGATGCGGCCGCTATCTTTAATAAGGTCAGTAATGATGGCAGTAATCGGATCTCTGCTCCCTCTAGCACGCCCCAATACTGTAGCACCATCTATTAACCCTATTCTCATCACCTATATACTCTGCTACCCACTGAGCCGCCTGTATACTCTGCTACCCACAGACCCGCCTGTATACTCTGCTACCCACAGAGCCGTCTTTATACTGTGCTACCTCAGACCCGCTTGTATACTCTGCTATCCACAGAGCCGTCTGTATACTGTGCTACCTCAGACCCGCCTGTATACTCTGCTACCCACAGAGCCGTCTTTATACTCTGCTACCTCAGACCCGCCTGTATACTCTGCTACCCACAGACCCGCCTGTATACTCTGCTACCCACAGACCCGCCTGTATACTCTGCTACCCACAGAGCCGTCTTTATACTCTGCTACCTCAGACCCGCCTGTATACTCTGCTACCCACAGAGCCGTCTTTATACTCTGCTACCTCAGACCCGCCTGTATACTCTGCTACTTCAGACCCGCCTGTATACTCTGCTACCCACAGAGCCGAATTGGAACCTAATGTATATATTAATAAATAATACTAAATGTACACAACAGTGCTGCAGACACATACATTGGCATACGGGCCACCGGGTGAAGGAAGGACAGCCGGTCGTAAAAATGGTAGTGGTTGAGCAATGGAGCGGCTCCCGGTTCTCTCTCTGAGTACTGCCGGTACTGCTTCTTATGCTGGTCCCGGCAGCTCCTCCACCGTTTTTTAAGATGGTCAACTGTGAAATGATTTAAAACTGGGTTTAGAGATGTGTAATATTTGAAACAACAAAAGTATGTGTACAAATCAACAATAACATTTTATTCATTTTGTGTGTGTAATGTGTATACAAGGCACAGTGACACGACAGTGTGGAACATCATCAACAGCATTACGGACATTGAGCTCACGTGGCCACAATCACAAATGAGGCAGGACACATGTCAACGCATAGAGAATGTAATAGTGCGGGCACCAGACTCTGGTCATTAGTGGTATTTATATACACCCAACCCCTTGGCCGAAAGAGCCAGGAGGATCAGACCTTAAACTAAGTGTACTGTTGTGACCCCATCCAAATATAGGCAACTATGCGGTGGAGCATGATAACAAATTCAGGGTCCTGTATACCCTGCTATGGGGGCCCTGTATTCCCACTGCTGGGGGCCCTGTAAACCCACTGGGCCACTGTCTACCCACTGCTGGGGGCCCTGTATACCCACTGCTGGGGGGGCCTGTACACACACTGAGGGCCCTGTATACAGGGACTGACTGGCACCCTACAGTTTGGGTCGCAACCCTCCCTCACCGGCCCGACACAGGTGAGGACGGGGGGTGGGGGGGGTGATGACTGGCGGCCACCTCACAGTCACCGCAGCTCCCGCATTCTCCTATGGCTCGCTCCCAGCTGCAGCCTCGCGCTCCTCACAGCCGCTCGCTAACAGTCGCAGCCGCACGCCACTCACAGACGCTCACTCCCGGACGCAGCCGCGCGGTGATGACGTCATCGCGCGGCCAGGAGCTTCCATTTCCGCCTGCTGCTTCAGGGACATGCGGATTATTCATGCTCCTGCAGCCGCATGACCCGTGGCACCTGGGCCAGTCCGCCCCTGCCTGTATACCACAATATGGGGGCATGTATACCCATCTGGGGGCCTGTATACTCTGCAGGGGGAGGTGTATACTCTGCTGGGGGGCTGTCTACCAGTGATAGCTGCTGTATACTTGGATGGCGGTCAATATGTTTTCACAGTTTTTGGGGGCAAAAATAGGGGGGTCGGCTTATACACGGGTCGGCTTATACACGAGTATATATACAGTAAATGCAATATATAACGTGTGAACTCATTTAACTTACTTAGATTGCTCTGTTCCTCATGGTCACTCCGATGGAACGCAGGGAACATCTCTTGGGCGATCTCTCTCCAGGCTGTATTAATTTGGGTCGTATCCCCATAGTCAGGATCTGTAGGGAGCCATAGAAATGGACGAGCCTCCACAAGTGCAATAAGACGCAGTGTGTTCACCGTGCCACGGCCTGCTGCCATGATTGCAATGATGAATGGATTGCTCTGTGTGTGCGCCTGTCAGCGCGACTCGTTTCCTGTTTCCTTAAAGCATGGTGTGTGCTGGAGAATCGCTTCCCTCGCATCATCGGCTACAAGCCTCAAAATAAGAGAAAAACCAGCGAGTTTGGACTCGCACACTGTCAGAGACACATCAGCGAGTTGTAAATGTCATTATTCGCTATTACTCGCTTCCCTATTCATTAACATTGGACTCGCTGGACTCGCAACGAGTCCCGAGTCCTTGACTCGGACTCGTTGGGGTCTTGCGATTCCGAGTCTTTTAGGACTCGCCCATCTCTAAAGTCACACACTCCCACCCGCACCAGGATGCAACATGTTGCGTCCCTGGTGCGGGCGGGAGTGTGTGACTTGTGCGCAGGCATCCGCCTGCGCACAGATCATATATGGGAGTCAATGGGTGCGCACGGTCATGCGCTGTCAAGCGCAGCACCGTGCGCTCCCATTCTAAAGATAGGAGCTGGCGGCCGCTGCGTACACATGGCGATTTCCCTCCGCAGAACGCTGCGGAGGGGAACGCCAGTGTGAAGGCGACCTTATACCTGGCATATCTGGATCTTTTATACCTGGGGAGACTGCTGCATACTATGGGTTTAAGATATCATGAAATATCATAGGTGTTCACAACCTTTTAAGGTGAGCAAAAATCACATTGCTTTATATTATTTTGCTACAGGTAACCCCTATGTGTTCCACGTCTTTTCTCTTCCAGTTACTGCTTTACTGCAGAAAGTAAGCAGCCTGTGAGGAAAATTATAAGGCTTCCAGGAAGAACACAATTCATTTCTTCCTATTAGCCAGACTTTCAGTGCTGGTGCAGGGAAGCTTTGGAAGGCCAGGGTCACACATACCAATCCGCTTTTTTGAGGCGTTCCAAAAACAAATCCGTTATTTTTAGGGTGCCAATAGTGCCTCCTGAGCACCTGGACGTTTTTTGGACTTAGTCTTTTTTTCACCAAAAACAAATATGCGTTAACGGATGGTGCCTATATGTACCCTGCGTTAACACATGCCTTTCCCATAGGGCCCCATGTTAAAAAAATGCATGCGTTTTTTTCCTGCAACCAAAAACACTGCATGCAGCGTTTTTTGAGCCTGGGAGAAGTCAATGAAAAACGCAGCTACATCTAAGTGCACCATGTGTTAACAGATATGCGTTTTTGGACGAAAATGATCCAAAAAAACGGATCCAAGGCAAAAACGGATGCCATATGTGACCCTAACCGAACACTGTTATCCAGCAGATTTACACCCTATTTTAAGGTTTATTACATTTGAGAATGTGAATCTATCTACAGTATCTATCTATCTATCTATCTATCTATCTATCTATCTATCTATCTATCTATCTATCTATGTCTTTATATTTGTATATCTCAGATATTTTATATTCACCTTAGATACTTTCACATTGTCACAGTGACAAGGAGAAAAAAAACCTGTGAAACAAATTTATTTTTTTTATGGTACTTGAGAACTATATATTGTCGCCAAGACATATCGACAAAAGCCGTGTTTTGACAGTAGATTCAAAACATATATTATTTTCATTAGAAAAGAATCATTTACATCACGATTGCATCTTTTCTTAAAACTTATTATCTAATCTTCTGTCATTCCCAAAACATTACTTACAGAAGTACATTATTAAAATGTCACAGTAACTTTCAAACCACCTCTTTTCAAATCAAGCAGAACAATAGATTGGATTTAAAAACTACCGTTGAGTCTTAATTGTGATCATTCACTATCTAGCAAGGAATTGTTTCTTTTTACGGGTGAAATACTAAAGTAAGTGAACAGAATACTTGGATACTAATTTTTAAATTTCAGTTGAAATGATATGTAATTGTCAAGGTATTTTCTTGCTGCTTTATTATCCATTCAAGTACATTGTTATTTTACTGAATTTTAACTTGTAAAATCTTGAAAATACTATTTCAAAGTTAGACAGAAAGATTGGTGTATTTCAAATCTTATAACTAAAGATGATGCCAGAGTCACATTTGATTCAGAAGCCGATTTACTGACTAAGGCTGCTTTCATATCAGCGTTTTACGCTGATCGCGGCAGTTGCGGTGAAAAATCCGCAACTGCTGCGATTACCGCATAACGGCCGCGATCGTGGAACACTTGCGGCAAGCCCCATACAATGTCTATGGGGCTTGCGGCAGGTGCGGCAAGTGCGGTTTTGGTACTTGCGGCAGTGCGGCCACGAAAAAACGCGGCATACCACGGAAGTTGCGTTTTTTTTCACCGCAACTGCCGCGATCAGCGTAAAATGCTGATGTGAAAGGGGCCTTAGCTATATATTCCAGCAAGTACAGTGAACAAAAAAAATCTCTTATGTAGCATTCACATAGATATTATGTCAATCGGGGGGTATGAGTAGAGATGAACAGATCTGACGAGATGCAAAGTCATCAAATCATGTGGATTTTACTGAGCAATTTGAGTTGCAGTGAAAATATTCTCCTGAAGTAGTAGCCTAGTTGTGTCGATAAGTCTTGTATTAGAAGGCAGGTTGTAAAGGTAAAAGTGCACATCATAATGGCACTAGAGATCATGGTCTGTGCATGTGCTGCTCCCAGCGTCAATTGTTGAAGACAGTCAGGCCTCAGAGGACAAAGCATATTCACTTATCCCCATGCCTATAATAGTGGTGAGCCGCAAATATCCCAGCAGCTGATGTCGGTGTCAGTTTCCAGCATCAGAGGAGAACATCATGCATCGGGGACCTGAGAAAGGGCGAGTAGTATTTTGTTTTCGTTTTATGTCTTAAGTGTGTTTATATACATTAGTATGGGTTCATGATGGGATGAACTTATAAAACAGCATGGAGGCCATATATACCAGGATGGGGCCATATATATAAGGATGACACCACATATACCAGGATGGGCCCAGGATAAGGGTCACATGTGAAAGGATGGGGCCATATTTACCAGGATGGGCTCAGAATTAGGGCCATATATACCAGGATGGGGTCATATAAACTAGGATGGGACAATATATACCAGGGTGGGCAAAGGATGAGGACCATATGTACCAGGATGGGGCCATATATACCAGGATGGACCCAAAATGAGGGCCATGTATATCAGGATGACACGACATATTAGGAGGGGCCCAGGATTAGGGCCATGTATACCAGGATGGAGCCATATATTCAAACATGGGCCCAGGATGAGGACATAAATACCAAGATGAGAGCCATATTTACCATAATAGGTATTACATATACCAGGATGCGGAGTATATATACCAGGATGGGTATCATATATACCAGGATCAGAGAAGGAAGGAAGACATATGCACCAGGACTGGGGATATACATACATGGAAAGGGCCCAGGATTTGGGACAGTAGCACAGGATTGGGGGACATTTAACTCATAACAATGTTAGAAGCAGATCTCCCCAAGAACAGTGCGTCATGACTATATTTTTTGCTTCAATGTTTTGGGCTAGTTTCCTCCTCTAAAACCTAGGTGCATCTTATGGTTCCATGCATCTTATTATAGCCCAAAGAAGAAAATCAATGTCAGTTCACCTGATTCTCTTACATTCATTCTTCCTGCATTGCACGGAACATCCCAGGTTAAGAGCACACAATATTATACAGGAGTATTATCCAGCAGTGCAAAGGAATTCCATTGGATGAGAAGGAATAATATGACATTTCCTTTTTTTATTCCATCAATTAAAAATTGAACAAGCAGTCAAACAATCCATAATAAGCACCACGAGCAAGAAAGACAACAACAAAAAAACTATGTTTTAGCTTAGCTAAGCCTTAGACATGGTTGGTAATAAGTCATATGATTTAGGCTTAGCAAAGCTAAAACATGTTTTTTTTTTGTTTTTTTTGGGCTTGTGCTGCTTTTTATCAATAGTTTGACAGCTTTTCAATTTTTCATTTATGGAGTAAAAGATACAAAAAGCTTTAGCTTGATTGATTAGGATTATTTAAAGCTCCATCCAATATTTTTTATTGCACTATTGTAATGCTTTAAATCTAAGTCTCCTGAGTTTTGCTTACACTCACCTTTCACCATCTTCATTCTTTTCCAGCGGTGCTCCAATTAGTCTTCAGTGAAAAGTGACTAGTCGGCATTTCCAGTGTTTTATGGAAACTTTTCAATACATCTGTATGGAAGCCTTGTTTGGCCTCGCTCTGACTTTCTTAGAGATGCATTAAGCGCCTGTATATTATATGTTTGCTTTATGCATTTGTTTTTAATAAAGAAGTCACCTTCTTACTCACATTTCAAATATATAATTCTTCTACCATTGAGCAGAGTCCATTCTGCTCTATATTTTTCATTGAGAATTGAGTTGGACGATTTTGCCTGTAGAATTAATATTCTCTATAGCATCTAGATCTTATCTTCAATATAACTCCTCAAGTAGAGGCAGGGCCGGTTTAAGACAAAGTGGGGCCCTGGGCAAAAGATTAAAGAGGGGCTGTATATGCTCACATATTTCACCATTACACATAAACAGGTTACATGAGTTAACACCGATAAACGAGCGTGATCGACAAATATTGCAGTCATTCGTCACTTGTTAACATTACCCAGGATGATGAAGAATGATGGGCAAAGAAAGATCACTAGTAGATCATTCTATCCCTGCAGTGTCATGTTATCAGCAGCACATCTGCAGTTTGCACTAGTCGATGTGCTGTCGAGAACAATTATTTTTGTTCCACTATAAACAATCCAATCAACTGATTAATCACCAGGAGCCCATACATTCTGATGTCCTCACTATTATATACCACATGGAGCCCATGCATTCTGATGTCCTCACTAATCTATACCACCAGGAGCCAATACATTCTGATGTTCTCACTAATATACACCACCAGGAGCCCAACAATTCTGATGTCCTCACTATATACCACTAGTAGCTCATACATTCTGATGTCCTCACTAATATATAGCACCAGGAGCCCATACATTCTGATGTCCTCACTATATACCACCAGTAGCCCATACATTCTGATGTCCTCACTATTATATACCACCAGGAGCCAATATATTCTGATGTCCTCACTAATATATATCACCAGGAGCCCATATATTCTGATGTCCTCACTAATATATACCACCTGGAGCCTATACATTCTGATGTCCTCACTATTATATACCACCAGTAGCCCATACATTCTGATGTCCTCACTAATATATACCACCAGGAGCCCATACATTCTGATGTCTTCACTAATATATACCACCAGGAGCCAATACATTCTGATGTCTTCACTAATATATACCACCAGGAGGCCATACATTCTGATGTCTTCACTAATATATACCCCGAGGAGCCCATACATTCTGATGTCTTCACTAATATATACCACCAGGAGGCTATACATTCTGATGTCTTCACTAATATATACCACCAGGAGGCCATACATTCTGATGTCGTCACTAATATATACCACCAGGAGCCCATACATTCTGATGTCTTCACTAATATATACCACCAGGAGGCCATACATTCTGATGTCTTCACTAATATATACCACGAGAAGCCCAAACATTCTGATGTCTTCACTAATATTTACCACCAGGAGGCTATACATTCTGTCTCCACTATTATATTCCACCAGGAGCCCACACATTCTAATGTCCTCAGTAATTAATACCCCCAGGAGCCCATACATTCTGATGTCTCCACTATTATATTCCACCAGGAGCCCATACATATTAATGTCCTCAGTAATATAAACCACCAGGAGCCAATATAGTCTGACCCGTTGCGACCCATTAAACATTTTTCTGTGGTATTAAAAAAACAACTTAATTTTGGCGTTTAATTTTTTTTGTATACTGATCGGGTTAATTATTTGTATACTTTTCTGAACACAGTGATAACACGTATGGTCACATGACGGATTCTGTGACCATGATGTCACCAGTGGTCCTCCAGCAGTCACCACATTGGAAGCTACACTATCTGTGTACGCCGCCTCTGAGAATGATGGAGGAAGAAGCAGACAGCGATCCGCTCCCTCTATCGTCGTTGCTTTCAACTGTATCAGCATCTGTGATGGCAATACCACTGAAATTGTGATGTCGGGCGCAGGAGAAGGAGGGGCGTTGGCAGTACGACACTGATCATTAAATGTCTGGAGATTTTTTTGTTCTCTTTTGCACCATCCTGAAGGCAAGTGTTGTTGTGCAGTGTGTTACTGGCATGGTGCTGTGCAGTGTGTGACTGACGTGTTTCTGTGCGATGTGTGACTGGCGTGTTGCTGTGCGGTGTGTGACTGGCGTGTTGCTGTGCAGTGTGTGACTGGCATGTTGCTGAGCAGTGTGTGACTGGCGTGTTGCTGTGCAGTGTGTGACTGGTGTGTTGCTGTGCGGTGTGTGACTGGTGTGCTGCTATGCGGCGTGCGACTGGCATGTTGCTGTGCAGTATGTGACTGGTGTGTTGCTGTGTAGTGCGTGACTGACATGCTGCTGTGCAGTGTGTGACTGGCGTGTTGCTGTCAGTGTGTGACTGGCATGTTGCTGTGCAGTGTGTGACTGGCGTGTTGCTATGTAGTGTGTGACTGGCATGTTGCTGTGCAGTGTGAGACTTGTGTGTTGTTGTGCGGTGTGTGACTGGCATGTTGAGGTGCAGTAATTAAAAACTCACCAGTGTCCAGTGCTGTATTGTTAGCTTTGAGAACACTTCTGGGAGCCAGCCTGGTCAGTACTGTGCCCTGCTGTGTGTGAGTCAGTGATCTGGTGTCGCTTTCTGGCTGTGCAGTAAAGTACTGACACTGCAGCGGTCAGGACACTGTATGGATTATAAACTTGTCACAGAGGGAGGACGGCCAGAGGTCAGACAGGAGAAGATGCAGACCGCAGGGCTGTGTACACCGTAAGAGCTTCTGATGGCTTCTGCCTCTGCGATCACCTTACCAATGGAGCCAGCCAAAAATTACCCTGGGCAGCACTGAAGAAACATCGCAGGAGAACAGAAAGTGAACTGATCTCTCTTCTCCTGCAGGCTGCAGCGCTGATCTCTGCCCAATAACATTTGTATATTTGTATTGTGAGCTCCATCGCAGAGGCAGAAATCGAGCTGTGTATTGTGGCCCCGCTGCCTGCATCTTCTCCTGTCTCCTCGCTGGCTGCAGGAAGAGAAAGTAAATGCAGCCCAAAAGATTCCTTAGACAAACATAGAGTGGAGGGGATGAGCGGGGGCCCCTCTGTGTCTGGGGGCCCTGGGCACTTGCCCAGTTTGCCACCCCCCCCCTAAAACGCCGGCTTTGAGTAGAGGTCTGCCTGCATGTTGCTAAAAATGATAAAGTAAGAGGTATATCTAATCTATATACTGTATGCTTGACATATTTTTTTCTTATTTATGCATAGTACACTTAGACAGCACATTTCCTTCCGCTGCGCAGCGTGCAACCAATCAGCTGAGCAGCTCCGGTATTGGCGGGAAATGTAATGTTGGCCTCCAATTCCACTCAGCTGATTGGTCACACGCCAGGCAGTGGCGAGCTTTAAAGCTGAGCGGTCTTTAAATCTCCTGCCAATACCGCGCTGCTCAGCTGATTGGTCGCACACTGCCCGGTGCGTAACTAGTCAGCTGAGCAGCGCAATATTGGCGGCCAGCGGTGCCAAAGACCTCCCGGCGGTGGAAGATGAGCAGGTGCCACTGCCAAGTAATCAGCGGCGACTGACGCTCATTTCCAGGGGGTCTGCGCCGCTCACTTCTATTCCATCGGGAGATCAGCGGCGGGTGAGCGCCTCAGATCTCCTGGTGAAATAGCTGTGATGTTTATGTCACTAGTGGAGGCGCAGTTCATGGCCACAGGCCACAAACTGCACCTGTGCAAGTGACACTGCAGCAGTGCCTTATGGGATTCGTGTACAGTGCCCAACTGGCAAGTATTTAGATTTATACTGTTGGATTAGTTTCTTTGTATGTGTTGCTGGAGTATTTTGTTTGTATGTACATCAGGAAGAATTTAGGCCAATTTCGAGATACGATGTCCAGAATACAGAACTTTTCATTTTCCCAGTTGTCTTCCATTGACATAATTTTGCTGACAGTGCCTTGCAAAATTTTTCTCGTATTCACATGCTGTAATCCTTAAACTGTGGAAACCTAAATCAGACAGTCAGATTTACTAAAAGTGGTTCATTCAATTTGATCAATTGGGTACATTTTCAGGCTCTCTAGTTTACACTACCTACAGTGGGGATAAAATATACCTAGTCAGCCACCTATTGTGCAAGTTCTCCCACTTGAAAAGATGAGAGAGGCCTGTAATTGACATCATAGGTATGTGGCGGCCCAGGGTCCATTTGCCACAGTGGCATTGCCTCCCTCCCAGGGGGTGATGTCTTGGCTGGAAGCAAGAAGGGGTCCTCACTCCAGTTAATACTCAGCATCCAACACTTTTCCTGCTCTGAGCCTGAAGGGGGAGCTCTAACCCGGTTTCAGGGGAACAGCAGGAAGTGCACAGTAGAAAGACAGTTGGACCAGTTATAAAAGAGGAGACAAACAGTAAGTGAGAGTTCAGTCAGTTTGAGGTAACCGTTGGAGATGGTTTGAGGAGAGGAAGAGAGGAGAGATGTTGAGGACGGCTAGGAGGAGAAATTCAGCTGCGACAGAGCTCATCCTGGAGTTGAGAACCAGAGAAGAGGACATCGGAGTCTTGAGTTGTGGGGTACTGAAGACCTAGCAGCTGAGTCTGGAGGGCAGAAGAATGCAAGTCTTCTGGCCACACCAAATACCCCACGACACAGCAGCAGAAAAGAGCCGGAGCCGCCAGGAGAGGAGCGGCACCTGAAAAAGGCCCAAGCTGCCTTCCATATGGGTAGGAACAACTAAACACGCAGGAATAGGGTCACAGTGAAGCTTTAGGTAGCAAGGACCAAAAGGGAGAGCGCAAAAGGGAGGCCTCCGAATTCCCCTGGTGTGGTGGATTAGCCAATTGCTTCCAGGCCACCCGGACATGCATTACCATCTCTAATAGGTGAACCGTACTGCATCTGCAGCCACCAAGTAAAGGTAAAGGAAAGTACAACCCTGTGTCCTCTGATTCTTTCCCTGCGTCTGTCACCCTGCACCCCAATGATCACTACAGCCCTGTTTAATTGTATCATCTGCCCTGGGGCCCTGCTCCACCTGTGGGGAGCTGTGTCGTCTTTGCTGTGTTATCAAATGCCCCAGTGGTCCTGAACTGCAGCATTGGCCCTATATAGCTGAATACCACAGGTGGCGTCACATAATCCCATATAAACTCTTTCCCCCATTTAACGACTCTGCCAGGGTCATGGAACTGGTCACAGCCCTGTGAAATTCCGAAAAAAGGACCGACCAGCCTGTATCTGAGTACCCCATGGCCCTGGTAGATGTTTCAATTTGGTGTCACAAACAGGATTTACTGACCCCGTATCACCTGGTCCTGTGTGCCATAGACTTTATTGAACTGTGGGGTAGCCACCACTATTGCATTGCGCGGCGCGCGGGAAGCTGAAGGGGCATGTTATCGTGGGTGGAGGCCTAGAAAGAGCGCAAAGAGACACCCCCCCTATGCTCTGATGTCATCCGTAAGGGAGGCCATGACCCAGAATTCTGAGGTAAAGCGATCTCTCCTGCCTGTGGAGCAGGAGACTGATTATTTAATACAGACACAGAACCTTGTCAAGGTTCATTAGGGGGAAGGAAGATACCTAACCCAGGTGAGGAGCCAGCAGCAGCCTCAGCCACGGCTCCAGCTGCAGTCTCAGCTCCTGTAATGCCTTTATCAATGCCATATCTCCCTGGGGTGACTTAGCTGCCTCAGTATTCAGGGGAGTCTCACACCCTGAGCACCTTTAAAGAGAGACTGCATAGTTTATTCGAATTGTACCTTCTGACAGAGAGTCAGAAAGTCAGCATCTTGATAGGCAGCTAATCGGTGCAGCTCAGAGGGAGGTAAATTCCTGGCCGGACGCAGACAAGACAACTGTTAAGCAAATCCTGGCCAGGCTGAAAGAACCTTTGATACCTGCACTGCAACAGAGAATAAGATGAGATTCTTTGGGTGCAAACAACGGGTGCAGGACAGTATACGGGACTATGCACTTAATCTTCAAGACGCGCTGAGGGCCATTAAACAGGTAGACCCCGACAGTTTGCAAGACGAGAACAGGCTGCTAACCGAGCAGTTTATTGAGGGGCTCCTGTCTCATGCCCAATGGACACATCTACGCATTATGATCCTACATAACAGCAAAGCTTTAGGTAGCAAGGACCAAAAGTGAGAGCGCAAAATAGAGGCCTCTGAATTCTCCTGGTGTGGTGGATTACCCAATTGCTTCCAGGCCACCTGGACTTCCATTACCATCTGTAATAAGTGCCATGGACTGCATCTGCAACCACTAACTAAAGGTAAAGGAAACTACAACCCTGTGTTCTCTGGTTCTTTCCCTGCGTCTGTCATCCTGCACCCCAATAATCACCATAGCCCTGTTTAATTGTATCATCTGCCCTGGGACCCTGCTCCACCTGTGGGGACCTGGACATTGCACAATTTAAAGACCGGGCATTCGGGTGTTTCAAGAGGCAACCCCAAGCGGCAATACATCCACCCGGCGCCCTGCTATCACCTACCACCAGGAGGTGACACCCTTTTCCCTAGCTCACGTGGAAGCTGATGAACAGGCCTGTGATAGTAGATCCTCTGCATATCTATATGCCCAGCTTCAGGAGCTGATTAAAAGTATGGCTGCGCTAACCAAAACCGTACAGTCCATGCAAGCTGCTCCCCAAAAGGAAAAGATCCAGCTGGCCTCCAGTCCAGATGGTGTCCCATGGCAACAACTCAAAAGAATTACATCGATCCAGAGAAGAGAAAGTGATAGTTATAATGCAGCTGGCAACTGATTTCCTGCTGCTGTGACAAAATGGGGCATCTGGAAAGATACTGTCCTTTAAACAAGCAACCCATGGGGCAGAGGGACTACCCCCACGCATTGGGCGATCAGGCCCACAGAGTTGGTGAGACAAGTATGTAGGGGATGACCGATCCTCCCAGTCGTGATTGATGGCATGCCATTGAACGCTTTTCTGGACACTGGATCCCAGATGACAACAATGCCACTTATCCTTTATAAGCATTATTGGGCTGACGCCGACCTGACCCGCGGCCCAGATGATGACTTGACAACAGCAATGGTTAACCTCTACCACAAGTGTGGTACAAAGAGATGACCATAAAGATTGGCCAAATAGAGTTAAAATCTCAAGGTTTAATTCTTGTAGACATTGATCGTTGGGAATGTAATCAAATGATGACCTTAGGAACACATGTGATAGAAAATGGTCTTGCAGAGGTAATTATTTTGTTGCAACAGGTAGCCGAGACTGCCAGTTCCAATTAGCAGTGAGTCCTGCAGAAGAAGATCAAAGCCCTGATGCAAAAACAACAGGTAGAGCTGTCCAGCGGGTAAGTTGGCAGTGTGAAGGTAAGTGACCCATTTCCCATTGCAATACCTCCCAGAAGTGAAATGTTAATCTGGTGTTGGGAAGCAATAGGCCTCAGGGGTCAAGATTACCAGGCCCTGATAGAGCCCGTGTACTCTGAAAGTAGGCCCACAATTCTGACAACCAGAGGGTAGTCGATGTCCGCAAGGGAAGGGGTACCCATACGCATCTTGAACTATGGGGAGAAAGAGGTCAAATTATCCCGGTATGCCACCATTGCTAAACTATTCACTGTCAGTAATAATGCAATAAGGGCAGTGGGACAGTGGGACCCTTGATTCTGTCCAACCAGACAGAGGACAACGGCTCTGAGGAGCAGCTGGAGGATTGGTGTAAGAAGCTACATGTAGACACTGACTCCACCCCTTCGCACCAAAAGCATGGGGTTTATCGGGTAGTCTGAGAGTATGAGCAAGTCTTTAGTTAACACCCACTAGACTTTGGGCAGGTAAAAGGGGTTGAACATCATATTCCCACCGGGGCCATCTGCTCATTAAGGAGAGGTACCAGCCTGTGCCTCCAGCTCACTATCAATGTGCCAAGGGAATGTTATGGGAGATGAAGGAGGCTGGGGTAAAAGACAGACAGAGAGAAGGCCGCGTTTACAACACCGATGGGACTCTGAGAGTTAAACTGCATGCCTTTTGGGCTATGCAACGCACCGGGAATGTTGCAGCGGTTAATGGAGTGCTGCCTGGTACATAAAAACTTTGAAACTGTCTTGCTGTACCTGGACAACATCATCATCTACTCCAAGACATATGAAAACTACTTGGAACACCTGGCCGAGGGGTTCGAGGCCTCATCCAGTTTTGGCCTGAAAGTAAAGCAGCGCAAGTGTCACCTGTTGAAGCCCAAGGTGCAGTACTTAGGTCACGTGGTAAGCGTGTGTAGCACCAGACCCAGATGAAGTCACTGAAATCAAGGGCTGGCTAAGACCCTCCACGATCAAGGAAGTGAGGCAGTTCCTCAGACTGGTAGGCTACTACAGGAGATTCATAAAGGGCTTCATCAAGATAGCATTACCCTTACAGAACCTCTTACTGGGCCAGTCCAAGAAGGTCAGCAATCCGAGTCCACTATTTGAGTGGTGGAGTAAGAAAAAAGAAGACTCCTTCACCAGGCTGAAGATGGGAGATGAGGTCCTGGCTTACCCCTACTATGGCCAACCCTTTTTACTCTACACAGACGCCAGCAATGTGGGATTGGGAGCTGTTTCATTCCAAGTGCTAAGAGGTAGAGAAAGAGGGATTGCCTCTGCAAGCAGGAATCTACGTCCCACGGAGAGGAACCCTAACAACTATAGTTCCTTTAAGCTTGAGTTTATCGCCATAGTCCGGGCGGTAACGGAGCACTTCAAGCATTATCTTGCTTTAGCAAAATTTACCAACTTTACAGATAACAATCCGCTGGCCCACCTAGAGATGGCGAAGCTGGGTGCACTGGAGCAACGATGGATGGCCTGGCTATCTAACTATGAGTTTACCATCAAGTGTCGGGCAGGGCATAAGAATGCCAATGCGGATGCGCTATCCAGGATGCCGAACCATATCAGATGTGGGAGAATACCTGGAAGAGCTGGAAGAAATAGAGCTACCGGCTTTCCACCGTCATGGGGTGAACCAGTGCTGCCACTGTGTAAGAAACAAGTGCCATGCTGTGCAAGAGGTCACGTTCTACCCCACCATGGATGGGCTGACAGGCAAGACAGTGACCAGGCCGTTCGCTTAGTAAAGGAATTGCTGACTCGCACCCTGGTCCAGATGCTCCACAGGAAACCCAGCAGTTGTGGAAGGAGAAGGGTAAATTATTTATCTATGAAGGGAAGCTGTGTCGCAGAAGTGTCAATTCCAGAACCCATGAACTTGTTTGGCAAATAGTAATCCCGAAGAGAGATGCCTCGATAGTCTTAGAAGCAGTCCATGATGGAGCAGGCCACTTCAGATGGAAGAAACTGGAAGCTCTGCTGCGTGAATGGTTCTACTGAGTTGGCATGAGGAAAGTGATTGAGAGATGGTGTCGCGAGTGTGGACCATGCAACTGGAGGAGGAAACCCGTAAAAGCCAGATGGCTCCCCTAAAGCCCATAGTTACCAGCCAACCACTTGAACTGGTAGTCTTCGAACACGTGAAGTTAACCCTGTGTCAGTCGAGCTATGTTTATTCCCTCACCATTAGGGATGGGCGAGTCTACTCGCTAGGACTCGGGACTCGGCGATTCTGAAGGTACTCGCAGGACTCGTTACTCGGCGAATCTCCCAGCTTGGACTCGCACAGTGACGAGTCCAATGGAATTCAATGTCAATAAGCTTGACTCTTCACAGATACCCGCTGTCAGCAGCGAGTCTGAGCGAGTCTACGATTCCGAGTCCTACGAGTCTACGATTCCGAGTCCTGTATACTGTATTCGGGAGTCGGACTCTCGAATACAGAATCTGTTATGTTCCGAGTCAGCACAGCGTGCGTGTTAGGTCAGAAAACTTGTGAAGATAGCCAGTCATAGTCAGTAATGGCATAGCAAAGTTGGTTGTGACAGGACTATGATTGGCTGCTGTCCATCGTGATGCCTATGTAATGTACGACAGGCAAGGCAGTATATAAGGCTTGTCCCCGCCATTTTGGCCACATTCCTGAGACGATCTGACCTAGTATAGGGAGAGAGAGATATATGCTGGAGCAGATCAGGGATTGTCAGTGTAGGGAAGATTCCTTATATTAACCCAAAAAGCTCTTCTGAGAGCTAGGAGGAGGACAGAGTAGTGCTGTGTAGGCAGGCAGGCAGGCAGGGAGGGAAGGAAGGAGAAGCCTTAGAGTGCACACAGGACGGACCTCATAGCTTAGCTTACTCACTCAGCTTTGCTAACAGCTGCAGTCAGAGGCTTAGCTGAGGTGCTGTTTCCTTTTTGTTTTTGCACCAGATCGATTTTTGTTCCTAATAAGCCATAGAGCGTTATTTTTCCTGTGGCAGACCAGTGCGTTGCTGCTAGCACGTACACCACCTTAGGGAGTGTAGTGTGCGGCTTCACTGCCAAGTGTGAGCGCGCACACTTACCCCGCCAGCAAGTGACGCATACAGCAACACCAAACCACATCTGGGTGGCTGTGCGCACTTAAAACCAATTTTTTTAGGGAGTGTAGTGTGCGGCTTCACTGCCAAGTGTGAGCGCGCACACTTACCCCGCCAGCAAGTGACGCATACAGCAACACCAAACCACATCTGGGTGGCTGTGCGCACTTAAAACCAATTTTTTTAGGGAGTGTAGTGTGCATCATCATCGGCTCCAAGCCTCCAAATAAGAGAAAAACCAGCGAGTTTGGACTCGCACACTTTCAGAGACACATCAGCGAGTTGTAAATGTCATTATTCGCTATTACTCGGTTCCTTATTCATTAACATTGGACTCGCTGGACTCGCAACGAGTCCCGAGTCCTTGACTCGGACTCGTTGGGGTCTTGCGATTCCGAGTCTTTTAGGACTCGCCCATCTCTACTCACCATAGTAGACCACTACTCCAGGTTCTTGGAAGACATGTCAGTGAAAGACCAAACAGCTAAGACAGCAGCCAAAGCATTTCAACAGTACTTTTGTCGACCACACGGTTAACCTGAACAAGTGCTTACCGACCAAGGCCCAGCCTTTGAAGCAGAAGTGTTCCAGAAGTTCTGTAACCTGTACAGCTGCAAGAAAATAAGGATGATGCCGTACCATCCCCAGACCAACGGGTTGTGTGAAAAGATGAACCAGGCAGTAATAGACCTGCTGTAGACCCTGCCTCTTGAACAGAGAAGTCAGTGGCCAGAGAAGTTGCTGGATCTGGTAGACTTGTAAAACCATATATCAGTTAATTCCACCAATTGCACACCAGCTTACCTGATGAGATGAAGACCTGGCAAGTTACCCATTGACATGGAGTCTTAACGCCTGAGGTGACAGCGCCAGAAGCTGACTTGGATACAGAGCAACAACAGCAGGATCGCCGAGTTCAAGAGTGCATAGAGAAGAGTTTGTCCCAGGCAAGGCAAAGACAAGAAAGAAACTATAACCAGCACACCCTTGCAGTTTCTTTAACACCTGGAGAACACGTTCTAAAAAGAAAAAGAAGGACAAACAAACTTGATGACAAGTGGCAGGCAGAGCCATTCATCATCAGGCCTTTGAATTTTGACAATCACAATGTGTGCCGTATCAGTAAAGATGTAGGAGAGACCTCAGCAGCAGTGTTGATGAATCATCTGAAGATATGCCTTGACCAGTTGAAGAATCAACAGAAAAGCAAAGACAGCCCCTCAAAAAAAGAAAAGACAGAAGGAATGATAACAATTCCTGGAGAATTTTTCCGCTCTTGGACAAAGGTGAATAATGCTATTGTTGTACCTGTTCTGACCTTTCCCCCAAGTAGTAGTACCGGAAGTGGCAGAGACTTTAGAACAAAATGAAGATCTGTTGGCTCCAGCAATAGACAATACTACTGCAGTGGATCAAGAGAATCAACCTCCTGTCATTTCCTTTGTGAGTCTAAGGAGTCGCAGAGAGCAGCCAGCTTACCCATTAGACATAGGCCTACCTGTAGCACAGTCACTAGTGAGTCCACAGAGCTTACATCCGACACACTAGACCAGGACAGGTCAGAGGAAATACCTGTATTGAGAAGGTCACAATGCACTACGCAGAGTCAGATTCCCGCACACTATAGTGATTGTTAGCAAGTTAGATAGAAAGTTTAAAAATAGTAAAGGGCTTATGTCTTTATGCAACCATCAAGTGTACCGTGCCTACAGGACTTACTGTATACACTTTTAAACCATCTTGAATGTACATAGTTACATTTATTTATTTTTATGGACAAATGGACTACAGGACTATGTTTAGTCAGGACAAGCCCTTGTACAGAACCTGCATTTTTCCTTTTTACTATGTTCTTGGTTTTTGTAATTTTTATATTTTGAGACTCTGTTCATTTTTATTAATGTAATGTTTACAAATTTTCATATGTTGTTGTTAATACCTGTTTTTCAAATGTTTCCTCAGTCCGGGACGTACTGACGTTAACTAGAGGGGAATGTGGTGCCCCAAGGTTGCCACAGTGGCATTGCCTCCTTCCCAGGGGGTGATGTCATGCCTGGAAGCAAGAAGGGGTCCCCACGCCAGGTAATTCTCAGCATCCCACACTTTTCCTGCTCCAAGCTTGAAGGGGGAGCTATACCTGGTTTCATGGGAGCAGCAGGAAGTGCGCAGTAGAAATACAGTTGGAACAGTTGTAAAAAAGGAGACAAACAGGAAGTAGGAGTTCTGTCATTGTGAGGTAACCATTGGAGACGGTTTGAGGGGAGAAAGAGAAGAGAGAGGTCAAGGAAAGCCAGGAGGGAAAACTGAGGTGCGACAGAGCTCATCCCGGAGCTGTGTGCCAGAGAAGACGATGCCAGAGTCCTCAGTTGTGGGGTACTGAAGATCCAGCAGCTGAGTCTGGAGAGCAGAAGACTGCAAGTGTTCTGGCCATACCAAATACCATGCGACACAGCAGCAGATTAGAGCTTGGAGCCGCCAGGAGAGGAGGGGCACCTGAAAAAGGCCCAAGCTGCCTTCCATATGGGTAGGAACAACTAAACACGCAGGAATAGGGTCACAGCGTAGCTTTAGGTAGCAAGGAACAAAAGGGAGAGCGCAAAAAGGAGGCCTCCGAATTCCCCTGGTGTGGTGGATTAGGCAATTCCAGGCCACCTGGACTTCCATTACCATCTCTAATAAGTGCCCTGGACTGCATCTGCAACCAACAAGTAGAGGTAATGGAAACTACAACCCTGTGTCCTCTGGTTCTTTTCGTGTGTCTCTCACCCTGCACCCCAATGATCACAACAGCCCTGTTTGACTGTATCATCTGCCCTGGGACCATGCTCCACCTGTGGAAAGCTGTGTCATCTTTGCTGCATCATCAACTGCCCCATTGGTCCTGAACTGCAGTGTCAGCCCTATATAGCCGAATATCACAGGTGGCATCACATAATCCCATATAAATTATTTGCCCCATTTAATGACACTGCCAGAGTCACGGAAAAGGTCACAGCCCCGTGACTTCCTCAGAAAAGGACCAACCCGGCCTGGTTCCGAGTACCCCATAGCCCTAGTGGGCATGTCAGGTAAACCTCAATTATGAGAGACAAAATAAGAAAACAAATTCTGAAAATCACACTGTCTGATTTGGAAAGAAATTATTTCAAATTTTGGTGGAAAATAAGTATTTGGTCACCTACAAAAAAACAAGATTTCTGACTCTCACAGACCTGTAACTTCTTCTTTAAGAGGCTCCTTTGTCCTCCATTCATTACCTGTAGTACTGGCACCTGTTTGAACTGGTATCAGTATAAAAGACACCTGTCCATAACCTCAAACAGTCACATTCCAAACTCTACTATGGTGAAGACCAAAGAGCTGTTGAAGGACACCAGAAACAAAATTGTAGTCCTGCACCAGGCTGGGAAAACTGAATCAGCAATTGGCAAGCAGCTTGGTGTGAAGAAATCAACTGTGGGAGCAATAATTCGAAAATGGAAGACATAGAAGACCACTGATAATCTCCCTTAATTTGGGGCTCCACGCAAGATCTTACCCTGTGGGGTCAAAATGATCTCAAGAACAGTGAGCAAAAACCCCAGAACCACATGGGGGACCTAGTGAATGACCTGCAGAGAGCTGGGACCAACATTACGCAGGCTACCATCAGTAAAACACTATGCCACCCTGAACTTAGATCCTGAAGTGCCAGACAAGGTCCCCCTGCTCATAACATGTCTGGGCCCATTTGAAGTTTGCTAGTGAGCATTTGGATGATCCAAAAGAGTATTGGGAGTGTCATATGATCAGATGAAACCAAAGTAGAACTATTTGGTAGAAACACAAATTGTCATGTTTGGAGGAGAAAGAATGCTGAGTTGCATCCAAAGAACACCATACCTACTGTGAAGCATGGGGTGCCAACATCATGCTTTGGGGCTGTTCCTCTGCCAAGGGACTAGGACGACTTATTTGTGTCCATGAAAGAATGGATGAAGCCATGTATCATGAAATTTTGAGTGCAAACCTCCTTCCGTCATCAAGGGCATTGAAGATGAAACGTGGCTGGGTCCATGGGTGTACCCAGGATCAAAACTAGGGGGGGGCAAGCCATGGTCGTTCAGGTTGCGCCAGCTTCTCGTACCATCACTGCGCAGCAGCACACGGGTCGCTAAGGGTCCCGTGTGTTTCACTGAGCCTCCTGCTATGCACTGCCGCCCCCCTGCGCTTCCTCTTACCACAGCGGTGATGCCATGCGTTGCACAGTAGAACGAATAAAAACGAATAAAAAGCAGGAAGCACCACCTACACCTAGTGTGGACTAGGCGGCACTTCCTGCTTTTATGCATTACACTGTGCAAGACTCGGTGTCACCGCCTCCTCCTGTATCTTCAGTTTTGGGAAGCTGCAGTGGAACCAGGAGAGGTAAGTACAGATTTTTTTTAAGGAGTACATGCTGGCCAGAGGAGTATGGGGGGGGGGGGGAAGGGGGTGGCTCACCGCGGCTGCATTATACTGTATGGAGAATTATGAGGCTGTACTGTGCTATATGGAAGGCTGTACTATGCTAAACACAGGACTGTGAGGGTGCATTATACTGTATGGAGGGCTATATGGAGAACTATGGGGGTGCATTATACTATATGGAGGACTATTGATGGTGCATTATACTGTATAGAGGACTATGGGTGAATTATACTATATGGAGAATTATGGGGGTGAATTATACTTTATGGAGAACTATGGGAGTGCATTATACTGTATGGAGGTGCATTATAATGTATGGAGGCATATGAGGCTACATTATACTATATAGAGAATAGTGGGGTTGCATTATGATAATTGAATGACTATGGGGGTACCTTATGAATGGGGGACTATGGGATGCATTATAATACATAGAGGACTATGGGAATACATTGTAATGTATGGAGGAATGTGGGGATGCATTATAATAATTGGAGGACTATGGTGGCAGAGGAGGAGGACCATATAAACCATGATGGGGGGCATATATACCACGATAAAGGCCATACTCCAGGAGGAGGACCATATACAGCAGGATAAGAGACATTAATACATAATGAAGGGGGAGAGGGGTCAATTTGTGAGTCTTTATAGGATTTAGAATGTTACACGGGGCCCATACATCTGACCAACGTGCACGCGGAAGGTGGGGGACCTAAATTGCACACCTTTGCCCGTCAGACTCATTACGCCACTGGGGAGCCCTATGGGGGCCTTTATATGACATGGAAGCCCTATGGGGGGCTGTATATGAGATGGAAGTTCCATCTCTCATATACAGCCCCCCCAATGTCCCATAGGGCTCACATCTCATATACAGCCCTCCATAGGGCTCCAATCTCATATATAGAGCTCCCATATCATATACAGCCCCCTTATAGGGCTCCCATATCATATATAACACCGCCATAGGGCACCCGAATCATATTCAGCCCCCTCATAGGGCTCCTGTATCATATACAGCCCCTCCATAGGGCTCCCATCATGAGAGCCCTCTGGGGGGTTGTATATGATATGGGAGCCATTAGTGGTGGGCTGTATACGATATGGGAGCCTTATGGGGGGGCTGTATATGATATTGGAGACCCATCTCATACAGCCTCCCATTCCCCATACAGTGCTCATATCATATACAACAGCCCGCCATAGGGCTCCTATATCATAGGCTGCATATGATATGGGAGCCCTATGGGGGGCTGTATATGATATGGGAGTCCCATATCATATACAGCCACCCTAATGCTCCATAGGACTACCATATCACATATAGCCCCATAGGGCTCCCATGTCATATACAGCCCCCCATAGGGCTCCAATAATGGGAGCCCTTTAGGGGTCTATTTATGATATAGGAGCCCTATAGGGTTGCTGTATATGATATGGGAGCCTATAGGGGGCAGGGCTGTATATGAGATGGGAGTACATGTCATCTCATATAAAGCACGCAGCCCCCCACATAAGGCTCCCATATACAACCTTCCGGGCTCCCATCACCCCAACCCCCCACCCCACTTTTTTTTATATTTACATTACATCTGTTTTTAAGTTACTGTTGTCCTCTCCCTCGTGATGTCTCTTCACACTCTTGATGTTTCTTCCCAACTCCTGGCTCCAGCCTCCCTCTTCATCAGCAGTGTTCCCAGACAGACCCCAGCTTGCACCGCAGCCGCAGGGACTCAGCCTCAGCACTCACTTCTGATTCCCCCTGCAGGCCTGCCTGCTGAGCTGATCTGCAGTCGGCAGACACTGTCTGAGACTGTCTGAGCCTGAGGGCGAGATCCACACTGCGCCCCTGCTGGTTGCTGCAGCTGCCGGTCTGCCGCCCCATGTCATGCGCTGTGACTGACTGAGGAGGTAAACTAACCGGCGCTGGTACAGTGAGGTGGAGCTGGAGCTGGGGTGCGGTGGCCACCTCAGCTCAGCCTCAGCCGCCGAGTCAGAGTGTGTGACACACATAATAATCAATACAGCAGGTGCACGCGGCGAGCGCACAGTGCTGTGCTCACCCTTTCCTTATGAGGGGGGGGCAGCCTCTTGGGGGGGGCAGCTGCCCCCCCCTGCCCCACGCTGGGTACGCCCATGGCTGGGTCTTTCAGCATGACAATGATCCCAATCACACCACCAGGGCAACAAAGAAATGGTTTTGTAAGAAGCATTTCAAGGTCCTCGATTGGCCTAGCTAGTCTCCAGATCTAAACCCTATAGAAAATCTTTGGAGGGAGTTGAAGGTCTATGTTGCCCAGCAACAGCCCCAAAACATCACTGCTCTAGAGGAGATCTGCATAGAGGAATGGGCCAACATACCAGCAACAGTGTGTGCCAAACTCGTGAAGACTAAGAGAAAACATTTGACCTCTGTCATTGCCAACAAAGGATATATAACAAAGTATTGAGATGAACTTTTGTTATTGACCAAATACTTATTTTCCACCAAAATATGAAAATAAATTCTTTCCAAATCAGACAATGTGATTTTCAGGATTTTTTTTTGCCTTTTTGTCCCTGATAGTTGAGGTCTACCTATGATGTCAATTACAGGCCTCTCTCATCTTTTTAAGTGGGAGAACTTGCACAATTGGTGACTGACTAAATACTTTTTTCCCCACTGTATTAGTTGACATATTTTGCCCCAGAAATTAGGGCCACAACGTTTTGGTTCACAAAGATGTACACTACACCTTGCCTCTTTACCGATAAATATTATAATAAAAAAATCGTAATGTAGATGGTGCCCACCATGAAAGCTTTTGATTGGATTCTCACACATTTAGTTTCAAAAATCTAAACATTTGTTTTTATTAAAATGAACCTGTCTCCCCTTTTGTGCTTATTAAACTGAAAGTTCCACCTTCAGCAGCACCTATCCTGCATTTTATGAAGGTGCCTCATATCCCTCTACCCCCCAGTACACTGAATAAAAAACTTTATAAACTTTCCCACCCTGTATGCTAATTCATACTTACGGGTCAGAAGGGTCTTCATTCCGTCCGGTCCCCACCCCCTCTCTGGTCTTTCTCTGACTCTTCATTCTTCTAGGCGCTGCCTCTTCTCAGGTTCCAGTCTTCTTTCCTGCACCTGCACAGATCCTCTCTGGCCTGCACAGGTGCCGTTAGCTCTGCAATACTGTTGGCAGAGCATCTGACTGCAGTACACCTGCATAAACCTGAGCTTCACGCAGGTGTAATGCAGTCTGATGTTCTACCAACAGTATGGCAGAGCTCAGGGCACCTGCGCGAACATAGAGGAATCTGCGCAGGTGTCAGAAAGAAGACTAGGAACTGAGCAGAGGCAGCGCTGAGAAGAATGAAGAGGCAGAGGAAGACCACAGAGGCAATGAGGACTGGAGGGAATGAACACCCATCTGACCAGTAAGTATGAATTAGCATACAGAGTGGGAAAGTTTATAAAGTTGTTTATTCGGTGTACTGGGGGTAGGGAGATAAAAGCCACCTTCATAAAATGCAGCATTGGTGCTGCTGAAGGTGGCACTTTTAGTTTTAAAAAGCACAAAATGGGTGACAGGTTCACTTTAAAGAGAATTATGTAAAACTAGATGGTGGCCCGATTCTAACGCATCGAGTATTCTAGAATATGTATGTAGTTTATTTATGAAGATTTAAGAATAATGCAATGAATACACAGGATGTTCCGGGTAAAATATATACATTATAATTAAATGTTATTTCTCGAGCTGTGAGTGGGGTTAAATTCAGCTCCAATATTGCTGATTGGTTGCGGCCGGGCGGCGCGACCAAACAGCAAAGCGTGGTTCAAATTCTGCGGCAATTCACGGCCGGACTGCACTTGCCGCTGATTGGTCGCGGCAGGCCGAGACCAATCAGCGTCGCAGCTTCGTTCACTAAATATGTACATGTGACACCTCACCAGCAATCAGTAAGGTACCGTCACACTTAGCGACGCTCCAGGGATCTCGACAACAATACGACCTGATAATGATTGCTGGAGCGTCACTACGTGGTTGCTGGTGAGATGTCAAACAGTCAGATCTCACTAGCGATGCAGCAACGATATGGTGGTCGTTGGGACCATGTCACTCTAGGGCGTAGTATTGAGATCGCTGGTAATTGTTCCCGACAAACACACCGATGCATGCTGCCTAGCGGGGTCCCAATGATCAAAAAATGGTCCAGGCCATTCTGACACGATCAGCGATCTCACAGTAGGAGCCTGGCCACTTCTGCGTGTCACACTGAGCGAGATCACTAGCGCTAGTTGGGTGTACTTCTGCTGCGAGCGTCACCACTGACCTCCATGCGGCAGGAGATGACCCACGGCTACCATCGGGAGATCAGCTGCTAGTGCCGCTGATCTCCCAACAGTAGCAGTGGCATGTGTGGTTCAAATCCCGCACCAATTCGCGGCTAGAATGTGCCTGTTGCTGAGTGGTCGCGGGCAGTGACGCAGGATTTCCATTACAGACAAATAGACAGAATTAGATGATGATATAGTAGATGTCTCTTTATCTGTATCCATGTCTCTCTATCCATCTTTCTCTGTTTATCTATGTCTGCATATCTATGTCTCTCTATATTTATCTATGTCTCTGTCTATCTGTCTGTGTCTCTTTCTGTCTATCTATGCCTCTATAATCAATTGTCTAATAATTAAAGTTTCACTCATATACTGATAAAACCAAAATCCCCATAAAAAAACAGAGGATGAATGAAACAACTGTCTCAGATGTCAATTAATGATTTTTATTAAAGAATTCATTAAAATAATTTAGTAAATATATATCTATTGAAGTACCACAATTATTACAGGCACTACTCCTTTAAAAAAAAAAGACACTTTCTACAATAACTCATTACATAGTAAACAACAGTATAAAAGGGTGCTGCTGTGTGACAAAAGTTATCTGATAGCTCAAATATTGGTGTTCCTATAAAATTCCTTCACCAACTGCAGCCTAAGGCTGTTTTCACATAACGATTTTAGCATTTCCGATGCTGTCCGATGAAAATCGGACAGCATCGGACTGATTTTTGGACCCCATGCAGCCCTATGGGCATCGGACCGAATCGGATGTGCACTAAATGCCATCCAATCTGGTCCGATCCGAATCTGTCCGATTTTTTTATCGGTGCAAAAATCGGAGCTTGCTCCGATTTTTGCACCGAAAATAAAATCTGACAGATTCGGATCGGACCAGATCGGATGGCATTTAGTGCACATCCGATCCGACCCGATCAATTTAACATGGGGCTCTATGGAGAAGGGTCCGAGGAAACATCTCATGTCTCCTCGGACCGATTTTAGTGTACTGAGCATGCTCAGTACACTAAAATCGCTCCAAAAGTGAATGAATGGGTTAATTAAAAATAAAAAAATCTATGCTCACCTGTCCACGAGGCCCCCGACGTCTCCCGGCATCCCCGGTGTCTCCAGGTATCTTGCCGTCTGTGCTGATAAGACCTGCCGTGATGTCACAATCACATGACTGCCAGGAACCAATAACCGGCAGTCATGTGATTGTGACATCACGAGAGGTCCTGGCAGCACAGAAGACAGAACAGCAAGGCACCGGAGACGCGCGGGACCGTGCAGGAGTCGTGGACAGGTGAGAAAGGAGAGGAGGAGAGGAGGAGGAGGACAAGAGGAGGAGAACAAGAGGAGAGGAGGAGGATGCATAGGAGGACCGGGGGCCAAGAGGGGAGACACAGGGGATGAGAGGACCTGGGGCCAAGAGGGGAGACACAGGGGATGAGAGGCCAAGAGGGGAGACACAGGACCGGGGGCCAAGAGGGGAGTCACAGGACCGGGGGCCAAGAGGGGAGGACCGGGGGCCAAGAGGGGAGACACAGGGGATAAGAGAAAAGGACCGGGGACCAAGAGGGGAGGACCGGGCGATAAGAGGAGAGGACAGGGGGCCAAGAGGGGAGACACAGGGGATAAGAGGAAAGGACCGGGGGCCAAGAGGGGAGGACCGGGCGATAAGAGGAGAGGACAGGGGGCCAAGAGGGGAGGACCGGGCGATAAGAGGAAAGGAACGGGGGCCAAGAGGGGAGGACCGGGCGATAAGAGGAGAGGACAGGGGGCCAAGAGGGGAGGACCGGGCGATAAGAGGAAAGGACCGGGGGCCAAGAGGGGAGACACAGGGGATAAAGAAGAGGACCGGGGGAGAGACTGACAGCTCTCAGGGAGCGATCTGACAGGAGGGCGGGCATTCTATTTTCTGTCGGAATCGGATGCCTATTTGGCACCCGATTCCAGGCATTAGAAGAATCCGATGCTGTCCGATTTATATCGGACAGCATCGGATTTTACAAAATCGGTATGTGAAAGTAGCCTAAGACCAGCAGACTCACTAGAAGAGGCAAATTCATTATCCCCATACACAATCAGATAAGGGACCCCCTGCAAAGTAACAGGGCCCTGAGGAAGATTCTTATTGAAACGATCGTCGGCAGGAGGGGTGAGTAGCCTGTGTGACTGAACGGCAGAGGTGCAGCCTAGACTTAAAGGTAATAGCAGCAGGACTCTAATGTGTTACTTTGCAGGGGGTCCCTTATCTGATTGTGTATGGGGATAATGAATTTGCCTCTTCTAGTGAGTCTGCTGGTCTTAGGCTGCAGTTGGTGAAGGAATTTTATAGGAGCACCAATATTTGAGCTATCAGATAACTTTTGTCACACAGCAGCAGCACCCTTTTATACTGTTGTTTACTATGTAATGAGTTATTGTAGAAAGTGTCTTTTTTTTTAAAGGAGTAGTGCCTGTAATAATTGTGGTACCTCAATAGATATATATTTACTAAATTATTTTAATGAATTCTTTAATAAAAATCATTAATTGACATCTGAGACAGTTGTTTCATTCATCCTCTGTTTTTTTTTATGGGGGATTTTGGTTCTATCTATGCCTCTGTCTGACCATGTGTGTCTGGTGTTTAGCATCTTCCAGGATGTGAATCGGTTTCACTGCCTGCACTTTGTAGTGCCCAGCGCTCCAGCCGGGTGTGGGTTTCTTCACCACTTTGCTGTGGGACAGCCAGGTGACGGTCTCAAAGTTATCCCCCCAGATCACCGCCACCTGCTCGAACTGGTGCAGGCCCTCAGCGTGATGGAAGTGGCCGTGAGTGGCCACAGCCATGAGCGGCCGTCGCTCGGAGTCCCCATCCTTGCCGTGCGGGAGCAGCCCAGCGGCACTCAGATAGTCCGGGAGGCTCCGCAGGCCTCATCTGGTGTGAATCACCGGATCCTGGTGGGAGCCGCGCACCAGCCAAATGTTGTCCCGGTTTCCCGACTCATAAAACCACTCTTTTATCAAGAACATGCCGTCCCCGAGGGCCTTGTGCGCGTACCACTCCAGAGCGTCCATGGTGGGCCTCTCCACGGGCACACAGCAGGGTTACGGTGGGCACACACTAGGCACAGTGGGCACACAGTGGGCACGGCGCCTATTGCAGTCAGCACTGAGGGCAGCGCCCACATAACTATCATCCGCCATCTACTATATAATGCTCTAATTCTGAAATCCCACGTCGCTGATTGGTCGCGGGCGGCTGGCGCGACCAATCAGCAACGTGGGATGTCCGTTATATGTAGGTAATAATGGCTAGCACTCGAAGTGGTGAGGGTAACGGTGCCAATGAGAAGGAACCAAAAGTTCCAAAGACTATGTAAATAGAAATCACTGCACACGTATGAGAGATTATGCTTTAGGTGAAAGTTTATTTATAGTGTCCGTTAATTGCGACAAACAATGACGTTTTGGCCCAATGCGGGCCTTGATCACAAGTTGCTGTAAAATAAGAAAAAATATAAAATCAGAATGTCTGTTATAGACAGACAGAGAGACATAAGTAGATTATTATATAGTAGATAGTGCTTAAAGTTTATAAAAGTTTGTGTTTGTGTATGAAGTAAATCATAGTGAAATATCAAATTTGTTAATGTGAAAGTGTATTTAGAGAAAACTTGCTTTGTAAGGTAATTTTAAAGGTTTGTGATCATAAGCTTTCCTTTTGAATATATAACTAAATCTTCCTTTTGTTTGTTTTATAGCTATGCAAAGGCTATTTCTCCCTTATGACCTAACAGATACACCGCTAACCACATCCATAATGAAAATCAATTGTAGAACACGACTTAGCAATTACCTGTCTTTTTTTTAAAGTGCTCAAGTATTCAAAAAGAGGAGATAAGACTGATTATATTGCCACAGGCCTTAAGGATCACAAAGGCTGCATATTTTAAAAGACTTTTTAAGCAGCATTTGGAATGATTTTACTGTTTTCTAATACTGTAAAATATTATGACAAGTGTTTCCAGAGTTCAGTATAAATTTCCTTTCACAATGACTATTTACAACATAACTAGTTTAAAGGCTGTCAACTCATCTAAGGTTCCTTGGAGTAATCGGTTTTTATAGGGTACCTTATCCAGTCACTCATTAAACAATGTTGTTCACCCTGGGACTTTGGTGGGGGACATATGTATGAAAATGTAATATATTTTTTATCTTTTCGCTGGGCTAAAACTGCAGTAGCTCAGTAAAGGTATCAATTACTTTCGACTCTTGCTGCCACCCTGTTTGCATGACTAGTTTAACCACTAGCTTTATAAAATCCCCACCCTAAAATGGTGACTTGCATTTTTGCCAGTCCCTTGACTATCACTCTGCTAAGATCCAGCTAAAAAAAAGTTATGGTTATGCCCTGGCTACCAGTTGCTGTACATCCAAATATCTAAAAAAGACTGACGAGCACCTCCAATAGGTGTGAACAGGTGCTAGCTGAAAAAAACAATATAATGACAAAAATATATACAGCAGCACTCTAAAAAGCTAAAATATGCAAACATTGAACGAGTGAATTCGGATACTGTATTACTGCTATAGAAATTGCAGAAACAGGAGTCCAGAGGAAAAAAAGACCTATGCAAACAACTTGATCCATAAAGATCAACTATTTTATTTCTCCATAATTTAAATTCCATCCGTGACATATATGTTAGGCCCCCTGGCACTGCTTCCCAGCTCACCTCTCCCGGGTCGGCATCTCCTGCTCCTCTGCCGACCGGGCATCCAGGCGTGCTGTGTCTCGGAGCCGTCGCCATGTTCCCTTCCTGTCAGCTGACCGCCGGGTTCGCACATGAGCACATTACTATGGTCATTTTCATGAGCCTACTCAGTGGCTCGCTAGGTGCACTCCTTCCCTGTGACTCTTGGGGCTGGGAAGGTCCAACCTGACACTCCCCTTGACCAATAGCTGCTCTTCCCATGGTATATCAGGCCACCTCCTCTGATGGGAGGTGCCTGATTATTAAGTTAGTTTGCTTCTGCCTTGCTGACTGTTGGTCAGGCCTTCCTTGTGCTCTGTGTCCTGGAACCCTTGCTGTGCTCCTCCCCAGAAGCACCATTCCTGTCCTCCAGCCTTGTACTCTGTTTCCTGGAACCCTTGCTGTGCTCTTCCCCGGTAGCACCATTCCTGGTCTCCTAACCTTGTACCCTGTTACCTGGAATACTTCTCTGTTCCATAGTATAGGCTAACCTTACGAGTCTCCCCCCTGCTACTAGCTGCTGTGGTATTTAGACCCCCTGGGCTTGCCCATGACAATCCCTGTATAGGGGTTGGGTAAACTAGGATCAGCTCTCCCAGGGGAGTTCGGTACCACGGCCCAGTGGGTCCACTCTAGGGCGCCATCCCCCGGAAGCGTGACAATATATTTGCCACATTATTCATGCAGTCTGCGGCCCTTTGTTGTCTAAGAAATATAGACTACATTAATAATGTACCAAATATATGTTACAGATGGATTTTAACACGGAGAAATAAAATATTTGTATTTTTCAGATCAAGCTGCTTGTATAGGTCTTTCTGTACTCCTGTTTCTGCAATTCCTAGTTTCTTTTGGTGCTGTAGGGGTTAAGACTTCCTTTTTGACCCTGCTGGGATTCCGTTGACTCTAATCTCATCTAATGCTCTTTATTGCCACTCCCTTCTGTAATTTAAACTCACTGCCAGTTATGGTACCTTTACACGCCGCTACCGAAAGGTAGAAACCGGCAGGTATCGGAGACAATTGCACCTTTTACCTTCAAAACACCATGAAGTGGCGGCGTGTAATTCAGGTTGTTGCTCCCTGTCTCTTTGGATACCTGTCTTTCAGCCGTGCTGAAAAACAAGCAGGTATAAACCCTATGGTAGCGGCGTGTAATCGGGGCACAGATACGGTATTTGAGTTCCCTGGGGCGTGCTTGAGCGTCATGTATACCACGCCCCATCTGCTTTCATTGGTGGGGGCTACTGTGTACCCATTGGCTGTCCCTGCACAGGGCGGCATATTTAACGATCTGACCAGTCACACTACACATTTGCTATAGCGTCATGTATTAGCCAGCCTCCCTGCGCTGGCTGGCCAATCATGATGTTATTGAATTGTCCAATCCCTGTATGAGCGTCGCGTAATACACGACTCTGTCATGCCTATGCAGTTACGGCGCACAATATGTACGCCCATATTCCCTTGTGGTAGCGGCATGTAAATCAGGGAAGGTGCTCCACAGAAGGTAACCTGCGGCACCCATCGGCACTTCCAGGGAATGAAAATACCTTCTGTGGAGCACCTTGTGGTGGAGTGTAATTGCGGTATCAGGTACCGTTAGCAACCATTGAAAACGCGCGCGTGCACTTGCGGTGCCTACCTGTTGCTACCTTCGGTAGCCACATGTAAAGGTACCATTATAGTTATTCTATGCTGATCTCCCAGGAGACATTTCAGTCACAGTCTTGGAATTGCTTTTGCTATTTTATACTGGCTTCTTTGTTGCTTTCCCTGTATTGCATTATTGTAATATTAAGATTAATGTCTTGCTGCCAAATTCAGTAGCCAGTGCTAGCATAGGGACAGCCATGGCTTAGGCATGTGATTGCACATGCTGGAAAGGATCTGTTTTGTAATGCTAAGAAGCACAGGGCTCAGACACAGTTGAGTGTCAAGGGATCACCCCTTCCCCGTTTCCCTAATATTAGGGCCCTCCTTAACCTTGTCTCTGATGTTCTCATTCCTTTGGCACAATATGCCGGATGTCTCCTCGCCCTGTTGTGATGTTATAACTGGCTCACCTTTTTTGAGGACTTCAACATGGATCCTGTTGTGGCTCTTGCAAAACAAATGCACATTGAATGTGACAGATCTTTGTTTATTGGTTTTGCATCAGAAACAGCAGACCTTTGGTCAAGTGCTCTTGGTAGCCAGTCAGGCTCAACATGTACCCAAGGTGGCACTCCCAGACTGGTTTTTAGGGCAGGGATACATTTATGGTGTTCAGAGAAGCATGCAAACTCTAATTCAGACTTCATCTTCATTCCTCTAAGAGTGAGGAATAGCAGGTGGGGATTTTCCCTCCCAACTGACTCACAGTCACTCTGGTGAGTAGATGAGCTTTTTTTTGCGACCTTGGGCTTCATCTACGCATAATTTTGATTGAGTCTTCCTTCTGCTACTTCAACTTTAGCAGAGAGTTGCTCAGCAGACAGGCTTTGTTTGGAATTTCATAGATGGGCCACTGACACCAAATGGAACAACCCAGGCCTTAGAAGCTATTTTTGTGAGGCCTGTCAGAAAGGTTGAAAGATGCTCTTCTTCTATATGAAACTCCTGAACCTTTAGAGGCCACTTTGGCCTTATCCATCTGAATTGATAAACACCTATTGGATTGGTCTGCATTGACCCCTTCTCTAATGTTACTCCTTGATGTGAATCCTCTCCCGCATGCACTGATGAATCCATGCAATTAGGGGGTCTCTCTTCAGTCTGGGACTCCTGCGAATGGTCATAGGGTGGGGATTTGTTATGTTTGCAGTCAAAGGGGTTATTTTTTGGAGTCTACCCTTTCATGAAAAAAACATCTGAAACGTCTGATCCCATGCATATACAGAATATCTCTTCCACATGTGCACCACAGTTTTTCTTATCTGCAGAGTTTCTGTTCTTTTGGATAGTGAGATGGAAGCCAAAAAGGTGAATGCTCAGTTTAGTCGCACCCATGGCCTCTCTAGTAATATTCTGGCTAAACCTATCCCTATATTTGCCATTGACACCACATCTCCTGGTAAGGGGTGTTTTAATCAAATTTTGCATAACATAAAGAGGACCTGTCACCCCCTGGTGCTTTACAAACTGAAAGCACCCCTGAATGCAGCGTGTCTGCTGCATTCAGGGAAGGGGTCCCCCATGTCTCTAGTGCCCCTGTAACTTGTACAAAGTAAGATCAAATACACCGGTACAAACAGAAAAAGCAGTACAGATCCAAACAGAGAATAAGGAAAATCTAGTTACAAAGCTGAGACAAAAAAAAAACTAAGCACAAGAGCGAATTAGGAGAAATACAGAACTACTATCCTTACTCTAACTTGAAAATAATCAGCACTGAACCAGTGGATATTTCAGGTTTAAATATTCCTCTCATGGATCACCTGACACCACTGAGGTAATGCCCAATATCCACCCTCAGTCCATGTAAGCAAAGGAGAGGGTGAGGTGAATGGTTTGGAAGGAACCTCCCAACATATAGCTGAGCCAGAAGACATGGGGTTCCATATCTCCTGGCAATAGCTGATTAGGGGACCTGGCGTCCCAGGACTACTGAGCATCATTATTGTTGGGAGTGACAGCATTTTGCCTCCCAGAAATACCACAACCTGAAATAAGTCTCTAAGGATAAATGGAAAAATGCATGCAAAAACGCATGTACCACTTAGTGCCATATAAAAACGCATGTGTTTCCCATAGGGCCCCATGTTAAAAAAACGCATGCGTTTTGTAAAAAATGCATGTGTTTCCCATAGGGCCCCATGTTAAAAAAACGCATGCGTTTTGTAAAAAATGCATGTGTTTTTGAAAAAGCACCAAAAAATGCTGCTTGCAGTATTTTTTGGTGCTGAATCAAAAACGCATCCCAAAAATGCATGGTACAGTTAGACATGCGTTTTTGCTATTGGGGCATGAGTTTTTTGCATGGGGGCCTATGGATGCGTTTTTGCATGCGTTTTCACAAAACGCAAGTCTCAAAAACGCATGTAAAATCTTCAAGTGTGACCTTAGCCTTAGAATGCAATACATGGCAAGAAAGAGCACCTGCGCTAGCTCTGCCCTCCATATTTGACACTCCACTCCTAATGGATAGTGAGGAGCGACCGGTGACCTGACAGAGAGCCAGAGTATGCCCAGAAGTGAGAGGAACTTGCTTTGGTGGAGAGGTATGAAAAGGATTAGAAAAACTGCCCACCAGAGACCTGCCAAAATGTTTATGGGTCTGGTCGTCACAGAGGGGCACTGCACCCAATTCATGGGTGTAGTATTCCTGTCCTCAGTAAATGGTATGGTAAGTATGGTAAGTACAGGCAGCCACAAACACACCCAACACATCCAGTCCTGGGGACGGCGGGCGGACCCTGCAGGGGAGGGCCCAAGTAGTCAGCGGGACAGCAGGGATAAAGGTGGAGGGTGGGAAGTTAGGAAGAGCAGTCAGGAAGTAGGAGAGGGGATAAAAAGGAAACACAACAGGAGATGGGAGTTCATCTAAACTTGGCATCACAAACAGGATGTACCGACCCTGTTTCGTCGGTCTCATGTGCCTTCCGAACTGTAATAAAGAGACTGTGCATTTTAGGCTAGAATAATGGTGGCCACAATAGACTGAGGCCATGTGCTCACTGGAGGGCATGCCACAGTCCCCCATCATGGGCCAGGATAGCACACAGCGGGAAAAATGGCCTACACCCACTTCACCCTCCAAGAGTCGGGAGGGTGGGTCAAAAGACTGTGTTACTCCACCCAGAGGAGTGGCCAATGGCAAAAGAGCAGAGACACACCCACAGAAGGAGGGGGCATGAGCGAATTCTGGGGCGAACCGGACAAAAGGGAGTGGCGGGAAGAGCAGCTTCTGCGGCCTGGTCGGAGAATTGGCAGAGAGAGGCCACGAAAACCCGGAGCGTGGGGTGGTAGCTGAGGACTGCTCCAGCCCACTGGAGAGGGGCCTGAGCCAGCAGGATCCCGAGTTCCTGCAGGTGGAGCTCCAGGAACTGAGTCGCCACCTGGTCTGGACCCACATTACGACCGTGGAGCAATGGCAGCGAGCCCTCCTGGAGAAAGCGACAGCACGGTGGACAGCTTCACACCCTCTGTAAAATATGAGAATGCACATTAGATAGATGGTATGAAAACTGCTCCCCTGGTCAAGTTGTGTGACCCACAACCAGTATACTCGCTTAGAATTATGCAGCTGCCGCAGGGACCGAACTTCCACAGTTCACTGTGGAGTAGATCAAGTTCCAGGATGAAGTGCCATAAAAGTCTGTGCTGCTGCCCAAAAGAAACACCAGACTAACCGATATCTCCCTGAGGAAAGAGCCAGGAGGGGCTCTGAAACACGTAGGTGGAATAAAGCTATATCAACCCAGATACCCCGGTTAGTCTGGTGTTTCTTTTGCGCAGCAGCGTGGACTTTTATGGCACTTCGTCCTGGAACCTAACCAGCTGCACACCCAGACTCCCCAACCGATGATGCAGAGGAGGATGAGACAGAACTCAGTGCTGGGAAAGGAATGGTCACTACCCTGGTGACCGAGGAGGCCTTCCTTGTGCCAGTCGACTCCCCTAGTCCCCTAAACCCCAGTCAGAAGCTCCCAAGTCCAGCCTGGGATGACACCCCCATCTCTGGGAAAGGGTTAACAGCCCTATTGACCCGGGAAACCCTGTCCAAGTGGTCCACGGAGAGCCCATGGTCTATTGGAAGAATCCAGGTGGGGCGATGATCGGGTTCCCGGGGAAGGTGGAGGCAGGCAAGACCGACATTGAAATGTTGACCTGGAGGGAGCATTTGAGGCAATGGATTGCCCAGTTTGAAGTGGAGGAGGTGGATCGGAGGGCCCAGCAGCGTGCAGTGGAGGAGCAGACCATGAGGGGCAAGACTGAAACCCGTAAGACCTGGCCCACTGATAGGGGGCCATGCCAGCAAGGTACCATCACCAACTTTGATCTCCGAAGGGGGTCTGGATTCCTCCGGGTACTGGGGGCAGGACAAAAGCTTTTTGTCTCCCGCCGGGATGTAGAGGAGCACTAGCCCAAAGGACATCCAGACAGGGACCTGCACCCCGGGGATCAGGTCACGTTTGAGCGGCGGGATGGAGAGCATGGACTGTATGCCCTGCAAGTACAGAAGGCCCAGGTCAAGGCAGTAGTGGAATCCACGCATGCCCCGGAAAGGCGTGAAACCCCCACTGTCCTGGAAATAGGAATAAAAGAACTGGCATTATGTGCATATAGTTCCTTGCATGTGTGTGTTGATTAGACAAAGTGATCATGAACAGTGAGTGATATGAACTTTTTGTATATAGTTATCACTCCCTGGTGTGTGCCCTGTTGGTTTTAGACCATGCTGCTTTTAAATGTGCTTTACTTAACCTGTTGACCACGAAGAAAGACCCACTCGGTGTGGCCAAAAAACGTTGGTCCATCGTCCTGTTGCCCACCGAGGACCTACAATGGGTGTTTATTTTTGGTGGGTCTGTGTCGCCCCAGGGTGTGGGGTACTCGGGTATCAGGCGGCAGAAGGGGTTAACGGTGTCACAGGGAATGGCGGCCAAGCCTGATCCCGTATCCCGGGGGAAGGTTCTCTTGAAAAGGGGATTTATGTACAGGGGATTATTTACAAAGTTATTTGTCGTGACACCACCTGCAGTTTCTGGTGAGTAGCACCAGCGTCGCCACAGTCCTCCGGAGGTCGGTGGTATTGCGGCTGAGATGGTGTAGTCCTCCGCAGGCAGGACTGGACCTCCGGGACAGCAATGTAAAAAGGGGTAGCGTAATGTGGAGAGACAGGTTGTAGTGGAGCTGGGATTGTATAGGGAGTGCTGGAACAGTCTATAAGGGATAATGGGAGTGGAAAGGAAGAATAAACACTCGCAGGAAAGTCTCTTTTACCTTTTACTGATGTCTTGCACGTAAATATGTCCAGGGCACCGACGGGTGACAGGGTTGCACAGTGAGTCCCCACAGCAAGTGGGTATAAGGCCTACTCTGCTCTGTAGTGTTTGTCTGAAGCACAGCCTGCTTGCAGCCTGACCTGCCTCCTCTCTCTTCCTGACTGTAAAGCCTTCCGCTCCTCCTGTGCGGTATCCAGGATACCTTCTCCTGATCACTGCGGCTCTGCCCTGCTGTGTCTGGCTCCCTCTCTTGACTCACAGGGGGACAAACTGGGTAGCCGAGGCCTCCATGGTACAACGGGGTTTTCTGTGGTCCTATAGTGTACACAGGTGCGGATCCCCAATATCCGGTGTTTCTCCTGGGATGAACTCCCTCAAGTTCTTTGCTCCCTTTCAGTTCTCTGCTCCTAGCCCTCAGTCCCACTTAGGCTGGTGGGACGCTGAAGGGCCACTCCGGGTCACTGGCTCGGGCCTGAACACAGCACCGACCACCAGGACTTCCTTGCAGCTCTTCTAGCGTCTGCACACACTCTGACTAGCTCCTCCCCCAGCAGCAGTATATATAGGGGATCTTGCCAAAGGTCAGCAAGTGGGGCTCCCCCTACTGTGCCTGGGTGGAAGATATTGTTTGTAGTAAGTACCTGCTGTAGAAACCCAGCTGTGCATTGGAGAAGTCTGTGGCTACCTGCGTGTGCAGGGCACCACAGGTCCCTCAGGAAGGCAGAAGTAAAACTGGACTAGACAATCATAGAGAAACTGGGTGAGGGACGCTTGCTGAATCACTCTGTTTGTACATTCCCTTTTTCCATTTTTATACTAACCCCTTTTTGCATGTCCTCACCGTGGTTTTGCTATGTAACGTTTAAGCCTAGAACCTCCCATAAGGGAAGAAGCATTCTTATATTTGTCTTATTGTTGTTTTACATGCATGTTCTAAAAATTTGAGTTCCACTTGCAACATCATTTAACCCGTGTAGCCGCACGAGGATGTGCTAATCTTTGCTAAGGAGGAAAGTGGCGCCCCTGCAGTCTGGTGTACTGCAAGCAATCCATGGGTGTAGTATTCCTGTCCTCAGCAAACGGTTTGGTATGTCCGGACACCCACAAACACACCCAACACACCCGGTCCTGGGGGCGGCGGGCGAACCCTGCAGGGGGTGGGCGCAGGTAGTCAGCGGGATGGCAGAGAGAAAAGTGGAGGGTGGTAAGTTAGGAAAAGCAATCAGGAAGTAGGAGAGGGGACAAAAGGGAAACACAACAGGAAGTGGGAGTTCAGCAGGAGAGAATGTTGTCGGAGCAAGTAGCAAGTAAGGTCTCGGAGGACTTGAGCGGAGATGAGGCTCGTCCCAGGTCCAGGAACAGCAGACTGCAGAGATTCAGAGGGAGCCCTAGGGGCACGGGCAGTGACCAATCCACCAGTGCGCCCGAATCTGAAGTGAGAACTAGGGCCCTGGCCCTGAAGGTGGTGAGGAGAGGAGACTCTACGCTCCAACCACAGAATCGGAGGGCATGAGATCTAGAGGAGCTGTGGCCAATGTGGCGCCCCACATGGTCAGGCGTCACACCGGGGTATTGCACTCGTAAAAGTTGTGTAATCTTCCCCAACTGCAGGTGGATCCTGGACTGGTGGGTGGGACCCATTCCTGCACTCCCACACTAGAGTTGTGGTGGGAGGTTACTCCTGGGAGGGATATAGTCACCTCTAGGGGAAGCAGAAGAGAGACAGAGTTGGAGAGGAGTCGAGGAGGAGTGTGGAGCGAGGCGGAAGGTCTAACAGGTCAGCTCCAGGCTGATCCTGAGGGAAGATGAAAGGGGATCCTGAGGAGATCCTGAAAGAGACGGAGTGGTCTGCCTGCTTCTTCACTTCGAGGGAGAGGAGCCCCAAGACTACCTTCAAGGAGTATTTAGGTATATACTCATCCCCACCGAGGAAGAAAGGACACTGGTTCGTCAACTAAGGCATACCACAGGTACCACTATACCACCTGGCATCCACTTCAGCCACCCATAGAGCTTCCTGTTTCTTTAACAACTTTTGCTGAACTGTGGACTTGTATGCTGATGACTGTTTACAGTAAAGTACCCAGGAGAGTGACTTTGCCTCTGTGTCTTTGTGCTACAGAATTCAACCATTTTGCTTACAGGAACTCTGCCCCGGAGGACCAGCTCCACCTGTTGGGAGCTTTGCCATTCTTGCCACGATACCATCACCCTCCGGAGGACTGTGGCGTCGCTGGTGATCCCTCACCAGGTACTACAGGTGGCGTCACGTGACAATAACTCTTATCCCTTGTACATAACCACTCTATTGAAGTGTCACCCAGGCCATGGGCTCAGGCACCACCACCCGTGACATCCCCGAGAAACACCCTCTGAGCCTGATACCCGAGTACCCCAGGGCCTGGGGCTCGACATATATTTCTGGTGCTCACGAACAGGATCTTGTGCCTGGTGTTACCTGGTACTGTGTGCCTTGGACTTTTGAACTGCATTGAAGAGAACTTTTCCCGCCTTTGCTTGGCGCGAAAAATGGGTTCCCGCCATCACTGCAGGAGGACCCAAGATGGTGCTGTAGCCATGTACTATACACCATGTGTAGGCCCGGGGGTGTGCCTCAGCCCCTAGAAGAAGGAGAGCAAAGACGGAGGCGTGAAAAAGTGTGGCCGCCCCGATTGCCATCAATCAATCAGGGGGGAGGCCCACAGGAAGTGGCTGCTGATAAAGAGACAAACCAGAAGAGAAGGACAGAATGAGCAAGGATCCGTTTATACCCAGCATCATGGCGGCACCCCGTTGGAGAGATATCGCCCGCAAGGTCGAAGAACAGGCCAGAGCCGCACAAGGAGACCCGGCAGCTGCGTCCCTCTTAACACTAGAGAAGGATGCCGACTACTGGAGGGACAATTTTGGATGGCTCCGCCAGGACATGGAGGAAGCCCTGGAGTGGGTGTGCCGGCGGTGGAGCGCAGAAAGGGACTGTGAACTGATGACAATGAGAGAAGGCCGAGAAGCACGAGAGGCAGCGGTAGCAGTACAAGCAGTCGTGGAATACCGAGCCTCCTTACCACCCATCCTGCCACCTGTCCAGACCCGGGACGCAGGGACCCAGACCAGAGCTCCTGTAGAACCCCGTCCCTATCTCCAGCTAGAGCCAGCGTGGCCGTCCCCAGCAGAACCAGATGTGATCGTAGAAGCTGAGGAAGAGGGAGACGAGAGAGACTCAGAGGAGCCGGAGGACGTTGAAGGAGCTTCAGGAGGAAGTACCCCAGAGGCTGCATGGTGGTCCGCATGGCAGTGGCAGCGGCAGTGTACTCCAATCATTATGAGCATAGCAGAGACCAGAGCGTCGCCCAGAGTCCCAACCAGCAACTCACCAACACCTGAATACTAGTCGTCCCTGAACCAGCGAAACCAACAAGCAAGACAGAAGACAGAAAAGAAGAGAAGAATGGTTCCAGAAAGAACAGGCTACCCGGCGACTTCGAGATGAAGCAAGAGCACAGCCCCTGCTTCCATTGGAGTTACGCCGCAAGGAACTGTAGTTTCCTCTTACCAAGAAGAAGGAGGGGATTCATACATGAAGCCGGACTACAGGAAGACATTTTCTTTGCCAGACGAGACGTTGAATTGTACCTGCAGCGTGGACTCCCAGATCGTGACTTGTACCGAGGTGTGCAAGTTTCATTTGAAAGGCATCCAGGCCCCTTAGGCTGGTTTGCAATTCGCATAGCACGCCAACAATAGACTCTCGTTGTAGAGACTAAGACTGTAAATAGCCCCTTTTTCCTTACTTGTCCCTATTGTGTCCTGACTAATGCCCTAAAAAAAAATGAACAGTGCCCCTGAGTGTTGAACTTTGGAAGATCCATAGACTTTTGTGAAGAGTTTTTATATCCCTTTTGAGTTGATGATGTGTGATTTATAGCGGTACGGCGGTGATAACTCACACTGGACTGTGGTGGACAATGTGTTACCGCCGGGCATGCACTGTTAGTACCGATCCCCGTTGGGCCGAGATGGACTCTAAAGTTTATTATGTTTTATGCAGATAGTAACAACCGGTGAGTGATATCTTGGCCAGTGGGTGACTCGAGGACATTGAGGTCTATAATAATTGCTGCAAATGAGTGTGTAACGTTACAAGAAAATGTGCCTCCTAGAAATAAAAAAGAAGAGAATGGGCTAAGAGGAAGAGCAGGGCCTATCGTATATTGTCTGATGGTGAGACTTATAGGAAAAGTAATGATCAGGAATATTCTAACACCATTGTTGATTATAATAAGATGATTAAAATAACATTTGACAAGGGGATTTTAAATAAATTGGAAAAAGATTTTTTGATTAAAAAGAAACCGGGCATGGCCCACATGTATCATTTACCCAAGATACATAAAAATGTAGATTCCCCACCAGGTAGACCCATTATCTCTGGGATTGACTCTCTGACCTCTAACTTATCTGCATATATAGATAAGATTATGATCAATAATGTTTTTAATCTCAGGAGCCATCTTAGAGATTCAACACATCTGAAATGTGGAAAAATACATACCTTTTCATATCTATGGATGTAACTGGATTATATTCCAACATCCAGCATGAGATTGGTCTGACATGCTTTAAGATGTTTGTGATGGAGGACACCTGCATACCTGATCTTCAAAAAAGTTTTCTTCTTGAAGGGATGAATTTTATATTGAAAAATAATTTTTTTACATTTAAGGACACCATTTTTCAGCAAATTAAGGGCACAGCTATGGGGTCAAGGGTTGCCCCAACTTATGCCAACCTCTTTATGGTGGTCTTTGAAAGTTGGCATGTTTTTAATAATGAATACTATGGGAATGTTATCTTGTACAAAAGATTTATAGATGACATAATAATAATTTACGATAATGTAAATAATACTTTGAAATCTTTTTTAGGTGTTATTACTGACAATAAGTGGGGTATTGAATTAACCCCAGAAATTGATGCCTTGACAATTAACTTTCTTGATCTAACCATTTGGTGTGATGGGGATAAAATTAATACTAAAACCTATTTCAAGGCAGTGGACACCAACAGTTATATCCATTTTAATAGCAATCATTATGTCAAGTGGCTAAAGAATATTCCCAGTAATCAATACAAGCGTATTAAAAAAAATTGTACATTGGAGAAGGATTTTAAACAGCAGAGTGATATCCTGCGAGAACGCTTCTGGGAAAAAAATATCCTAAAAATTTGATTAAAAAAGCTTATAATGAAATTAAGGACACCCCTCAGGCTGATCTACTCCAAAAATCGGAGAGGAATACAAAGGAAATCACTACAAATTTTATCACCACCTTTTCCTCCCAAAACATGAAAATAAAAAACATCATTCATAAATACTGGGGGATGCTTATGAAGGACCCCATCTGTAGGAAATGTTTAACTCCAACTCCGCTGGTCACATATAAGAGGGCACCATCCTTAGAAAGCATATTGGCACCCAGTAGAATAAGGAAACAAACAAGTGTAACAACAGGATCTAATATATCATGTAGGACAACTAAAGTGGGTGCGTTCAAATGTAAAAAGAAAAATTGTTTATGCTGTTCCAGTATAAATCATAAAACTGTTAATTTTCCTTCCTTTAATGATGACGGAACAGTGTACTCAATCAAGTACAGGTTGGACTGTCAGTCTAATTTTGTTATTTATCTTGTAGATTGCATCTGTGGCGAGCAATATATAGGGAGGACGATCCAACCACTACACAAAAGGGTTAATTCACATAGACATAACATAAAAATAGGGTTTTTAAAACATGGCCTCTCGAGACACTGTTGTACTGTGCATGGGGGACGTATGGATCTGAGGATTACCCCGATAGACCATATTCCCACGGACACCCCTAATAGGGTGCAAGACCTGAACAGAAGAGAAATCTTCTGGATTTATAAAATGGGCACCCTGAACCCTGGTGGTTTGAATGAAGTATCCGACCTGTTTTAACTGAAAGATCAGTGTTTTTTGATGTCTGCAATAAATTGACTCATCAGAGTTTTTTTACTATATTTATATTATGCTATCCTTACAGCGCGATTGTGTGTGGTCCCTCCTCCTTCAAACCATCCTGTCTGAGGTGTTTCTGCTGCTGGTCCTCTGCAGTTGTGATAACCTATGGAGTCAGATTGAAAGAAAACCCTCTAGAAGTAATGTATAATATTGTTCTAAACTGTTTTTTTGACAGGTGCATATATTGTGTCTTCCTTTCCTACCCTTATATCTATATTCATATATATATTTTTATAGAAAGATGGTTTACGACTTTTAACAGACCCTCTTTGGTTAACCCAAGGTATGGGTTACCTTTGGGGAGACATGAGATGAGCTCCAATCAGATTAATTGGTCTAGTGGTAGAGCCATTGACTTGAACCCAGATTTTGTGAGTTCAAGTCCTGTTTTTTTAATTAGTTATTTTAAAAAAAACTTTTTATGGAGATCAGGTCCTGGTTTAAATGCGGGTGAAAGACTATTGCACTGAAGTGGATACAATAGATAATAGCACATGTAATCTTCTAGGTCTATCTTAGATCATGAGTTCTCATACACTTGTGTTTTGTTAAATGTATATTAATTTATTTGATTTTATATTATTCAAAACTTATCTGATTTTATCCTTGATTTTAGTGTTTAGATTTCCATTGTATATAAGACTTTTACTAGATAATTTATATGTTTAAAAACTGGTTTTATTTTGAGTGGGCGTTCCTATAGGAACTGATGTCAATGTGATGTCATCAACATGGTGTATTTAATGGCTCCTAGTGTGCTGGACTGTAAGTTTATGCCCTGAAGATGTGGCCAGGAGGCCACGAAACGCGTCGGCAATTTGTGTGTTCCATGTGTGAATAAAGTGTGTCTTTCCTATCCTGGATCTCCTTGTGGTTGAGCACGGATAAATCCCGATCTTTTTCTCCTTTGCAACGCTCCTCCTAGAAATAGGAAGAAACTGAAGTATGCTTGAATGTAAATAGTTTACCCGTTAATATCGTTGAAAATATAAAAATGCTTTTCACTCCCCGGTTTAACAGGTGCCTATACTCGAGGACGAGTATTTTTCATCAGAGGGGTATGTAGCGCCTCACATGGTCAGGCATCACACCAGGGTATTGCACTCGTACAAGTGGTGTAATCTTCCCAACTGCAGGTGGATGCTGGGCTGGAGGGTGGGACCCATTCCTGCACTCACACACTAGAGTAGTGGTGGGCTACTCCTGGGAGGGATATAGTCACCTCTAGTGAGAGTAGAAGAGAGACGGAGTTGGAGAATAGTCGAGGAGGAGTGTGGAGCGAGGCAGAAGATCTAACAGGTCAGCTCCAGGCTGATCCTGAGGGAAGATGAAAGGGGATCCTGAGGGGGTCCTGAGAGAGGGTGCCTGACGCGTGAGTCTGGGCCCTAGAGAGAAAGGGGGAACCCCAGCGTGGAGCAACCATACTCCAGGGAATTTCCCAGTCCACCACGGGAATGCCGGACCCGAGGAAACGGCCAGAGTCCACCTCTGAAGTCGTCAACCGGTTGCTGTGGCCTGTTCACCGGCTGCGGCACCCTGCCAGATGGAGCGGTCTGTATGCTTCTTCACTTCAAGGGAGAGGAGCCCCAAGACTACCTTCAAGGGGTAATTGGGTATAGACTCATCCTAGGCGGGGAAGAAAGGACACGGGTTCATCAACTAAAGCATACCACGGGTACCACCATACCACCTGGCATCCACTTGCAGCCACCCGTAGAGCTACCTGTTTCTTTATCAACTTTTGCTGAACTGTAGACTTGTATGCTGATGACTGTTTACAGTAAAGTGACAGGGAGAGTGACTTTGCCTGTGTCTTTGTGCTACAGAATTCAACCTGTTTGCTTACTGGAACGCTGCCCCGGAGGACCAGCTCCACCTGTAGGGAGCTTTGCCATTCTTGCCACGATACCCTCACCCTCCGGAGGATTGTGGAGGCACTGGTGATCCCTCACCAGGTACTACAGGTGGCGTCACGTGACAATAACTCTTATCCCTTGTACGTAACCCCTCTATTGAAGTGTCATCCAGGCCACGTGCTCAGGCACTGCCACCCGTGAAGTCCCCGTGAAACACCCTCCAAGCCTGATAACCAAGTACCCCAGGGCATGGGGCTCGACACCAACACCTGACACATCTGCCGAGGTCGCAGGTCACAGGAGCCTGCCTGTGAGATGCTCCGATCCTTCCCTGCAGCCAGATCAGCCCTGCTGGCCCTCAACCACCAAAACCTATCCCAGTACCGGATGCCTTGGAGAACCGCTCCGTTTGGGGGGAGCAAAACCATCATAGCTGCCTTCCCATCATCCTCAGAGGTCTCGGACTGCAGCAGCAGCTACTAATAGCCATATACCACGGGTGGCATCACGACAGCCACCCCTAAATTCCTATAACTTTCCCTATTCCATGAACTCCTTCCCTTTTTATTGACCGCTCCTGGGCCATGGACAGGGTCATGCCACCGTGACATCCCAATCCCCCAGACAACATCGCCAGAGGGAGGACTGGCTCCGAGTAACCCACGGCCCCCATGGGGTGTGTCACCAACATCCAAACTGCCAGATCTGACAGATATGAAAGGAGAAAGTAGTTTGGGAGTTGCAGCAGCTCCAGTAGTGTCGAGGTGGCAGCGTAATCATTGAAGACTGTAAGCTTTCTTGAAGAGATGGATTTTTATGGAAAAATCTGAACGTGGATAATAATCAGATATGTTGGGGTGCAGAATTACAGAGGAAGGGGGATATTTGGGAGAAGTCTTAAAGGTGATTGGGTGAAGAATGAATAAGTGAGAAGGAGGTCTTGGGAGAAGTGGAGATTATGATGGTGAAGATATTGGGACATTAGTTAGGATATATAGGGAAGGGACAGGTAATGGACAGCTTTGTAGGTCAATGTAAGTAAATGGGAGCCTATGGAGGGCAGCAGTGTTAAGGACAGACTGGAGAGGTGTCAGAGTGCTAGCAGGTAGCCCACAGAGGAGGATGTTGCAGTAGTTGAGGCAGGAGATGAAGATGGCCTGTGCAAATATTTTAGTAGAATGAGGGTTCAGGAAAGAATGGATTATGGAAATATTTTTGAGCTGGAGGCTACAGTAAGTGGCAATAGTTCAAATATGCAGTTTGAAGGACATAGCAGGATCAAGGGTTATGTCGAGGCAATGAATTTCCGGAACAGGCAACAACATGATGACATTTACCGTGATAGATTGGATCAGGTAGGGAAGATACGTAAGATGGATGAAAGATAACAAGTTCATATTTGTCCATGCTAAATTTTAGGAAGCAGGAGGAGATGAAGGAGAATATGACTGAGAGACACTCCAGGATTCTGGATAGCCAGAAGGTGACATATGGGCCAGAGTGGTAGATCTCCATGTTGTCAATGTATAGTTGGTACTGGAAGTCATGGGACGTTATGAGTTGTCCAAGGCCAAGGGTACAGATGGAGATGAGTAGTGGTCCTAAGATTGAGCCTTGCGGGATTCCAACAAAAAAAGTACGGGATGAGGAGGTAGTGCGGGAGTGAGAGACACTAAATGTGTGGTTAGAAAGGTATAAGGAAATCAATGATAGGGCAAGGTCTTTTATACCAAAGGCAAAGAGGATCTGCAATAGGACAGAGTGGTTAACAAAGGACAGGTCCAGAACGAGGAGTGTAATGCTCTGCGGGTGAGCATTCAGGAGTGCAGCACCAATTTCAACCTAATAACATAAGCAGCTGTTGAGTGTTCTGTAGAACTTCAGGGGTAGAGGTTAGACTTATGCTGGTAGGTAGTGGCCTGGTGCAACTCCAGGTGAACTCAATACCGTGACAGCTTACTCCAAGAGTCAGGCTCCAATATACAGGCACAGTCTCTGAGTTCGTGCAGCCTGGATGGCTGGATGCAGGCAAGTGCAAGGCTTGTGTATGGCAGCATTACTGGTACAGATGGTACAGAGTAGGACTTCACACTGATAGTGCAGCAGCAGGCTTGACAAGGTGGTAAGGCAGTGACCTGGATCAGACAGGTGATTGCGGGTCAGCAGAACTGGGAACAGAAAATGCTTAGGCAAGGCACAGACAGTGGATATCGCATGGGTACCTGGCAACTAGTAGCATGTTTCTCAAGCATAGAACATGTTGCACATGCACATTCCAAATAGAGGTGCTTTAAACACTCTGCATTTCTCAGCCATAGGCTGAAAAGCATTTCAGGGTAAGATACTCTGGCGCTTAAAGGGGGCATACCGCACGCGTGGCCTAAGCAAACTCCCTGTAGACCTGTGCAGCATGTGCAGGCCCTGGGTGGAGAAAGCAGCAAACTAAAACTGTGCAGAAGCTGTGGGATGACCAGAGAGGTGAGTATGTAATACATGCAGGTCTACCTTCTCAGGAGGTGCTGGTACCGATGCATGTGTGACAGTACCCTCCCTTATACCCTTTCCTTTCCAGGCCTAAAAAGGAAGATGAGCATTAATGTTCTACTTGGGCTCCCAAGACCCATTACTCAGGTCCAAAACTCTTCCAGTCAATCAGAAAGAGCATTCCACCTCCCTATTTTTTCAAGGCCCGGATATTCTTGACCTCAAAGGTGTCGTCCACACTGAATGGTGGGATGGCAGGTTTGAGGAGACACACATGGAAGTAATTGGAGATGATCAAGGAAGCTGGGAGTATCAATTTGTAGGAGACATCATTGATCCTCTGGAGCACCTCAAAGGGACCAATGAAGTGAGGTCCCATCTTATAGGAAAGCATATTGAGATGGATATATCTAGAAGATAGCCAAACCTTGTCTCCAGAATAAAGAATGATCTCAGTGTCTCTTTTCCGCGTGCCTTTTCATCTGATCAGATGACCATTCCAGTAAAGTCTCCACCAAGATCTCGAGGAAATTCTTTTCAAAAGCCTCAACTGCAGACTTGCCAGTGGTGATAGTCACAATAGACTGGACTTTGGGCTGCTGTCTATAGACTATGAAGAATGGAGAATTAGCAGAGGACTCACATGATTATGATATGAAAACTCTGCTCAGGGCAGTAGCTTGACCCAGCTATTCTGGTGCTCATTGATTAAGTGCCACAGGAAATTTGTCAAGATTTGATTGACCCTCTCCCTTTGCCATAGTACTGGTATGCTGATGAGGAGTCCAAGGTGGCGTTTAGTAGCCTGCAAGTGGCTTTTCACAATCAGAACATGAACTGGTCACCTTTATCGGACACAATCTGGAGCAGCAGGCCATGCAGGTGGAAGATATGCTAAACAAAGGGCTCAATGAGTACCAGCGCAGAGGAAAGAGCAGACAATGGAATGAAGTGAGCCATTTTGGAGAACTATCCATGACTACCCAAATCACAAAGCAACCAAAGGACACTGGCAGGTCTGTGATATAGTCTATAGAGATGTGTTGTAAAGGATCAGATGGACCCATTAGGAGAAGAAGACAGCAAGCAGGAAGCTTTTGTTGTGTGCACAATAAGGACAAGCTGAAACAAAATCCACAATGTCTTTGTGCAGGCTAGACCAACAGTAGTGTTGAGAAATGAGTAGTGTTCTTTTGTATGGCATGACCAGCCAGCTTGGCGGAGTGACCCCTCTGCAAAACACGTCTCCGGTCTAACTTTGCAACAACAGTCTTACTGGGTGGCAACTTGACCAGAGCTACAGTGAGAATCTTGGAAGGCTCAATAATGTGCTAGGGTTTCTACACCTGGTCGACCAACTGAAAGGCCTTGGGGAGTGCATCTGGCATTCTTTTTGGCCGTCCAGGAATGAAGTCAAATCAGGCGAACAACAGCTACCATCTGGCTGGGCACATATAAAGCCTCTGGGTCGACTGTAAGTAGACAAGGATCCCGTGCATTTTTTATAATAGAAGAGACCATGACCAGACATCTTTCCTGCTAATTAAAACATCCTTTATTAGAACACCAAACAGATACAGGGGAAGTAAACAGCAGGACTACACAGCACAAAAAATGGCAGGCTTTGCCACATGGAGAATATATATAAATATACAGATACAGTTGTGGCCAAAAGTATTGAACACCCTGCAATTCTGTTAGATAATACTCAGTTTCTTCCTGAAAATGATTGCAATCACAAATTCATTGGTATTATTATCTTCATTTAATTTGTCTTAAATGAAAAAACACAAAAGAGAATGAAGCAAAAAGCAAAACATTGATCATTTCACACAAAACTCCAAAAATGGGCCAGACAAAAGTATTGGCACCCTCAGCCTAATACTTGGTTGCACAACCTTTAGCCAAAATAACTGCGATCAACCGCTTCCGGTAACCATCAATGAGTTTCTTACAATGCTCTGCTGGAATTTTAGACCATTCTTCTTTGGCAAACTGCTCCAGGTCCCTGATATTTGAAGGGTGCCTTCTCCAAACTGCCATTTTTACATCTCTCCACAGGTGTTCTATGGGATCCAGGTCTGGACTCATTGCTGGCCACCTTAGAAGTCTCCAGTGCTTTCTCTCAAACCATTTTCTAGTACTTTGGGTCATTGTCCTGCTGGAAGACCCATGACCTCTGAGGGAGACCCAGCTTTCTCACACTGGGCCCTACATTATGCTGCAAAATTTGTTGGTAGTCTTAAGACTTCATAATGCCATGCACACGGTCAAGCAGTCCAGTGCCAGAGGCAGCAAAGCAACCCCAAAACATCTGGGAACCTCCGCCATGTTTGACTGTAGGGACCATGTTCTTTTCTTTGAATGCCTCTTTTTTTCTCCTGTAAACTCTATGCTGATGCCTTTGCCCAAAAAGCTCTTCTTTTGTCTCATCTGACCAGAGAACATTCTTTCATAACGTTTTAGACTTTCTCAGGTAAGTTTGGCAAACTCCAGCCTGGCTTTTTTAGGTCTCGGGGTAAGAAGTGGGGTCTTCCTGGGTATCCTACCATACAGTCCCTTTTCATTCAGACGCTGACAGATAGTACGTGTTGACACTGTTGTACCCTCGGACTGCAGGGCAGCTTGAATTTGTTTGGATGTTAGTCGAGGTTCTCTAACCACCATCCGCACAATCCTGCATTGAAATCTCTCGTCAATTTTTCTTTTCCGTCCACATCTAGGGAGGTTAGCCACAGTGCCATGGGCTTTAAACTTCTTGATGACACTGCGTACGGTAGACACAGGAACATTCAGGTCTTTGGAGATAGACTTGTAGCCTTGAGATTGCTCATGCTTCCTCACAATTTGGTTTCTCAAGTCCTCAGACAGTTCTTTGGTCTTCTTTCTTTTCTCCATGCTCAATGTGGTACACACAAGGACACAGGACAGAGGTTAAGTCAACTTTAATCCATGTCAACTGGCTGCAAGTGTGATTTAGTTATTGCCAACACCTGTTAGGTGCCACAGGTAAGTTACAGGTGCTGTTAATTACACAAATTAGAGAAGCATCACATGATTTTTCTAACAGTGCCCATACTTTTGTCCACCCCCTTTTTTATATTTGGTGGGGAATTATATCCATTTTTGGCTTTAGGACAATTATTTTTGTGTTTTTTCATTGAAGACAAATTAAATGAAGATAATAATACCAAAGAATTTGTGATTGCAATCATTTTCAGAAAGAAACTGAGTATTATTTGACAGAATTGCAGGGGTGTGAATACTTTTGGCCACAACTGTATATGATGACCATTTGGAGATTAGAGGGAGAGTAGATATGGGCAAAGTGTACTTAGAAAGAAAGGAAGATAAGGAAGGGTAAAGGTTGAATGGGGTTGAAGGTGCAGTTGGTAGAATGGAGAAACCTCACTCCTCCACCATGTCTGCTGCCAGGGTGTGGAGAGTGGGTAAAGTGGAGGCCGCTGTAACACTGCGCAGCAGGGGAGGCAGTGTCAGAGGGTGGCAGCCAAGTCTCATTGAGGCCCTGGAAGGAAAGGTTGCAAGAGGTAAAGAGGTCATGGATCACATGGATATAGCATAAACGGTAGTTTAAGAGCAACAGGAGATGGAATTAAATTGAAGTGTCAAGTGGAGGGCCAGGATTTGGAGATATGTCACCAGCATTGAGAAGAGGTAGAGAAAGGGAGTAGAGGTGGGGGAAGGAGAGTTGTTTGCTTGTTTTATGTTTTAGTAGGAGAGATCTGAGTTGGTGGTAAAAGGGTAGGGGAGATAATAGTTTGGTTAGAGGGTGCGGGGATTTTGAGATAACGAAGGAGAGTGAGGATTAGTAGAGCAAAAATTGTAAGGGCATATATAAACATAGTGAAAGAGAAAGCATGAGAAAAGAAAGGCAAGTACATTTTGTAAAAAGTAATAACTCTTACCTTCTGGTAACTTCTGGACTATTTCTGGTATATTTCTGCTGTACACTTAAAGAAATCACACTTATATGAAATCCCACCAAAACCATCCATTTGACCTGTGGTGGCAGGGTTCCCCTTTGTTAAGAAGAAAGATGGAGTTCTGCGTCCTATTTTAGACTTGTGATTTTAAATCAGATAACCATCTGAGCCCCTGTCCTCTTCAGCTCATTCCTAATTTATTTATTCAGATTCTAGGTGCTAAATAGATTTCCAAGTTGGGCTTCAGCAAGGCCTATAAACAGTTTAGTTTTAAAAAAGCGATGAGTGGAGAAAAGCCTTTTATACTCCTGAACTGTATTATGAAAATCTTGATATTACATATGGTCTGAATAATACCCCTGACATTTTTCAGTATTTTGTCAATTTTGTCATTTTTCTTCACCTGGTTGGCAGATTTATGGTTGTTAACCCTTATGACCTTCTGATTTACTCAAATGACTTTGAGACACATCTGGTACAAGTCAAGCAAATACTGCAGATATAATGACTTATAGGCTGTATGCTAAATTAGAAAAGTGTGTTTTCACCTTGCAGGAGGTGCAATTTCTAAGATACCTGATATTGTCTTTGGGTTTTGGACCCCAAAAATGTCTGTGCAGCTCTGCAGTGGAATCGTCTGGATAATCTGAAAACCTTACAACAGTTTTTTGTATTTGCTATTTACTATCAGACCTTTATCAAGAACTTTTAAGGAGAGTGAAATCTAGAGGAACTAGAATGTTAACTCCTTTCCAAGGAGCGTAAGCATCAGCTTCACCGCGTTAATGCTGACATTCTCAAAGTATGCCTATAATATCTTCTTTGTCTACCTGTCAAATAACAATGGCTATGTCATGCTGAATGGGGAGACATAGTGGGAGAATGTGATCAAGTACTGTGCAAAATATATGCAGGAACTCTCGGGTCAATCATGAGGTAAGCCTTAGAAGCCTGCAATTTGTGATTAACTTGCAAGCCCAAAGGAATTGGGGTCAGCTTGAAAGTCAGAAGATGGGTTTGACTTACTATGCCTGAAGTAGCTGAATTTATAACTCAAGTTGGCTGAGGAGGGGGGAAGTTTAAAGAAAGAGGAGCATCAAGGGGTTGTGTAATGGTGACCTGAGGAAGAAGCGCTAAAATCTCTAACTGCACAGCTGAGGAATTATTAGCTCCCTTACTTGTTGAAGGGAAACAGTTTGTTGAAACTATTGGGCAGTTAAAATGGAGTATGCTAAAGCCAACTCTGCTAGAGGAAGGAGAGAAGCCCACCATGATAGTAGAGGAGATAAACAATTGGAAAGAGGCATACATTTATGTGAAACTCTAATGATAAGGCCTGGGGAAACACTCAAGACTCAGTCTTTCAGTGAAGCATATGCAGCGTGTAGACCGCTGACTCCTCCTGGCATACCTTGTCAGAGCTGAGTTCTGCAAACAGGTGGGCCAGTTGACCTTCTCCTTCCTGATGTGCCTGAGACCACAGCACAGTAACAATCTGGGGATCCATCCTTCTTCTGCCGGATAGCAATCGGATCCCAGTACCATGGGGAAGAGGATGGATCCTGCCCAGCTTCCATATTAATATACAGGAACAGTGGAAATAATGATTGGTTAATTCAAAAGGAGGGAAGGATAAAGGAAGGATACATTCTACCCCCACAGCACAGGCACCAATGAAACAATATTGGAATAGACTATAATTAGCACTAGAGCAGAAAGTGAAGAACACGCTCCAAAGTCGGGGGCACTTTCATTAACCGTTATACTGAAGCTCCAAGAGTAAGCACCATGTATAGACCTATAGTAATTGTCATTGCAAATTGTACAAGCAGCAATCTTCCTACTTACAGTGTAAGGCTACGTTCACACTGTGCTTATATTTTGTGCTATGTTTGTGCTGCATTTGTCAGCTATACAAAAGCAGCTGTCTATAAACAAAAGCAGAACAAACCTATTGCATTTATGCTGCGTTTGTGCACATGCAAATGCAGCACAAAAACACAGCACAAATAAGATGACACACAGAGACAGACAGACACAGACAGGCACACTGTCTCATCCTCCGGAGAGCCCATGGTGACCAGTGATGTCTACTTCCTGGACAGCAGATGGATCTGTGGACTTCATCCAATCAAATGCTGGTGATGTGACAGGTTGAGTCACATGACCAATCACATGAGGTGGTAGGTCTTCAAGTCACTCATGCAGCTTTTTATGGTGCCTGGAATGAAGACCTCACTGGGAATCAACTTGGGATCACCGGGAAGGAGTGAGTATTGCAGTATTTATGCTGTAGAAATCGCTTTAAAAAGCATAATAAATGCACTGTGGTTATACCCATGCATTTTTTTGGGGGGTTAAAATGGAGTCTGTTGGGAAAACGCAGCCCAAAAAGAGGCAGGTTAATTGCAGGGACATAAAAAAATGCAGGCAAATTTATTTACAAAAAGCAGCACCCAAAATGACACATGGAGGGCATAGCTTTTGAAAAATCATATTGACTTTCATTGCAAAGCAGTGCGTGGTGCCGTTTTTGTGCAGAAAAGCAGCATATATGTAGCCTTAGGAAAAAAAATCACACTACCTTTCATATCATTAATTAGTAGGATGGTAAGATAATCCTATTTTACTATGGTATGCCAATAAATACTATATTCAGTGTGTCAGATTCACTGATGAACACAGACAGAAGAGGACCTCTGTGCATATGGGCAATTTCAACTCCACAAACTTATCAAAATGTCCACCCCTGGTCAGATTAATTTGGGTGTAATTGACAGAATTCTGGCCTAAAGCACCTTGAAATATTGCACAATTTTTGCTTTATATGGCACTCCTGACCATGTCTGTATACTTTTACAATAGTAAGTGTGGCTTGTGGTATGACAGGCTGTACACGCCTGACTAATTCATGATAATTTACACCACTAAGGTGGCATAAATTACTGTAATAATACTCTAAAAAGCATCACTAGCAGTGCTTTTCTTAATAATCACACTGTTCAAGACAGAAAGCCAGTCTTGATTGATCAAGCTCAATATTAGTATACAACTACATATATTTTGTTTTGTGGATTTTAGATAAAATACTGTAGTTTATTTCGTAGCTTGAAAATGTTGTGTTCCACTGTGCTATTAAGCTCAGTTCAATTGAATAACTCTTTCATTGACTTTAAGAATTACATCAATGGTACCTAATAGAGAATTGTGAAAATAGTTAACATGGATCTGATATAGGCCTCCTTCAGATGTCTGGAAAAATAGTGAGAGATTTTTCTCAAAGTGCTGAACAGATTTTAAAATTTTGGAACAGTGAGCCCCTTTTTTTTACCACCAGTGATATTTTTGTATGCCACAAAAAAGTTGAAAAGCATCCTCTTCTTCTTACGCCATTAAAAAGAATCTGGTATGTAAAAAAAAATGCTATTAACCTGCAGAAATAGAGTTACTCTGCAGGTTAATAGTGTTTTGAAACTGTCCGGTGCCCACTTCCTGCAAGGTCAAAGGAGGTGCCCGATGCATCCTCATCACCACATTGTCCATAATAAGTGGTGCCCGCCCTGGCACTTGCAGCCGACTCAGCAAAGGAGCTGGGAAATCTTCAGAATAAAGGGAGCTAGATTTTCACAAGGTATTTACTACATTTTTTTAAGTAAGCCACAGGCCCTATTTAAAAGTAAGCGAAAAAATGTGTACTTTTAGTCAATGTTACCATGTAGCATTTCTGTGAACTGACCACAGCAAAAATACTGCAGCGGTAAATCTCGACAGAAGATCTACTGCATTTGCATCCTGTATAAAGCCCATACACAATAAAGGTACCTTTACACGCTGCAACTTTTGGCAGCGATAGGAGGCAATCTAACGTGTGCATGCACATTTTTCACGGTTGCCTCCGAACGGCAAAGGCGCATTTACACGCCGCAATTGCACCCTCAACCTAAGGTAATGTGTCGTCCCGGAAGTTCCCACATTAACATTGGGAAACATCCGGTTGACTCCTGACGCCGCTTCACACGCCGCAATCCCCAAAGGAATGTGGGCGTACATGATCAGCGCCGCAAGAATATAGGCGTGACAGACTTGTGTATTCCGCGCCCCAAACACGCTGATTAGACAATGTAATAGCGTCATGATTGGGCAGCCTGCGCAGGAAGGCTGGCTAATACATGACGCCATTGCAATTGTGTAGTGTGAATGGACAGCTCTTCGAATATGTCGCCTGTGAAGGGACAGCCAATGGAAACACAGTAGTCACCACCAATCATTGCTGGAGGGGGGGGCGGTATCCAGCACGCTGTGGCACGCCACTGGGAAATCAGTAGGCGACGCAGATTCCATCCCTATCGCCCCTTCACACGCCGAAACCAGGGAAATTCACCTTCAGGGTTGCGTCTGGTTTTTGAACAATGCTCTGAAATCGTAATCGGGTGCAACTTTCAAAATCACTACCGGGTTCCACAATTACACGCCGCAATTTCGTAGCAATTTCAGGGCAACAGTGACGGAACTCCGGATTGCCTCTCAGTTTCTACACCGTAGATGCGGCGTGTAAAGGTACCCTAATGGTACGTTTACACGCGGCCACAGGAAGGTAGGAACAGGCAGGCATCGGACACAATTGTGCCTGTTGCCTTGGAAGACCACGATGTGGTGGCGTGTAAATCAGGACTTTCCTTCCTGTGTCTTCCCTGAAGGAAGGAAAGTCCTGAATTACACGCAGCCACATCGTCGTCTTTTCAAGGCAACAGGCACAATTGTGTCCGATGCCTGCCTGTTCCTACCTTCCTGTGGCTGCATGTAAATGTACCATAAGATGAAGCAGGCATCTTCAAAGATTATTATGCAAAATATTTCTAAGGAAAACTTTATCACAAAATGTACACTTTTCAGACTGGAAACCGTAAATGACATGGGCCATTTTCTCTTCTTTTTCAATTACCTCTAACGCTATACCTTTAAATATCACTGATTGCATCCCGTGTAATTACCTGTAGCATGGAATTGCTCTTTAATCATTATCACTGGCAGATAAAAGTAAACTTGTTGACTTTCAAGCACTTAAAACAAATTTAAGCAGTGGTGTAAGATTCTATTGGCATCCATCTCTCATTCTCCTCTCATTACCTAATAGGCAAAACAGATTGATCTGCCATTTCACAATTTGTCATCCTGCTCAGTGAGCTGTTGTCAATCAGTTTCAAATGACAGCTACTTTGTCAAGAGCAAAACTGTCATTAAGTAGGGAAATGATCTTTTTGTGACCGTGTGAATAGAAATTTAATAAGGCTAAATATAACATATTTTTCTCTAAAGGTATGAATGATCTTTAAAGTCACACAAGATAGTAATGTTAAAGAATAATGCGAAGAAAGTATGTTATATAGCTTTAAAGGACCTGCAGTTAACTGAATACTGATGGCTATGCAATCATGTCATATTATATATCAATATTGTATTCCACAATATTCCAAAAATCTTTATACTTCAAAATTGATTTTTAAATAGTTTATACATTTCAGTATAATTTTATTACAATAGTCAACATAAACAAAATATTACCATGCTGATATCTTATGCCTACATATGCCATTTAAAGGGATTATATAATCAGTAGTGATAAGTGAGAAATAAAATGCTTGAGTGCTCAATAGTTGAATTGAGCAGATCAGCTTTGACTAAGGGCCACTTTACACACACCAACTTCTGTGTCCAACTTCTGAACAGATCTCAGGTTGCAGTGAAATCATGGACACATTGCTCCATTTTGTGGCTGTGTACAAATGTAACAATGTGTCCATGATTTCACTGCAACCAGAGATATGTTCAGAAGTTGGTCACAGAAGTTGGTGTGTGTAAATCGGACTTTAAGGCCACGTGAGACACTTCAATTTGATGAACAAAGTTGTTTGCGATCACATGCACGCGCAATCGCTAATAACATCGTTCACATTGCTGGTAAGCCCTTGCATTATATGCATTTTGGCCAACACTGATTACTGATTGTTCATCCTCCTGAACCCATGTTACAAGGAGAACATTTCATCTTTTCTTCCTGCAGCAGAGAGGGTTAATATATTGGTGCAGTAACAAAAGGCCCCAGTTGAACAATTAGTGAAAATATTCTCGTCTGACAAAACTGGCGATAGAGGTAATAGCTCCCTGGACAGCCAAGGAATAGAAGAAGGAAGACACACACCAGGTCCAACAGAGGCAGAGTTACACTATCAAAGAAAAAAAAACTTTTCTGAGGCCCACCTGCACATGCCATCCATGGTATATTGGAGTGTCTCCTTCTAATTTTTGGTAGAAAGCTGGAAAAGGAAAAATATGACACCACCATAGGGTGTTACCCTTTTCACAAATGGATATTAAAATAATATGGGGTGCTCACCTCATGTGTTTGTGAGAGTCACAACCATTATATGCTCATATATATTCAATCCAAATGGTTGCAGCAGTCTTCCAAAAAAGGTATAACATTAAATTAAAAGAAAAGTTGGAATTTTTGACCGTGCCAGCATATAAAAAATCAAAAGATTCTTTGCAGTTTATAGTGATTTCAAGGCACTCTGGCCCCTTCTTCAGGAGAAAAAGTTGTACATCGGTGGTTTTTACCCTGATGAAGTGGTCAGAGTGCCTTGAAACGCGTTGAGTAAGAAAAATCGCTATCAACTGCAAAGAATGTTTTGATTTTTTTATATGGTAGATCAATCAAAAATTCCAATTTTCCTTCTACACCGTGTGCAGAATTATTTGGCAAGTTTTATTTTAGAGGATTATTTTTATTATTGATCAACAACTATGTTCTCAATCAACCCAAAAGACTCAAATATCAAAGCTTAATATTTTTGGAAGTTGGAGTGTTTTTTTTTAGATTTGGCTATCTTAGGAGGAAATCTGTTTGTGCAGGTAACTATTACTGTGCAGAATTATTAGGCAACTTAATAAAAACCAGCCCATACCAGTATCCCACCTCCACTTTGCTGGCATCTGAGTCAGAGTGGAGCTCTCTGCCCTTTACTGATCCAGCCTCATACCCATCCATCTGGCCCATCAAGAGTCACTCTCATTTCATCAGTCCACAAAACCTTTAAAAAAATCAGTCTTAAGATATTTCGTGGCCCAGTCTTGATGTTTTATCTTATGTTTCTTGTTCAGAGGTGGTCGTTTTTCAGCCTTCCTTACCTTGGCCATGTCCCTGAGTATAGCACATCTTGTGCTTTTTGCTACTCCAGTAATGTTGCAGCTCTGAAATATGGCAAAACTGGTGGCAAATGGCATCTTGGCAGCTTTACGCTTGATTTTCCTCAATTCATGGGCAGTTATTTTGCGCCTTTTTTCCCCAACACGCTTCTTGCGACCCTGTTTGCTATTTGCCATGAAATGCTTGATTGTTTGGTGATCACGCTTCAAACATTTGGCAATTTCAAGACTGCTGCATCCCTCTGCAAGACATCTCACAATTTTGGACTTTTCAGAGCCTGTCAAATCTCTCTTCTGATCCATTTTGCCTAAGGAAAGGCATTTGCCTAATAATTAAGCACACCTTATATAGGGTGTTGATGTCATTACACCACACCCTCCTCTTTACAGAGATGTACATCACTTGATTTACTTAATTGGTAGTTGGCTCTCAAGCCTATACAGCTTGGAGTAGGACAACATGTATAAAAAGTATCATGTGATCGAAAAACACATTTGTCTAATAATTCTGCACACTGTTTAATTTTTGGCAGCTCTTCAACATAGCATGTCATGAAAATATAACAAACAAATTATGTTTTCAAGTGTCCAAAGAGCTGGCACCCCCCTCCTCCCTCTCAGGAATTTTTAGGTTCAGCGAGAACAACTGGTTCTAATGGCGGATGGTAAGGTAACAGACAGGGCTGCCACTAGGAATTTTGGGGCCCCCTAAGGGGCAACATTTTGGGGCCCCCCTGAGACTCCACCCAATCTCTGCCTCCACCAATCTCCACCCAGGCCCCACCTCCATCCAAACTCCGCCTCCACCCCTCGAACCTTCCATTATTTCACCGCCCACTATTGGAAAAACTCCCCTTCTACACCACGTCCTCCCCAGTCACACATTATTCTCTTTCTATACATTGCTCTTTTTGTGAGCTGAGGGATGTGAACCATAAATGCCACATGAGGCAGAATAATACTGGTGCTGTTATTTATTACCCTGTTCAGGGGTGGCGAACATTTGGAAATTCCTACCATCATTCAGGGGCGGCACATCACCATAAAAATTACCCGGCTACATTTAATTAATTAATTACCTCACCTAATTTGATGGCTGCAGCTGCTTGTCTGTGTCCTGCGATGTTCGGTGATATCTGATCTTCCAGGTTTGTGTTGGTCTGGAGCGCAGTCCACTCTGTGACAATAACTTTTGTAAATCAAATACATTCAATAGGAGACTGCTATATATACATCATATAGGAGAAACTGAGGGCATATACAGCACTGTAGAGGGCTAGGGGCACACAGAATGGGCTTGAGCTGAGCTCTGCAGTAGCCACAGGGATATATGATCTCTCCCCGGGCCCCCACCCATTGAGGGGGTGAGCTGAGCTCTGGAGGCAGGGGCCACAAGCTTCCAGAAAATGGCCGCGGATCTTGATCTGCACATGCACCGCCTCCACGGCCATTTTCTGGAAGTCTGGACAATAGAGGCCGAGTCAAAGCTTGGCAATGCCCCTCTCTGTGCATGTCTCTCCCCCATGTGTGCAGTCTCTCCCCTCTCTGTACCTGTCACCCCCCTTTGCGCGCGGTCTCTGTCCCTCCTGTTTGCTGTCTCTCCCCTGTGCCTGTTTCCAACCTATGCACTGTGTCCCACCTGCCTGCTGTGTCTCTCTCCTGCACCTGTCTCCCCCCTGTGCCCTGTCTGTCCCCACTGCACCTGTCTCCTGCCTGTGTGCTGTGTCCTCGTGACGGATGACAGACACACACACGCAGCACATGGATGACAGACACACACTGCACTCGGATGAGAGACACACATACAGTACACAGATCACAGACACACATACAGCAAACGGATGACAGAGACACAGCACACGGATGACAGAGACACAGCACACGGATGACAGAGACACAGCACATGGATGTCAGGGACACAGCACACAGATGACAGAGACAAAGCACACAGATGACAGAGACACAGCACACAGATGACAGACACACACAGCACACCGATGACAGACACACACAGATGACAGACACACAGCACACAGATGACAGACACACAGATGACAGAGACACAGCACACAGATGACAGAGACACAGCACACAGATGACAGACACACAGCACACAGATGACAGACACACAGCACACAGATGACAGAGACAGCACATGGACGACAGTGACACAGCACACAGATGACAGAGACACAGCACACAGATGACAGACACACACAGCACACAGATGACAGACACACACAGCACACAGATGACAGACACACACAGCACACAGATGACAGACACACACAGCACACAGGTGACAGACACACACAGCACACAGGTGACAGACACACAGCACACAGATGACAGAGAAACAGCACATAGATGACAGAGACACAGCACACAGATGAAAGAGACACAGCACACAGATGATAGATACACAGCACACGGATTACAGAGACACAGCACACGGATTACAGAGACACAGCACACAGATGACAGAGACACACAGCACACAGATGACAGAGACAGCACACGGACGACAGAGACACAGCACATGGACGACAGACACACATACAGTACACATGACAGACACACGACAGATGACAGACACACACAGCACACAGATGACAGAGACACAGCACACAGATGACAGAGACACAGCACACAGATGACAGAGACACAGCACACAGATGACAGACACACAGCACACAGATGACAGAGACAGCACATGGACGACAGAGACACAGCACACAGATGACAGAGACACAGCACACAGATGACAGACACACACAGCACACAGGTGACAGACACACAGCACACAGGTGACAGACACACACAGCACACAGATGACAGACACACACAGCACACAGATGACAGACACACACAGCACACAGATGACAGAGACACAGCACATAGATGACAGAGACACAGCACATAGATGACAGAGACACAGCACACAGATGACAGAGAGACAGCACACAGATGACAGAGACACAGCACACAGATGACAGACACACACAGCACACGGATTACAGAGACACAGCACACAGATGACAGAGACAGCACACAGATGACAGAGACAGCACACGGACGACAGACACACATACAGTACACATGACAGACACACGACAGATGACAGACACACACAGCACACGGATGACAGAGACACACAGCACACAGATGACAGAGACACAGCACATAGATGACAGAGACACAGCACAGAGCTGACAGAGACACAGCACACAGATGATAGACACACAGCACACAGATGACAGACAGCACATGGACGACAGAGACACAGCACACATAGCACACAGATGACAGAGACACAGCACACAGATGACAGACACACACAGCACACAGATGACAGACACACACAGCACACAGATGACAGACACACAGCACACAGGTGACAGACACACACAGATGACAGACACATACAGGACACAGATGACAGACACACACAGCACACAGATGACAAAGACACAGCACACAGATGACAGACACACACAGCACACAGATGACAGAGACACAGCACACAGATGACAGACACACACACAGCACACAGATGACAGAGAAACAGCACACGGATGACACACACATACAGCAGACGGATGACAGACACACACAACACATGACACACACATCACACTCATACATGATATCTGTGTCACACACATATACATATACTCACTCTCTTCTTCATAATCATCGTGTCCCCAGTGAGGGAGACCTGTAGTTGGAATCAGCAGATGATGTCTGTACACACATTCTGGAGGCTCCTGTCAGCCCCCTTCTCTCCCCCTCTTTTACTCCTGACTGCTGAGCTGGTGGTGACATTATAAAAGGTGGAGGGGTGCTCCAGTGGCTGCTCACTTCACTCCCCTCTCCTTATGCTTTCTGCAAGCTCTTGTCGTCCCCCCACTCCGCCTACCCAATTGATGCTGTGCAGGATAGATGAGGCGGAAGAGGAGACCGGAGGAGCAGCTGAGGAGGTGCCTTTCTGTTCAACAACGAGTGGTGCTCAGTCACGTGCACTTCCTGGTCGGGAAGGGAGTGTGGCAGCTAGTAGATCCCCGCACACAGGTACTCGTCAGCGGGGGGCGCGATCACGCAGCTCAGGGAGCCCTCTAGCCTAGAAGGGGGACGGGCCTCCTTGCTCCCCATAGCCACGCCCCCCACCAGCATGGCCGGGCCCCTCTTGCCCCAGTCTAATGGCCACGCCTCCTGCAGTCAGGACCGGGCCCCTCACTGCAGTAAGGGCTGTAACCCCCTAGTGGTGGCCCTGGTAACAGAGTTAATTTAGCAGAGAATGAAGACTCCATTGAAGCTGCAACCCCCTGCAGAGCCCGAGACATCCGACCAGGGATTTGTTTGCAGAAAGGCAGAGAACCTACTTATTTGTTACTTCAGGGTACTGGTTTTGAAAAAAACATATCCTTAGACATATCAGCTTCAGTAGAGAATTAGAAATATTGAGCTGTACATAACTCACACAATAATGGTGGACTTATCTTTGGCCTCAGGATTTAGGGATGTACGTGAATGTATTATACTTAAATTATGGGAGATATGTATCAGCCTCAAATTACTAACTAGCTACTAGAAGACATTAGACAAGTAATATGTCCTATCAATGGACCACTAAATTCAGAAAAGGAAATATGACAGTAATATATTTCACATGGGACATTCTGGAGCTGGGAATTCATAATTTTGGGGAGCTGCAGTCAAATCCCACAAACACCCCCACATGAGGTCAAAAGAGGGTAGGTGACTGGTGTTCGTTAAAAAGTAACCACCACAATGATGCTTGTCTATACCTGGACAATAAACCACCATTTATGGAATTGTACTACATTTTCTTAAGGAGTAATATATAATATATAATTTCTGAGCCTTTCCTGTACATTTCTTGCAGGGTGTTTTACCAGCTCTCCTTTATTTTTTTCTAGGCCTTGCACTTAGTCTATATTCTTGGCTACGGTAAGAGACCCATTCTTTTAAAAAAATGTCATAAAATTTCTTCTCAGGCCCTCCTGTATACATTTTCCTGGGTGTATTGCAGTCCCTTCTTACTACAGTGGGTACAGAAAGTATTCAGACCACTTTAAATGTTTCACTCTTTGTTTCATTGCAGCCATTTGGTAAAAAAAAACAATTTTTTACTCAATAATGCACACTGCACCACATCTTGACTTAAAAAAAACAGAAAAGTAGAATTTTTTGCAAATGTATTAAAAAAGAAAAATGGAAATATCACATGGTCATAAGTATTCAGACCCTTTCCTCAGACACTCATATTTAAGTCACATGCTGTTCATTTCCTTGTGATCCTCCTTGAGATGGTTCTACTCCTTCATTGGAGTCCAGCTGTGTTTAATTAAACTGATAAGACTTTATTTGAAAGGCACACACATCTCTATATAAAACCTCACAGCTCACAGTGCATGTCAGACCAAATGAGAATCATAAGGTCAAAGTAACTGTCCAAGGAGCTCAGAGACAGAATTGTGGCAAGGCACTGCTCTGGCCAAGGTTGCAAAAGAATTTCTGCAGTACTCAAGGTACCTAAGAGCACAGTAGCCTCCATAATCCTTAAATGGCAGAAGTTTGGGACCACTAGATGTCTTCCTAGACTAGGCCATCCAGCCAAACTGAGCAATTATGGGAGAAGATACTTGGTTAAAGAGGTAAAGAAGAACCCCAAGATCACTGTGGCTGAGCTCCAGAGATGCAGTAGGGAGATGGGAGAAGGATCCACAAAGTCAACTATCACTTTAGCCCTCCACCAGTCTGGCCTTCATGGCAGAGTGACCCGACGGAACCATCCCCTCAGTGCAATGCCTGCATAGAGTTTGCAAAAGACACATGAAGGACTCCCAGACTATGAGAAATAAGATTCTCTGGTCTGATGAGATGAAGATAGAACTTTTTGGTGATAATTCTTAGCGGTATATATGGAGAAAATCAGGCATTGCTAATCACCTTCCCAATACAATCCCAACAGTGAAACATGGTGGTGACAGCATCATGCTATGGGGGTGATTCTTAGCTGCAGGGATAGGATGACTGGTTGCAATTGAAGGAAACATGAATGCAGCCAAGTACAGAGATATCCTGCATGAAAACCTTTTTCAGAGTGCTCAGGGCCTCAGACTTGACCGTGTTCCCCTTCCAACAAAACAATTACCCTAAGCACATAGCTAAAATAACAAAGGAGTAGTTTCAAAACAATTCTGTGACCATTTTTGATTGGCCCAGCCAAAGCCCTGACCTAAACCCAATTGAGCATCTCTGGAGAGACCTGAAAATGGCTGTCTACCAACGTTCACCATCCCACCTGACAGGACTGGAGAGGATCTGCAAGGAAGAATGGCAGAGGATCCCCAAATCTAGGTGTGGAAAACTTGTTGCATTATTTCCAAGAAGACTCATGGCTGTACTAGTTCAAAAGGGTGCTTCTACTTAATACTGAGCAAAGGGTCTGAATACTTATCACCATGTGATATTTCAGTTTTTCTTTTTTAATAAATTTGCACAAATTTCTACATTTCTGTTCTGTCAAGATGGGTCTCAGAGTGTACATTAACGAGAAAAAAAAATATTTTTTTTGAATTTACCAAATGGCTGCAATGAAGCACAGAGTGAAAAATGTAAAGGGTTCTAAATGCTTTCCGTACCCATTGTATATTTTGGGAGCCCTTGCACATAGTGAATATGCTTTAAGGCCAGGGTCACACATACCATCCGTTTTTGGCTTAGATAAGTTTTTGGAATCTTTTTAGTCATTTTTTATTCAAAGTCCAAAAACACATATGCGTTAACACATTTTTCAAAAGCACTCCAAAAAACACTGCTAGCAGCGTTTTTGGGTGTATTAAAAAAACGCATGCTTTTTTTAACATGGGGCCCTATGGGAGATGCATGCGTTAACGCATGGTACATATAGGCACCATGCATTAACGCATGCGTTTTTGCATGCATTTTTTAGAAAAAAATGTCTAAGTTCAAAAAGTAGCCAGGACCTCAGGGGACACTATTGGCACCCTTAAAAAAAAATGATCCGTTTTTCTAAGGGCTTAAAAAAGCGGATTGGTATGTGTGACCCTGACCTAACAGTCTTGTAGTCCCATTCCTAAATCCTTAACAACCTTAGGCATGCTATGTATACTGTGTCTTTCTCTTTGATGTGGGCTCAAATGCTGAGCTCACATCTTCTCCTGCACATGTCAGCTGATCTGATCAACATTTTTTCAACATTGAAAGCAATCAGACTGGAAAAATGCAGTAAAAAACATGCTATGTGTGAACATAGCCTATTATGTGGTCTTTTTTTTCTCTTTTTTTACATTAATCGCAACAGCGTCCTGGTAGTCAGAGATGTGTCTAGGTGTCTTCGCCATGCTGTTCGCTATACACTTGAGCACCGTTTTTATCCATTTAAGTGATTTTTGTGATTCCCCAGCTCTCCTGAAGGAGGTCTTGCTGAAAAATGCTTGTTTCCCTTTGTCTTCCGTTATGCTCATAAAGGCCACGTCACACGCTTCAATCTTGTGAACGATATTGCTTAAGCGATCCGGAATTTTGATCGCTTAAGCAATATCATTTGTGCGTCGATGCGTGTAACTGAGCGATGTCAGCGAAAATTCGCTTGATTGTTTGGTGGAAGATTTGTGAGCAGGACCTCAAATCAAGCGATAACACTGGGGAACAATTTGAAAAAAAATTTCTGTTGAGTTAGGTTTTTGAGCTGATTCATACTAAAATTGGCATGCTGATTCCAAAAATGTAGTCAGTTTTTTTCTAGCACGTCAAGTTTTTCCTCCACAACTTACCTGCCAGAGATGCACAATTGCACTGATATCTGTAATAAGACTTGTTATCTGATTACAATTCGACTCATATAGAGCTACGTGGCAACTTGTAAGAGTAGTCACAACTGAGACAGTGTGGTGAAAGGTGTGTGCAGCTCCCAATACGTCATAATTATCAATATCTTGAAAAAAAACACTTTTTAGGTACAGTAGTTTACATATTTTTGAGAAGACAAAAATCCTATAGTTCAAAAACTTGACGTGATAGAGAAAAACTGAGATCATTTCTGGATTCAGCATCCAAAAATTAATTAAGAACAGTTGTCTGACCTAACTCCTAAAAAATTGTGTTCCCCAGGGTAATCCATTGAGCGATCTACAGCATCGTGGGTGTGTGACACCGTGATGAACGATTTCCCAGCGGCACAGCCTATGTTAGGAGCTCGTATCCATGGTAAACATCGGGTTACTAAGCGCCGCACTGCGCCAAGTAACCTGATGTTTACCATGGTTACCAGCTTTCTTGCTGGTCCACATCGCTGGTGAGTCTGCCTGGCAAGGCAGCAGAAAAAGAACTTTTATTTGCAAAGTCTAGCAAAAACTTAAAGGAGGGCTTGCAAATCACCCTGGAAGACATGTAGAAGTGGGCCTCAGAATACATTTTTTACAAAATACACAAAAGGATTGCGCCAAACTGCTTTCATTAAATTGTGGGATCGGTGAATGATCCCCTCTGCTCACCTTCTATTGTTGTGCCTGTCCGCACAACTGGAGTAAGAGTTTAATCTGTCTCCCAGCTGGGCTCTCCTAGTTGGGCTCCAAGCAGCGAGGTGAAAAGTGCACGTATTTCCCGTGTGTCCCGGTGCACGTGACAGCTTGGGGGAGTGATGGTGTGACGTCTGCCAGGTCCTGTATTCCTAAGCTGCTCTGTATCACGCTTCCCAACAGGGAAGAAATTTGCAGCTCCAGATAAAACGAGTGATATTGTAAGCGCTAAGGTACATTAACAGGACACGGCTCACATAAGTATTACCTTTCAGCTTTAATGATTCAGCATATGGATCCCTTCATCCACAACGTGTTTCAGCGCCAATTGCGCCTTTTTCACTTGAAAAAGGCGCAATTGGCGCTGAAACGCGTTGTGGCTAAAGGATCCATATGCTGAATCATTAAAGCTGAAAGGTAATACTTATGGGAGCCGTGTCCTGTTAATGTACCTTAGCGCTTACAATATCACTCGTTTTATCTGGAGCTCAGAATACATTTTTGACAGTTTCCAAAAGTGTGTGATTCCTAAAGTGATAAACCTATGCACTAAGAGTAAGTCTCAGCAAAAATTTAAGGAAGGCTGTCAAAATACCTTACAAGACAGGTAGAAGACGGCCTTAGAATACATTGTTTAACAATTTTCAAAAGAGGGTGACTCCTACAGTAGTAAAACATATGCACTAAATGTAAGACAAAAATTTAGGAGGGCTTGGAAAACACCCTTGAAGACTCATAGAGGAGGGTGAGAAGAAGGATGGAAAGGGGTGCATGGAATACACCAGAAAAAAAATATTAGAATTGGCTTTATGTCCCGTTACTATCATCCAATGAAGTTCATAAATCAGAGCCAATCCAGATCTTATTAATGTTCTGATAGGTTCCTGTTTGTACTAGGCATGGCAGCCTCTTTTGTACACAGGTTGGACTAACGTCATAATAATAAAGAGAAACAGATGGGTGGGCCATCAGTGTCTGTCATCACAGATTATGTCAGACACGGTTTCCTCCTCTGAAATACTTGTAGCTGAAGGTATGACTGAGGTCCCAGGGCTCAATAAAACTAAGTAACTGCCATAGGTACCCATCTTTTCTTATCATTACGCCATACACTAGTAAGGGTAGTAATGCCCTGATGGTTGCATTGGGTATGTATCACAATGACTATGGAATCACAGGGAACCAGGGCGCCTGATCTGTCCCTCAAGCTAGGGGGCCTTATGCTATCCCTTATCTCAGTGATACCCCTACTGGAAGGGAGGCCTGAGTCTCCAACCTGACCATTTCCTTATCTAATTTTCTACCCCTCTCTATGTGACAAAAGAGTAATGAAACCCACCAATGAAGACAGACAAGGGAAAACCAAAACTCTGTCACTAAGCACGCACATACAAAGGTAAAGACAATAAAAGTTGTAGGAGGAAAAAGATGAGCAGATAGGAAGCAACAAATCAATAGGAGAGAAATTCCACAATGCATCAAACATAAAGCAGAACTTTCACCAGAATCTGGGACACGACACCTCACACATCAAAATAGGATAAACTATAGCTAGAAAGAACAGAACGTTATGGACCCCCAGGCATCAGAATAGAAGCCCGCAGTGCCCCAGAAACTGGTGCGTTCATTAGAATCAACAATCTCAGGTGCTTTACCTGGCTCTTCTATCACCGCAATGCCACCACCCTGGTGCAGTGGCATTGGCGTGATATAAAGGGTTAATGACAGGTGAGTATCGACAGCTGTTCTGCCAATTTAGGCTCAGTAGGAGAAAGCAATTCTAGTTTGACTCTTGTTACAACCTGCGAGATATGACATGTTATCTTGTTGTGAAGTTTAAATATATTTAGCACAGTCTGGCAGTTTTCCTATGCATCCAGATTCCTTCTCCTTTAAGAACACAGTGCATTGTGTGGTCAGCCCTTGGCATCTCTTGGGATGGGGCAGCCATTTTAGTCAGTACCTGACAGGATTTCATACGGTATACACATGTCTTGCTTGTACACTTCTTCCTTGTGAACCCCCATCATCCTTGTCAAGTTTTTTTTTTTTTTTTTCAAAAATTCTTTTTATTGAAAATTAAAGAGGTAAATTGGTACATTTACAGAAATCATGAACATAGAAGAAATAACTATTCACGAAGCGTAATGTTCGTATGTGCTGATGAAATAGGAAAACATGATATTATAACTCACTTATGGTAGATTAGAGACCCTGCTATTTTTCTGAGTCCAAATGAATTATTAAGTCTCTATCATCCAACATTGATGGAGGAGTACCAATGAATAACATGTTATAACAGAGAAGTACAATTCAGAATAATAGACATGTAGCAGAAAAAGAAAAAAGATAGTGGGAGAGAAAGGTGAGGAGGGGGCGGGGGAGAGAATTTATGGGGAGGTCACACATGGTTTTCGTTTAGATTGGGATTAAGTGAAAACGGTTTGGATGGGACTAGGAACGGATCAGCAGGTTTGCATCGGAGTGGTTCAGGTTTGAGAATGTGTATCTTGCTTAGTATATTTCGCTCGGTACTGTGACCAGGTCTGCCATTGGGATTCAAACACATTTCGAGAGTTATTCACCACAGCAACTAATTTAGCCATGCTATATAGTTGGTTCGTTTTGTCTATCAATTGTTGGAGATCAGGAATTTGGGTTGTTCTCCATAGGGTCGGGATGAGGAGTTTAGCTGCGGCTATAACATTGTATATAATGCAAGCAAACCTTTTGACCCGCAGTTCCACAGGGAGATTCAGAAGCACCATTTCCGGAGACAGCCTAATTTTGTGTTTAATAACTTCTTGTAACAGATTTTCTGTCGTGGTCCAGAAGTTCTTTAGGATAGGGCAATGCCACCAAAGGTGAAGGTAGTCCCATTGGTGCCTCCACATCTCCAACAATGTGAGCTGTTTGGGTGTGGGTTTGAGAGCCACAAACTAGTCTGTTGAGGTGTTGCGTACCAACGCGTAATAATTTTATAGGAGTTTTCCTGTGTTTAAACGCATTTTGTCGGCCCGTGTGAGTGAGTATAAATGTGTTGTATTTGAGATTTAGAAAATTGGTATCCCAAATCCCTCTCCCAGTGGGAGATATAAGCTCTCTTTAGACATATGTCTTTACCTATTAGTTCTTTATAAATTACTGAGAGTATTTTCGTGGGTTTGGTTATTTTTGCGCATAGGGTCTCAAAAATGGTGGGGTCGCGTGATGTTTCTAGATGGAATTTCATCTTGCGGAGATAAATTTGTAGAGTTTTGTGTTGTAGGAAATTTAGTGGCTCCAGACCAGGCATCCTCTGAATACCCGTTAGTGCGAGAAGTGTACCCTCCTCGTATATCTGGTCTATAGTGGTGTTCTGGAGTTGTTGGTTTTGCGTATCTCTGGGGTTGCATAGTTGATCTGTCTTTATCAGTATATCCGATACTTTCAATAGAGGTGAAGATGGAGGTATCAAATATTCGCACACCTTGGACCATATACGTAACATTGTGTAAGTAAGTGGATTCTTTTGTGTTGGGTAATCATTCCGTTCAGTGCGGACAAGTAGCAAAGATCTAATGGGATGTGTGGAGATCCTATTTTCTATTTCCACCCATATTTTGTTTTGTGAGTTCCTTATAAAATCAACTGTTCTCGATAGTATCGCCGAGTAATAATATGTCGTGATATCCGGTGCGTCCATGCCTCCCTTTGCTCTCGGAAGGGTTAGCGTGCGCGAGTTAATACGGTGTCTCATATTCTTCCACATATAGTTGGAGATTAGGGAGTTAACCTGTCTCAGATATGTTATGGGAACATGTATAGGGAGCATTGAAAAGAGGTAATTAAATTTGGGCAGAATCAGACTTTTAAAAATGTTTTTACGACCAGTCCACGATAAGAAGGGATCGCGCCAGGTTTTCATAATTGTTTTAACTTTGTCTAGTAGGGGGTAATAGTTGAGGGGTAGTAAGTCTTTGTGTGTTCTGCTTATCTTGACACCTAAGTAGGTAATATAGGTTTTGGGCCATGTAAATTTGTAGAGCGTTTTTAGTTTAGATAGAGTCAGATAAGGTAAATTTATATCGAGTGCTTCCGACTTTGAGGTGTTTACTTTGAAGTTCGTGAGTGTACTATATTCTTCAAAAATTTGAATTAATGCCGGGAAGCTTTTTAAGGGGTTGGTCATAAGTATAAGTAAGTCATCGGCGAACGCAGCAGTTTTATGATGTGTTTTTCCCAAAATTATACCGATTATTTCATTGTTTTGCTGGATGTTAAGTAGTAAGGGTTCCAAGGCAAGGATGAATAATAACGGGGAGAGTGGGCACCCCTGTCTGGTACCGCTGTGGATTCTGAATGTATCTGTTAGCGAACCATTTATGTTAATGCGTGCGGTTGGGTTAATATACATTTTCAAAATGGCTTTAGTTATTTGTTAGGGGGTACCAAATCCAAGCAGAACTTCCTCCAAGTACGTCCAATCCACCCTGTCGAAGTCTTTCTCCGCGTCCGTTCCAAGTAACACCAGTGGCATTCTTCGTTCATTGGCATAGTGTATGAGATTTAGGATCTTTTGTGCATTATCTCTCCCCTGTCTCCCCGCCACAAATCCAGCTTGGTTCAAGGAGATGTGTTCAGGGAGTAGCACAGCTAGTCTCCGAGCAATCATACTAGCAAATATTTTCAGGTCCACGTTTAGTAGAGAGATTGGTCGGTAGCTGCTACACAACTCCTGATCCTTTCCCTCTTTATATATTAGGGATATTTTAGCCTCTAGTGCCTGAGTCGGGAACTGTTCACCTTTTAGCACTGAGTTAAACGTATTCAGCATTCGTGGGAGAAGAACCGAGGGGAAATATTTGTAGTAAGCACTGGGTAGTCCATCTGGGCCCGGTGCTTTATTCAGAGGGCACCTCGACAGGGCGGATCGGAGCTCTTCTAGATCGAACGGTCTATTTAGTTGACACTGTCGGAGAGGGGTAAAGCCGGTAGATTTATTGTGGATAAGAATGTTTTAATTTTTTGTCGTCTGGCTTCTTTCTCATGGTCAGCTTCGTCTGGTCGCAGATTATATAATTGTTTGTAAAAGTTTAAGAATTCTTTTTCAATTTGTTCATAGTTGGTTGTGGGTTGTCCCCCTGGTTTTTTGATGGAGTGGATGAGTGTGCGTGCCTGGCGCTGTTTAATTCTGGAGATCATTAATTTTGACGCTTTATCGCCTTGCACATACATTCTGGTGCGCCAGGATGTGTACCACCTCGCAGATCTTAAATTTAATATTTCTGTCAATTGCTGTCTTTTGCTAGTGAGTTTCTGTAATAGTTGTGGGGTGATCAGACGTTTATGTTTTGTTTCTAAATCATAAATTTCATCGTAAAGAGTGTTAAGATGTTTCTGTTTTTGTTTATGTATGAATGCCATAATCGAAATAAATTCTCCTCTAACGACCGTCTTATGGGCTTCCCAAAGGATCCCACCTGTGTCATTATTTTATTATAAGTACTGATGGAGCACTTTAGTTATGCGCTTATTTGTGGTGGGGTCGCTTAACACCGACCCATCGAGTTGCCAAGATCTGAATAGAGGAAGGGTTTTTTGTAGTATCATTTCTAATAAAACAAGGGAATGGTCTGAAAAAGGATTAGGCATTATTCGTGTACTTTTGACTTTGGGTAGTGCGCTCTTTGGAACAAATAGGTAGTCAAGCCTGTGATAGGACGTATGAGGGTGGGAATAAAAAGTATAGTCATGTTCTGTGGGATGTAAATATCTCCAAGTATCTATTAATTGAAGATTTCGGAGTTGGGATTTTATTTTATTGAGGTCCGTCTGTGAAAATACACTTTTTTTCTTGAAAGTATCCAGCAACGGTTCTAGTGGAACGTTTAAGTCTCCTCCAATTATAAGGGTGCCTTCTCGAAAGTCGCCTATCTTTCTCAGGGTAGCCAAGAGCCATTTTAAAAGTTTTTTGTTAGGAGCACATAGGCAACAGATGGTAACTAGGTTGCCAGCTAATAGTCCCTTGAGAAAGATAAAGCAGCCATTTGTGTCTACCAATTTATCTCTATCTTCAAAGGGGGTTCCTCTTGCAATTGCAATCGCGACTCCTCTCGATCTGGTTGTGGCGAGGTGGCATGAAACCAGGTATCATAGTGTGCTCGCTCGAAGTTGGGGATTTTTGTGTTTCATGAAGTGTGTTTCTTGAACCAAAAGAATGTCTGCTCTATATTTCTTTAAAAGGTCTAGAGTATGGCGCTTGGGGATGGGCGAATTTAATCCATTACGTGGCGTTGAGAGTTGAGAGTCCGAGGGTGGAAAGGGTGTGGGGTGTAGTTGAAAGAAGGTAGTAAAGGGAGTGTAGAGAGACAGATTAAGAAATAAAACAAGTACATATTTAACTTGACAATACGTGACATGTAAAATGCACAACAATAGATCGCCATTTCTGTAGACGAATAGAGGACGTTATTAATTTTATCTTATGATCCTCAGTGTGGTCTTGATACCTATTATAATGGTGGGCTCTGATTATCAGGATCAGGGGGGGAGGGAAAAAGTAAGGGGGGGTGAAAGGGGAGGTGGGGGAGGGGAAGGGGGAGGAAATAGGGGCGAGGATTGAGATTAGTGGGTAAGGGGGAGGGGGGGCTTATTCAGGTATAAATTTTTTAGACCATTCAAAATAATATAAACTTTTTTGAACTAGGCTGTATCAATGTAATTAAACAATTTCACCTCCAGAGGTGACGTAGCTGAAAAATTAGGTAACTGTATTAACTTTAAACTTTTTCAAAGGTATAACTTTACCACTATATCTATATATAAGAAACTATCTCCTCTTGGGAGCTTCAGTTCAGCAATAAGTCCACTAACTGGTGGGATTGTAGCAGAATATAGGAAGGTCAGCATATTGTGGGGAGAAAATTCACGGAGGATCTCCCCCCTCTTTCGGTGGCGGCGTCTTTGCCAGTTTCTTCTTCAATCGCTGAGTCTTCGGTGTCTCCACTAGGTGCCATGGTTGCGGAAGCTGGAGAGGGTGGAGAGTAGAAGCCGAGTGAAAAGCTTCTAGATCTGGATATGATTCCAGCGTAATGTCGAGAGTATGGCATGCGTTTTTTATATCTGCAGATGTTCTTGCGGTTAGTCTCTTTTCTTTGGCCGTTATAAAGATCCCAAAGGGAAATAGCCAGCGATAACGAAATCCTCTTTGTATTAAGACATCGCTAAATGGTTTTAAGAGTCGTCTCTTTTTTAGCGTGATGGCCGAGATATCTTGGTACAGTTGAATATGAAAATTTCAGTATTCAATATTGTCAGATTCTCGGGCCCTTCTCAGGATAAGGTCTTTTGTCCTAAAGTCTAGGAATCGACACAAAACATCACGCGGGGGTTCCGAATTGTTTGGTTTCGGGCGAAGGGTTCTGTGGACTCTGACAAGTTCAAAGTCCTTAGGGTCGTCATCAAGTAGTAATTTAGTGAAAATCTCATGGGCGGCAGAAGGTAGAGCCTCAAAAACCACTGACTCTGGAAGACCTTTTATGCGGATGTTGTTTCTTCGCTCACGGTTTTCGTGGTCTTCCAGAGTAGAATGTATAATGTGCAAATGTCGTCATTTGGACGCGCTCTATGGTGTCTAGTCTATGGCCCTGCTGAGCCATGTCATGTTTAATTTCTGCCAGATCTTTATGGATTGGCTCCAATGCTTTGGCCAGGATCCGTTTTAAAAAGAAGCGCGTGAGTTTATTGTCCCTCGCTCCATCGCACACGTCTGAGTCACTTTCTGCTTCAGAATCTGATTCTTCCTCAACAAGCTGGGTTATGCGCTTTGGTGGTTTAGGGTAGCTTGCAAGATCTGCCTATTGCTTTAAGAATTTATCGACATCAGCTTGTGTGACTGGTTTGGTGGTCTTAGTCACAGTACGGGGGGTTTTTGTGGTTGATTTCCCCATTTTATTATCAGAGGTCTAAAACGATCCACTAAGGTTAATTCTTTCAGGACTCCTCTCGTCTACATGCGGCGGTTTCAGGTGTACATTGTGGTGAAAGTGGAATAGAGCGAAGAAAGGGTTGGTCTCACAGTATTAATATGCTGCAGGGATATTAAGGCATGATAATCCCCTCTAGTGGTAGTAGAGAGTATATATTAGCATGTATTGTGGCAGAGTATATTTTTGTAAAGATGTTAGTGAGATCCACCTGATACCTACAGAGGCACCAGGTACCAGATGTTAAAGGAGAGCAGGTCTATCCGCTGTGCCACTAGGAAAGACAGGTAGAAAGTCCATACTTTGATGACTGTTTTCTTTGTCTGTTGTGGTGTTAATTAGTTTGTGTAGAGCAGGAAGAGGTTAATCTTGACAAGGCTGGGGGGAGGTCCCGCAGTGGGAGCAGGGGGCACAAGAAAGGAAATATTGGTGTCAGTCAGTATAAGCTTGGGAGTGCATGTACTCTGTGTTAACCTTAGCTTTTCTCTTCGCCTGAGTTGCACAAGATACCGTTCAGTCTGTGTTCCTGGGTCACCCCCAGCAACCAGGGAGACACTACCTCCTGCAGACAGTAGGGAAGGTAATGAGAACAATAAGATTGAAGTGTCTCAGATCTCCTCTGTCCAGATATCAGGAGCAGAGGGGGAGGGGGTTTTGCACTCTAAAGCACAGGGTAGTCACTCAACACAGCAAGAGCTTTTTCCCTTCGCCTCTCTCCAGATTATATTAACACTCGCTGCCTTCCAAATCCACATCAGGCAGGGAACTAGTTGAGCACCCAGTTCCCCAGACCCCTGGGGGCCATAAGAGACTTCTACCAGGGGTTTGGGGGAGTATCGTAGCAGTCTATGGAGGCAGAGTTATGATGAACACCTGCCTCTGCCTTCCCTCCGTGACTCACGGGTAGGGTTGTGAGACTGAGCAGCAGCGCTCCCTCCTCTCTCTGACCCCCGCACCTCACCTCAAGCTGTTGGATGTGGCCACCTCGTCACACTCCCGGTCCGGTGCCTCTGGGGGTGTTGGCTGCAGGAGGTGCAGGAGGCTCTCTTAATGACGGGCAGTTCGATGCTCCCTCCTCTCAACAGTCCCCTTGCTCTCTCTCCTTGCTGGCCGGGGCGTGCGTGCCGCCAGCACACTATAGTGAATACCGCGGCTGGTGTTGCGGCGGTCTTCAACTCCCCACCTACCCCGCAACTCACCTCAGTCAGACAGTCCGGAGCGCTCCGCACTCAGTCCGGTAGTTGTAAATGTATCGCAAGCAGCTGCAGGCACCAGGGATCATGTGCACAATGGCGGCAGGTCTGGCTTGCACGTGTTTTAGCGGTCCCCTCGTTTCAACCCGCGACTGATTGCTCCTGCACCCCAGGCCACAGCGGCACTGCAGAGGTGGATGACTCCAGATCCTCCGTCCGGACTGTATCTCTGCGCAGCCCGGGAGCCGCGGTGCAGGGCTCACTCCTGTGTTAAGGGGGGGGGGGGTCCCGCCAGTCGTTCCACGAGGCGCTCCTCAGCAGGTTTCCGGACCCAAGATTGGGCTCTGTATATACCTCAAGGTGATATGCACTAGTTGGGCACAAGTTAGTGTTTTGCAGATGCTCTCAGGGGCAGGATGGCGCCAGATTGCCAGGTGTTAGTGGGAGCGCTGGAGAATGCGTCCTCCCTATGCGGCGGCCATCTTGGATCTCCCATCATCCTTGTCAAGTTAATCTGGTGAGAGTTATACTCCTGTCTGTGTGCTTGATTTTAGATTCTATTGTTAGGATTATACAACAGTTATATTTACATAGCGATTAGGTCTGCAGGGATTTATGTGTTTATCTTCAGCCTCATATTTAGTTAAAGATATCCTGCACTGAATACTGTCAAAGTTGTTATATGATTTATGTTCCCAGTGCTCATATATGCTCTCTGTACTGTATTATCACTACTGCTGTTATGTGATATGCTCAGTGTTGATTTGCACTATTTGAATTCTTAGTTTTACTACATTCACAAGTGTTTGATGAATTACATCCATCGAATCACATCATTTACTGTTGAACAATAAACGACAGACTACAGAACCAACAGTCTGTTTACTTGGGATACAGAGAAAGTTAAGATGTATGCTGAAATTTGCACAGCAGATAGAACAGAAAGAAGGCAAAACAACAGCTGTAATTAAGCCCAGATTGATAAGAATTGGAGAAAATGTGGTAAGTGAGCGAAACTGTGATTCCAGTAGTATTATGAGCATTTGGAGCAGTGACTCTTAAATTGGAAAAATGGATTCCAGGACCAACATTAAATACAGTCTGTAATAGAGTGATGAATCACAATAGAGTACTTTTAAAAAAAAATGAACATTTAAACACAATTGAACAAAATCCCTAAGGGGTTGTAAAAAAGAGGTACTTAGGATGAAAACCACAGATAGTGGTCACAGTATAGACCCAGTTACACACACAGATAATTGTGCAGAGATTGTTTACAGATCTCTGGTTGCAGTGAAATCTGGACACATTGTTCCATTTTGTGGCCATGTACAAATGAAACAATGTGTCCATGATTTCACTGCAACTGGAGATCTGCGAACAATCTCTGCACAATTGTCTGTGTGTGTAACTGGGCCTTAAGGTGGCTTTACACAGGTTAGTATGTACAGATCAAGTTATAGGTAGACTATGGAAATAGACTCTATCCTATAGTAACAGCCACATGTAATAATTGCAGCACCATAGAAATCAAGGTAACCCCCATATATTCAATGTGAAAATGTTGGCTCACAGGGGAATAGAACAAGTTCCGTGTGTCATGTTGCAGGTTAACCAGCCCAATGTATAATACACCAGTGCACCCAACCTAGCACCCAAGGGAAAAAAAAAACACTGATTGTCCTGGTTATAGCTCAGCATCTGAATAAAGTAATTTGTTTCAATGGAGAACATAACATGACACTGCGGTACACCTAAACCCACACTGTCAATGATCAATGAGGATGGTCACAAGGAGCTAAGTGGAATTTACACATATGGAGAGCTGCGTAGCACCACCGTCTGGACTCATCCACCCGATGTATGCTTCGTCGCCTTTTTCAAGGGACTTGGAGTGATGTGTGTTGAGAGGTGCCATGTTAAATAGTACCCAGTTTGTTATGTTTACCATGCCTATGCGTGCGCATCACCACCGCAACCGAGAAGTCGTGTTCCACTTCTGGCAGCATTCGTTCGGGATACAGCGCATGTCAGGGGAATCACCCTTGATGACGTCAATCGGACATGAGCACATCCCTCACCAAAGCCACCGGGTGCATACACCCGCGGTCTGTGCATGTATAGTGCGAATGGCTGGCATTTCTGGGGGACACATCAAATAAATTGGCATACTATGGCTAGAAGTGCCTAATATGTACCCAAATACAGGTGGAATCCATAGTAAGTTTAAGGGTCCCCAGTGAGCCAACATATCCCATAGAAAGAGGAAAATTACTTCAAATCTGGTATCAGGATATATACATTAAAATTAGTATAATAAGACACCTTAAAATCTGAGAGAAAAATGTGATCACATATATATTGATTCGTGTTTTCCACATTAGCCATCAATGGACGAGTTTTCATAGCATCAGCAGGCATCTTCAATGTCATAGAGGATCAGCAAAACCAGCAATATCACACAGCACTGAAAAGGAAAAAGCTATCAAGATTAAAATTAGAATTAAAATCACACATATTTAAAATGGAGATGAAGTGGGAAATATCCTATAAATAAAAGGAACAGACAACTACAAAATTACAAGAACGGGGCAAAACTTAAATGTTCGTTCATCCCAAAGGATGACATTGTTCTTAGGATTGTTATCCACCTGCACTCCATTTGAGCTAAGGTTTTTTTCAGGTTACCTGTCCGGATTCCTACATCTAACATGTCAATTCCCTACTACTCGGAGTCCGGTGTCATGACAGTTGTGAAAGATTTTAAAGAGTTTTGGGAGGGTCTTTAAGAGGGAAAAATCATTGATATGGTTTCATAATATCGCAGATGTGTTCACGTACTCATATATGTAATTGTCGGGAGGTGAGACCCACATAAGTTTTGCCACCGGGTCAAGTGGCATTGTAGATCACATACGTGCTGCTAGATGAAATATACTTTTGGATCATGAATATTTTTAGCATCAGCTGTGCAGAAATCTTTACCCCTCATGATGTTTCCTAGATTGCACGCAAGACAATCTCCGCAGGTGTAGCAGCCTATATGTTTGGGCCCAATATACAGAAAAGTTGACTTATCTGAAATTACTGACTGCTTACCAGAATTTCACTTAGATTTTTGCCCCATTGTGGGTGGAGATAAACCTAATATTATAGAAGAAAATAAAGCTTTTTCAACTCACCCCACTTCAGCCCTCCTCCAGCGTTGATGGATCGGGTTCCTGATCACGGAAGAATGCCCTTGGCCTCGGGCAACAAAGCTGACAGAAACAGTTGCAGTCCAGCAACAGCAGGAAATAGGAATTTTTTTTTAAAACACAGTTTTATTTTTCTGATCAAAAGTCCAGTACAGCATTAGTGAGCCCCAAAGCTGAACACAAGACCAGTCCACTTAACCCCAGACTGGTTGTGAAATGTATGTTGGGGTCTGATATCTGGGGAACTTTTCCTCTGCTGTTTGCATCGGTGTTCCGATTCGTGGTTGCAGACACAACAGGTATAACTTATTTATTTTTGTTTACTTTTTCCTTACTTTGATGTTATATGCAAATTTGATAATAAATAGTCACTTGACTGTATGTACATACTATATGGCAATGATGTCCTGTAAAAATGTATTCTATTGGAAGTGCCAAAAATATGTATTATGTGATCTAGATTGTAAAATGCTGTATCTGTTTATGAGTGTCTACTCATAAATGGAAGTTCTTTGTACTTATTTTATGTATTTGTGATTGCGGCTCTGACTCCATGCACTTCACACTGCTACCATTTTCTACAAGGTGTTATTAATAGGTTTTTAATAAAACCAATATATTTGCATGAATCTAAGTGTTGCACTATTTTTCTTCCTGTTTTTTCAACTGTTTTGACAAGTATTTAAAGGCTCGGATATGGCGTTTAAAAAAGGTGATTAATTTTTATTATAATAATTAAATGATTCCAGAAAATAGGAAATAGTGTGATATTGCATACATTTGGGAATAGGGTCATGTGACACATCAAACGTATTGAGAATTTATTTCATAAGAAAAACAATGGTGTGCTTGGTTTTAACATAACTTTAAAATATACCTAGAAATTCTTGATAAATATCTGCTTCGTTTAAGGCTAGGGTCACACATCAGTTTTGTTTTTTTTTAAAACCTGATCCAGTTTTGAGCTTTCAAAAAGCTCAAAACCGGATCATGAAACGCTCCTCATGGGAGTCTATAATAAAAACCGGATTGCTTCACAAGCAATCCGGTTTCCGTCTCCGGCTCTGCAGCCTGCGTGAAAAATCATGCAGGCTGCACTTTTCTGAGCGGTTTTAACATGTGTAATCCTGAGCAATGCGGTTCCGCATATACTTCACTTATCCCGGCTGCCGCCGGGATAAGCAAAGTGTTCTGTGCAGTGTTGAAACTATTTATTTTATTAATAAATGTTCCTATAATGTCTCTAGGGGGTGCCCACTCCCCTAGAGACCTTCCACCCACTCAGGTGGGCATATAATAGTGGAATCACTTATGTACAGCAGCTATCTCCTGACAGCTGCTGTACAGTTTTATGAATGAAAGCACCGGGCTCCTCTGAGAGCGGTGCGCATACTATTGCTATTGCTATAGTATGTGTGCCGCTTTCCGAGGTTCTGAAGCCATTTACAGTAGATCTATGGGCAGCGCTGCCCATAGATCTACTGTATAAGGCTTCAGGACCTCAGACAGCTGCGCACATACTATAGCAATAGCAATAGTATGCGCACCGCTCTCAGAGGAGCCCGATGCTTTCATTCATAAAACTGTACAGCAGCTGTCAGGAGATAGCTGCTGTACATAAGTGATTCCACTATTATATGCCCACCTGAGTGGGTGGAAGGTCTCTAGGGGGAGTGGCCACCCCTAGAGACATTATAGGAACATTTATTAATAAAATGAATAGTTTCAACACTGCACAGAACAGTTTGCTCATCCCTGCATCAGCAGGGATGAGCAAACTATCCAGTAACGGAATTGCTCAGGATTACACATCCTGAGCAATCCGGTTACCGGATTGCGGCTTCAGCAATCCGGTTCCCGGATTGCTGAATGTCAGAAGACAATTGCGTTCACCGCATCCGGATCTGGATGCGGTGAACGCAATTCTGTATTTAAGTGTGACCCTAGCCATAGACAAGGAAACGCTCCATTGGTTTCAGAGAAATAAGAAAAAGCTTCTACAATGGTCCAGCCGATAACCTGACCTAAATCCAATAGAAAATTAATGAACAGAACTAAAGCTCAGAGTTCATAGAAGGAGCTCACGGAAAGTCCAGAATTTGAAGACCGTTTGTGAAAAAAAATAGGTCAAAATTACATTTGAGATGTGACTGGTTTCACCATGCGGGAGGTGTCTTGAAGCTTTAATCACCAGCAAAGGCTTTTGTACAAAGTATTAAATGAATTTCAGTAAGTGTGTTGAATACTTTTTACCTTTTTGATTTCTTATTAATTTATGGACACTTTTTTTTATTGCTTTGCCTGTGGGGATTTGATGGTTTGTTAGGGTATGTGCACATCTGATGTTTCTGCATCTTTGCAGACCGTCCGTAAACCGGTGGAGAATGGCAGAAACTGAGTTTTCTGAGCTCAGCAGTGTCCCTCGTTTTGTTAGCGTTTTGCTAACGTTTTGCGATCGTTTTTTTAGCGTTTATACAGCGTTTTCTCAGCGGTTTTTCTTAGCGTTTTCCAGACTGGTTTTTGGTGCACTTGTAAGCTAGATCCGCTGGAAAAACGCTCAAAAGAAGTCACTTGCTCTATTTTTGAAAACCGGTGGAAAACCGGTGAAGAAACTGGAAAGGAGACAAAAAAAAACGTTCTAATGTACACAGCGTTTTCAAACTCCATTGACTAGCATGTTAATCCAACCGGTGGCTAGGATTAACATAAATTGACATAAAACTCAGCGGAAACTGCCGACGGAAAACGCTCAAAAACAGCCCACAAAACCACTGATGTGCACATACCCTAAACAACATCTGGTGATAAATTCATGCACTTTTAGAAACATACTTACTTAGAAAATTGGTGATGTCTATGCTCAATTCTTATTTCACCTAGCTCTATATTCATGAGGGGATCATGATTAATGACAACTAATGCACAGGAAGAGCAAAGTAGGTTTATGGAACTGAGTTTTAATGATTAATCTAATTTGTTGCTATGAGCAACTGGTCGCTATTTGTTTTAGTCTCATTTTTAATAAATCTCTCCCACATGCTAACAAATTAGACTTCAATTCTTGTACCTGATGTTATAGAAACTAATTATAATTCCATTAAATGGTAGCAATGTATTTTACTTTAGAAGTTTGGTTCAGACACTCTTACAGGCCACACTGCTGATGTATTTTTTCTCTTTTGTGATAATCGCTGGCTTTATGACAGTTATGACACTAACAGCAGTACAGCCAAAGGCCTTTTTTGTTGACATACTTGCATGAAATGAGTTTATAACCTTTCTTAATATTCCATTGTTAATAATACTACATGTCCTATGGTCCTTTTGTGTTTTGTTGCTCCTCTTTTATCTGAAAAATGTAAACTAATTGAGTCAATTCTTTGTCTGAATTTGTTTTAGAATGACATGCTATACTTTCTACTCAATAGATGTAATGGAACAATTTTGTCTGAGAGTATGTTTGACACATTCTAGAGGTACATCTGTTCTTATATTTAATTTTGAGAACATTGCTTTTGCATTGGAATATGTGCTAGAATGTGCTTATTCATACTTCCTTTAGACGGACGTCTTTTTGTGTGCATATTTTTTGAATTGATCTGTTGACTACTTTCTGCTTTAAAAAGCAGTACCAAAGAGAGCATAGATGAAAGGGAGAAAAGTGTAAGAAAATTGCAGGAGCATAATAGAACCTCTATTCAAAGATCCTTCTATCAGAGGTTAAAAGAACAGACATTTGCTTCAAATACTTATTTTGCTATTTTCAACTAGAGACCAGAATAATATTCTTTTATGTCATTTCTCATGCCCTAATTTCAAGCATATGCTTATTTAGTATATTTTGCATTTCTTTATATTTGATACACTTGTTTACATATATTTTCAGTCTGTTTTGCTTGCAACAACAACAAACTGTGGTTGACAGCTTTCAGACAGCACTTACATAAGCAATCTTATAAAATATAAACCTTTATTATACATATGGAGCAAACATTTTAAAATAATGTGCATTCATCACAACAACTCATTCCTGGGTGTGTTATGTTTTAGAATCAAGTGTAATTGATTACATTTTTACCAAATATATCTTTACTACTAAAGAAATAACTGGTCCATTTAATCAATCATTTACTGAATAAGTTTTTGGCTATTTCACTAGTACTTTAGAACTCTCCAAGAAATTGCCTACTTATTGTATGATTAAAAAGCATATGCATTTATCAAACAACATAGGAACAAAAAAACAAGTGAATTATGCCAATTGAAAGGATATTTAATTCATTCTTATGAAAAGCATATCATAACTATATATATAGTACATAAGGTATAGATTCAAACAAAATATGACTGAAAGCATATAAACTTGTGCCAAAAGTGAGTATTAGAAGCAAATTTCAAAGCCGTAGACAAAGTATATATAGGATTTACAGAATAACGTTTCTCCAAATACATTGTAAAATAGTTGTACTGCAACAGAAATATAAATAGTGGCACATATAAATGTTATAAAATAAAAACTTACAAGAAATACATCATCTGACCTCTCACTGTAATGACAACACATCGGTGCTCTGTAATCGAGTCAAAGGACTGCTGATGACAGCTGTCATCACGTGTTAGATTGTGCTGTCAGAGTTTCACAGCATGATCTAACTAGTTAACAGGTGCAGGTGGATCTCCAATCCACACGACACCTCTTAAGGCCACATTACACACACAGATATCTGTTCAGATATTGGTCACAGATCTCTGGTTGCAGTGAAATCATGGACACATTGTTACATTTGTACACAGCCACAAAATGGAGCAATGTGTCCATGATTTCACTGCAACCAGAGATCTGTGACCAATATCTGAACAGATATCCGTGTGTGTAACATGGCCTTTAGCTGCACATGTCAATTGATTTGATCAGCCAACATGTGAGGGGAATGATGTGAGCTCAGTGTGTAAGCTTGTATGAAATTCAGGGACACGTCCAATGACGTACTTGTACATCATTTGGTCGAGAAGGGGTTAAATGTATACTTTATTGATTCTTGTTAAAATCATATCATAAAAATTTGTGCACAAACAATATGGATTGAAAGAAAATATGATTGAAAGCAGCGACACTATATGCATAGAATTGGGACAAAAGTGAGTATTAGACAAAAGTTAGTGTATAAGCCATAGGAATAGTACATATGGGATTTACAGAAAAAAAACAGAGAGATGAGGGGAGCGCCATACAGCAAAAACTTACCATCAGTAGCCATAAACAAAATCAACACTGCACTTAGCAGGATGAAGTCAGACCCCCTTATGTGGAGCAAGCCCAGGTGCAGGCAGATAAAATCACCTCTACCAACAACACATGTGGGAGGTGACTTGCCATTGGGCTTGCATAGGACGCTATTCACACTGATACACATGATGTGCAGTGTCTGATAGTTACCCATTGGCCCTGCCACCTGACCAAACGGGTTGCCCAGCATGATACATCCGCACCACTGGATGAACAGCGCCCCAAGGGGCCCAACCGCACCCCGCAAATGATAAAAAAGCGCCATACAGGTATGTTACATTATTTATTATTTTATAGTGTGCGGTAGCAGGGGGCCATACACAGGATAGAAGGAGTCAGTACACTTAGTTTACTGTAATATGCACCAACCCACACCAATGCTCAGTGTCAGCTTCAGCACTGAGAGGTGATGGACAGCGGGATACAGTGAATATTGCAGTAGACTAATGAGCAGGGACAAGTGACCTCTGGCTGCATCTGCAGCCCATGTCAACCTCCTCTAGCCGCTCCAGAACCACTCCCCCTTCAGCACAGTACAGCAGAGACCCACAGCTGTATATTTGGACTATAAGAGGCACCCTCCACAATTAAGGGAAAAAAGTGTTTCTTATGATCTGTAAAATATGGTGATTAAAAGAAAAAATGCATGGACTTTACCGTATTTTTTATCACCAGCCAAGGTAAAACCAGGCAGCTGGATTCTGGGAATCCCAACGTGGTAAGGCCCAAGCATTCTGTGTCCCCCACTTTGAATTGCAGCCCGCATCTACCCCTGAAAATGGTGCATTCTGGCTATTCCAGAGGTTTGGTGGGGGTGGCACGCTGAGTAATAAGGGCTTAATGCTAGCTTTATATTGTCAGCTAGCACTAAGCCCTAAATTCATGGAGTCAGGCCAATATTAGACCCAGCCACCATGAACTTCTAGTAAACATAAAAAAAAACTGAGAAAAATTTTAATCACAAGACATTTAGGGACTCCATCGTTATTAACAAACAAACCTCCCTTTGACATAATCCACAGGGTGTCGTCTTCAGACTGACTTTACTGGCAGTGCAGGGAGATGTGTGATGCCATGATTGGTTAGAGGTAAAAAGAATCCCAGCTATAAGGGTTAGCTGCTGGCTAGTCATAAATTATGTAAACCACTGATTTGAGCGTTGTCCCCTGGATGTGGACCCTTGTCTCCAAATAACTAGGATAGAACGGGGTTTTTCCCAAGCTGCAAAAACTTATGATAGGAAGACAAAAAAAGAAAGATTAAAGAAAGATGAAAGAAAGGAAGGAAAAAGAAAATAGAATTTAAGAGAAAAAGAAAAAATAAGGAAGTGAAACAAAAAGATATTGAATCTTCACCAGGCCTAATTCTGTGATGTATACTTCAATAATCATGTGCCGCGATATTCATTGTTTATTACATTAGTGATGAAGGTGATCACAGGTCCAGTAGTACTGGGCGGTGCAGGTCTCATTCAATTTTTTGATCAGGTTCATTTTTATTGAATTTAATTTAGAAAAATAAAAATGATTTATCATATAAAGCAAGAAAATTCACAAATCATAGATCAAGACACAAAACCGAGATCAATGCTCTAGTAACAACATATTAGAAAAGTCATAATCTCATTCCCCCATACAACATTGCATTGGAGCAAATGATCAACTATAACATAAATTGACATTTGTTACTACTTTAATGCATTTTATCCAATTAGGATGTAAAATTCAACATTCAACAATGCATCCCACCAGTATGAATGTCCCTGAGACGTAACAGGAGCGATTTATATCCAACCTTAATTATAATTATCTATGTCTGTTGCACATTCCTAGTACAATACACTCGAGGGGAGTCCCAGAGTCTCCAACCATGCCTCCCAAATCCTATAGAATTTATTAAGATTATTCTTTTTTAGATAAGCACACCCCTTTCCAATCTTATTAAAATATTTAGTTTGTTTTTGAGTTCCCCAATGGTCGTGGGAGCAGCATCCAAACAGTGATAAGCTAACAGCTTTTAGACTGGTAAAGGACATTAGATATACCAACAGCTACCAGCAGCTCTGGATCCACCTCCTCATCATGTAATTCCAAAATGTACACATATGGCTCTGACCGATCTGTACCCCATATACCTTTTCAATGAGATCCAGAGTGGAGTTCCAGGCATTTTCTATATTATCACATGCCCACATCATGTGGATCAAATCCACATTCTCTTGACCATATCTGGAGTATATACTGTCTTCTCTCAGTCCTATGGTGTGTAGTAGCTTTGGTGTCCTATTGGTCTGTGCAGTAAATATATTTGAGACAGCTTTTGACTTTCAGACACAGACAATCTAGGTATCTGAGCCAATAAGCGGCCTAAAGTACTTCTCCGACTTACCCCAGGCACACAATGAATCTTTGCTTATCCATTTATTCACCATGTTCTTATACAACATAGATATCACCGCTTTAGGGTGGCTTCACACTTGCCTTCCCCACCGCTGCGTATTGCGGCAGGCAAGCGCAAGCCGAGCGCATACACTGCGTGTCCCTATGTTTAACATAGGGACACACGGTGTATGCACGCTAGTGCGCATGGCCATGCGCACACATTGCCCCCATGTGTGATTTGTACGCATGCAGATGCTTGCATACAAATCATACATTCTCATCCACACCATAAATGCAACATGTTGCATTCATGTGTGGACGAGAAAGTATGATTTGAATGCAAGCATCCGCATGCGTACAAATCACACCTGGCGGACAATGGGTGCGCGCCCGAGCGCATACACCGTGTGTCCCCATGTTAAACATAAGGACGCGCGGTGTATACACTCGGATTGCACTCGCCCGCCACAATACGCAGTGGTGGGGAACGCAAGTGAGAAGCCACCCTTAGAGCAGACAGATGTAAGTAAATTGGTAGTAATATAATTATGCTCTAAATTAATAGATGTACTCTGCATTTGATATACCATTGCATGTCTTATCTGCAGGTATTGGAAAAAGAAACTGTGTGGCATATTAAATTCCATCTTAAGTTAGGTAAAACATTTTAGGACTTTATTTTGAAATAATTGAGATATGAGATGTAATCCCCTATTCTTCCTTAGTCTTTTGCATTGCAGATTTTACAATTGTGGTAATTTTTGAATATACCAGATGGGATAATGTTTTGTTAATCCAGAAATTCCCAAAATCTTTTTCCCTCTGTCTCAAACTTTGTATGTCAGGACAGTATTGGATGTGTCCGGCCTCTTTTCCCCTGTGATACTGCTTCTATATTTATATTTGTCCACAATGGGGACCTGTAATTGTAGGGCATCAAAGTTTGGGGGAAGTGGGTCTACAGGCATCAGCGCAGATTTTGTCCATTTATTTGCAATCCAGATAACTCCCCGAATTCCTTAATGATGTTCATCACCGAAACCACTGTACCTCCCTTACAAACCATAAGTCATTTACAGACAAGGAAACCTTTGATTCTAGAGAACCGATTTTGAAACCCTCCACCTTCCCTGACCCTCATAGTAAAACTGCTTGTGGCTCCATCACTATAGCAAACAGGGGAGGATAAAGGGGTCAGCCCTGTCTGGTTCCTCTAGACAGCTCAAAGACCTCCGAGGTGCAACTGTTTACCCGCATGCAAGCCCTCGGTGCAGTGTATAGGAGTCTGACCCAGTTGATGAATCTGGGACCAAGCCCCATCTTTGTTAACACTGCCCATAGAAGCTTTCCCTCCACACTGTTGAAGGCCTTATCTGCATCTAATGACAGGACCACCCTCCCCTCACACACCCCAGGAACTGAGTTGCATTCCAACAACAATCTCCTAATATTATATGGGATAAAACCTCTCTGGTCCTCCTGAATTATTGATGTCATTACTTTGGACACTTTGCAATTAATTTGACGTCAGTTGTTAACAGCAAAATGGGGTGGTATGAATCCGGGAGCATCGGATTCTTTCCTAGCTTTAGTATTATCACAATGATTGCTTCACTCACAGAAGCAGGTAAAATGTCCTGCTTTTCAATTTCTTTGATGACCTGCAATAATTAAAGTAGTATGAACAAAACCTGCATTTTATAGAACTCCTTGGTAGGCTGTCTACTCCTGGAGCTTTATCATTTTGCATCTGGCCCATTGCCTCCTCCCATTCCTCCAGTTCTATATCCCCATTTAATAGCTTTCTTCCCCTCTGTCAACCTTGGCAGGGGAATTTCCACAAGATACTCAGTCACCTCTTCTTCCCAAAATACTGCTGTGGAGGAGTACAGCCTAGTGTAATAGTCACATGGTTCTCTAGTTCCTCATAGTCCTGCACCACCTTTCCTGATTTTGTTCTCAGGCCACTGATATATGATAGTCCCTCCTGTGCCTTAGCTATTGTTGCCAAAAGAGGCCCCACTACCTCCCCCATGAAGAACTTTTGCTTGGTGGAAAATTGCTTGTGAAAGACTAGGGTTATGAACTGCCCCTGAGAGTTCTCAAGAATCTTTTTTGTTATCTTACTAGGACTTATTATTACTTTGTTTTCTGCCTCTATCAGGGTCTTAGTTAATTCTTGGGTATGCTCCATTGTTTTAGCCTTATGGCAGCAAATTTCCCTACTGCATAATCCCCTCACAAAAGCCTTCATGGCATCCCATACTATGAGATCAGGGGCCGACCTTTCTTTAATAGCAAAGAATTCTACAAAATTAGAGTTTAGAGTTCCCTCAACTAGTTGAATCCAAAAAGGACTAGGACACCAGGAGACTCCTGCCATTCTTCCCTGTTCTCCAAACCTGAACTGGACCTGCAGAGGGGAGTGATCCAAGATCCCTCCAGCTAGATACTTGACTTCACATATGACCTTAACTGAGCATTACCAATGGCCAGGTCAATTCTCGAAAGAGATTGATGTGAGCTGAAATAGCAAGATAATTAGCAGGATCGTGGATTCCTACTCCTTTTCACCCAACTTTTTTGGCAGAGAAGTGGGAGAGGCCCCTCAGGTAATCTACCAGAATGCATCTTATCCAAGTACGAGTGTAGAAAGTTATTGAAATCTCCTAATAATAAAGTGGTGACTGCCGAGAGAGACCCAATAAAAGATAGGATCCTTTTCAGCAGTTCACTCGAATATGGAGGGGGTTTGTATATTGTGACTATGATGCATTTTATACACTGTGTGCAGAATTATTAGGCAAATTGTATTGTAGAGGATTATTTTTATTACTAGCTGTGAGCCCGATTCTAAAGAATCGGGAGTCTAGAATCTGTATATAATATTTTTAAGAGTTGTATATAATAGACTTAAACACCAGATATATGACTAAGTAGGCAATGTAGGCAAAACTGTGAGGGTAGCAATATAGTGGAGGTGTAGAAAGAGTTAATGTCCGACTAACAGGACTATAACAGAGTAGGAACTTATAATGATATCAAAAATGGTATTGAAGGAGTTAATGTCCCACAGGCACTCCCACAACAGAGTCAGCGCTGTAAATTATATCCAAAATGGTGTTCAAGGGGTTAATGTAGCAGTGGCAGTAGTTATAAACACTACCAAATATGCAGTTAATGCTGAACTGGTATATAATGGGTTAATTTCGCAGTGTGATTACAACTATACACTGTGTAATAGAAATAACAGCAATAATGAAATATAAGGGGTTAATGTTCCTACTGGGAGTAGTAATAGAGACTACAAAGTATGGAGTTAAGGGAGAAATGGTATAGAAGGGGTTAACTTTGTAGTGACAGTACAACTACACAGTGTGTTATAGAAATTACAGAAAAAACGGAATGTAAGGGGTTAATGCTGCTACTGTCATGAGTATAATGAGAGAAGCGCCTCACTGGTCATTGAGATACATGGAGGAGTTTGAGTTTGAAATTTAGTGGTGTAAGTGAGGCGCGAAGGTCATTGGTCGCTGTGTGCTGGCGCCGACCAATGAGCTTCGCGCCTCACTTACAGCGGTAAATTTGAAACTCAAAGTCCTCGATGTATCTGAATAGGAAGGGAGGCGCAAAGCTGATTGGTCGGTGTGTGCTGTGGCCGACCAATGAGCTTGGCACCTCACTTACAGGAGAGAGGGAGAGGGATTTACTAATAGGGGAGTGCGGTGAAATTAATTGTGTGTATAGAGGTGGCTCAGTGGTTAGCACTGCGCGGTGGCTGAGTGGTTAGCACAGCGCGGTGGGTCAGTGCTTAGCACTGCGGGGTGGCTGAGTGGTTTCACTGGGTGGTGGCATAGTGGTTAGCACTGCGTGGTGGCTCAGTGGTTAGCAGTGAGTGCGGTGGCTCAGTGGTTAGCAGCGAGTGTGGTGGCTCAGTGGTTAGCAGTGACTGCGGTGAGATTGGTCAGCGCAGCGTCGTGGGCAGAGTGGTCAGCGCAGCGGCGTGGGCAGAGTGGTCAGTGCAGCGGCGTGGGCAGAGTGGTCAGCACAGCGCCGTGGGCAGAGTGGTCAGCATAGTGCCATGGGCAGAGTGGTCAGCGCAGCGCCGTGGGCAGAGTGGTCAGCAGACACGTACACACACACATACACACACTTTGCTATACTTACCACCGGGCCTGCGTGTTCCGCGGCACGTGGATCCGGAGTCGAAATGTCGCCGCCCCGGACGACTGGATCGAATATTGGGTCTGGGAAGTCTGGGGAGACTTCCCGGATGCCATCTTGGAGAAAGTATGTTGGCGGCCGCGGACGACTGGATCCAATATGTCCGGGAAGTTTGGCGAGACTTCTTGGACGCTATATTGGATCCAGTAGTTGGGGGGCGGCGAGATGTCGACTGAGGATCCAGGCGGCGGACGCAGGGGCAGTGGTAAGTATAGCGTAGTGTGTGTGTGTGTTTTGTGTGTGTGTGTATGTGTATGTGTGTGTAGAAAGTGAGGGAAGTGCGGACAAAGTGACGGAAGTGCGGACAAAGTGACGGAAGTGCGGACAAAGTGACGGAAGTGGCTACATACACACACATATATACACATACTGTACATTGCATATGGAGGGGTGAGGAGAGGTGCGGTTGGAGGGGTGAGGAGAGGTGCGGATGGAGGAGTGAGGAGAGGTGCGGCTGGAGGAGTGAGGAGAGGTGCGGCTGGAGGAGTGAGGAGAGGTGCGGATGGAGGGGTGAGGAGAGGTGGCGCTGGAGGGGTGAGGGGAGGTGGCGCTGGAGGAGTGAGGAGAGGTCCGGCTGGAGGGGTGAGGAGAGAGGAGGCTGGAGCGGCGACATCACCGCTCGGTACACCTGTCCTCCTCTAGGCTGCACACCTCTCTGTCTTCTTTCAGGCTGCACACCAGCTGGCTCCGTATCCTCAGGGCTACTTGGCCTACTGCTGGCGGTCCGACACAGGGCTTACCCCCGGAGGCTCGGGGCAGTCTAGGAGCGGAGGGTGATCCGTGCGGCCGCCATTTCGCTGAGAGCTATCAACAGCCCCGGGCACCGGAAGTGAGGGGGAGGAACTTGCACCTGTGAAACTGGCGGGAGCGAGCGCGAGGCACTATGGTATATGGTGGTACATTAAATGACATGTATAGCAATGCTATGGTATATGGGGGTACATTACAGTACATGTATATCAGCACTATAGTATATGGCGGTACATTACATGTATAGCAGCGCTATAGTATATGGCGGTACATTACAGTACATGTATAGCAGCACTATAGTATATGGCGGTACATTAGAGTACATGTATAGCAGCACTATAGTATATGGCAGTACATGACGCTGGGAAGGTCGATTCTTGTGACCTAACCACTAACATTTTTCTTACCTCTCTACAGACGTTCCCCCCAAACTTCCCCCAAGAATAAAAGGTCAGACAACAATCCAATTTTCTTGGATAAAAATGGCCACGGCAGCCAATTTATTTATAAGAAAAACATATAAATACCACAATTGGTGAGGTCCTCGAAGCTACCAAAATCTGGTGATTTTCCCCATGACATTGCCCCTCCCCTCCCTTACCCCTAGCCGTGTTCACTGGCTCAGGAGCACCGTGAAACTGAGGGAAGAGGTTGTCCTCCAATACCGTTATGATGAACCCGACGTTCCATCGCCGGGTATCACCCAAAATTTTCACCAAGATGAACCCGACGTTCCATCGCCGGGTATCACCCAAATCTCACCAGACCATTCTCAAATATCCATCCAATAAGGGGGATCCCTGTATTTAATGAATCCCCAATCCCGACTTTATAACCAACTTCGAGGACTCACCAACACTTCAAAAGCATTAAGAAAAACTGAATTTAGAAAAGAAACCTTCGACTCACAAAGAGTCATCCTACAGCACTCAGGAGAGGAAAAACCCCCTGTGGAGGAAACCTCTAGGGAACCATGGCTGACGGATTGCCCTTCCCTTGGGCTTAGAAGGTGAATTTCAACATTAAATCTTCATAGCAAAGGTATAAACCAACATGGTAGCGCCGCCGATGATCGCCACTGGCCGCTGTGACCCGGAATTTCTTCTCTTTAGGGGCGGGCGGGGTGGGACTTTTCTGTCCATTGATCCGAGGACAAAGAGGACCCTCAAGCTTGGTCATTCCTATTTATGCTTCCCCCCCCACCCCACCCCATGAATCCCCACCTATATCTATGTCATTTCCTCCCTACCTTCAGACCACTACCCTTTGGATCACCTTTCATCCCACTCCCTACTGTCCCCCCTATCTTCCCACATGGTCACTCCTCCCTCCCATCGTCATGTCAGGCTCCCACCACCACTCTGTGGAGTGTACACCTGAGACTTGACGCTGGGAAGGTCGATTCTTGTGACCTAAACACTAACATTTTTCTTACCTCTCTACGGACGTTCCCCCCAAACTTCCCCCAAGAATAAAAGGTCAGACAACAATCCAATTTTCTTGGATAAAAATGGCCACGGCAGCCAATTTATTTATAAGAAAAACATATAAATACCACAATTGGTGAGGTCCTCGAAGCTACCAAAATCTGGTGATTTTCCCCATGACATTGCCCCTCCCCTCCCTTACCCCTAGCCGTGTTCACTGGCTCAGGAGCACCGTGAAACTGAGGGAAGAGGTTGTCCTCCAATACCGTTATGATGAACCCGACGTTCCATCGCCGGGTATCACCCAAAATTTTCACCAAGATGAACCCGACGTTCCATCGCCGGGTATCACCCAAATCTCACCAGACCATTCTCAAATATCCATCCAATAAGGGGGATCCCCGTATTTAATGAATCCCCAATCCCGACTTTATAACCAACTTCGAGGACTCACCAACGCCACACCGAGAGCACCTTGACCACCTCAAGTGCTCGAGACCCCACCATCCAGCCTGCTGTGGCCCTTTCTATCTCCTCTTGTACCTCAGCGTCCATAAATCTGTTCCCCCACCTTAAAATGCACTTGGTTTGCTAACCACATTCCTCGTCCGTACCCTCTAGATCTGAGTGTCGTACTGCTACACCCCATTCCCAACTACAAATTTGGATACCACCTTGTTCACCTTAATCCATGCCTTGTTACTTTGTATTTATTATCCCAAGTGCAGAACTAAAATATCTGGGGCTCTCTCCAGATTTACAGCCCTGTGAACCTCTTTTAATACTCGACTCCAGGCCATAACCCTAAAACCAGTTATCAGATTAGCGCTGTGTCTCCTGAGAAACCCAGCAGTATCCCGTCCGTCCATCCATCTGTCTGCAATGCTCCCCAATTGACATAGGAATGGCCTAGAATCCAGACTAAAAGTGGGACCCGTCCTGTAATGAAACAAACAAAAGTTAGTGCATAAAGAATAATCATATTCTCTGAAGCCCTGAGGTCTGATAAAAGACCGTTACCGCCAGGACTCCCACCGGCCAATCCTTTGCACAATGTTTGGACCCACCACAGCTGCCTCTCTTGCAGCCTCAATACGAATTGGATGCCCCATATAAACTTGTGTGGATCCAAGCCAGCCACTTCTAGGAATTTTTGAAACACTGTGATAACTTTTCTGTCCATTGATCTGAGGACAAAGAGGACCCTCAAGCTTGGTCATTCCTATTTATGCTCCCCCCCCCACCCCACCCCATGAATCCCCACCTATATCTATGTCATTTCCTCCCTACCTTCAGACCACTACCCTTTGGATCACCTTTCATCCCACTCCCTACTGTCCCCCCTATCTTCCCACATGGTCACTCCTCCCTCCCATCGTCATGTCAGGCTCCCACCACCACTCTGTGGAGTGTACACCTGAGACTTTACAGTACGTGTATAGCAGCACTATAGTATAATGCGGTACATTAGAGCACATGTATAGCAGCACGATGGTATATGGCGGTACATTACAGTAGATGTATATCAGCACTATAGTATATGGCAGTACATTAGATGTATAGCAGCGGTATAGTATATGGCGGTACATTACAGTACATGTATAGCAGCACTATAGTATATGGGGGTGCATTAGAGTAGATGTATAGCAGCACTATAGTATATGGCGGTACATTACAGTATGTGTATAGCAGCACTATAGTATATGGCGGTGCATTACAGCACATGTATAGCAGCACGATGGTATATGGCGGTACATTACAGTACATGTATAGCAGCACTATGGTATATGGCGATACTGCTTCTCCACAGTAAAAATAAAAAAATCCTCAGTGAGGATACTCACCTGGCCGGCGGCTCGCTCCACCTCCATCTTCTAGGTAGTACAGGCGTTTAGGACCTGTGGTTGCCTGGGAAACCGATCAGCTGATCGGTCACATGAGCGCTAACTGCCAGGGGGCAGGATGGAGTAGGGGGTCAGGATGGTGAGGGGGGGTGGGGGGGCAGGATTGTGTCGGGGGGCAGGATGGCAGGTGGGCAGGATGGAGCCGGGGGGCGGGGCAGGATGGAGGCGGAGGGGGGGGGCAGGATGGAGGCGGAGGGGGGGGGCAGGATGGAGGCGGAGGGGGGGGCAGGATGGAGGCGGAGGGGGGCAGGATGAAGCCGGAGCAGGATGGAGGCAGAGGGGGGGCATGATGGAGGCAGAGGGGGGGCAAGAACAGGGGGGGGCAGGATGGAGGGAGCGGGAAGGATGGAGGCGGAGAAGGATGGTGGTTGGGGGGTAGGGTTGGATAGTGGGGAGCGGGACAGGATGGAGTGAGCGGGGCAGGATGGAGCCGGAGGAGCAGGATGGTGGCGGGGGGGGCAGGATGGAGTGAGCAGGGCAGGATGGAGCGAGCGAGGCAGGATGGAGCCGGAGGAGCAAGATTGGGGGGGGGGGCAGGATGGAGCGAGCACACTTGCAGACACATGCATCATGTATACAGCACACCTGGACGCACATGCATCATGCACACAGCATACCTTCAAGCACATGTATCATGCACACAGCGGACAGCTCTTTAAGTTGGCGCTCATGTATCATGCACACAGCAGACGTGCACACACATGTGTCATGCACACCTGCACACACATGCATCATGCACACGGCACACACGCATCATGCACACAGCACACACATGTATCATGCACACAGCACACATATATCATGCAGACGGCACACCTATGCATCATGCACACCTGCAGACACATGCATCATGCAGACAGCACACACATGCATCATGCACACAGGTGTTGAACGTTGCGCTCATGTATCATGCAGACAGCACACCTGCACACACGTGTCATGCAGACCTGCACATACATGCATCATGCACACAGCACCCCTGCACACACATGCATCATGCACACAGCAGACCTGCACACACATGTATCATGCACACAGCACACACATGTATAATGCACAGAGCACACCTGCACACACATGCATCACACATGATGCATGTGTGTGCATGATGCATGTGTGTGCTGTGTGCATGATGCGTGTGTGTGGTGTGTGCATGATATCTGTGTGTGCAGGTGGCCATGATGCATGTGTGTGCAGGTGTGCATTATACATGTGTGTGCTGTGTGCATGATACATGTGTGTGCTGTATGCATGATGCATGTGTGTAGTGTGTGCATGATACATGTGTGTGCTGTGTGCATGATACATGTGTGTGCTGTGTGCATGATACATGTGTGTGCTGTATGCATAATGCATATGTGTGCTGTGTGCATGATGCATGTGTGTTCTGTATGCATGATGCATGTGTGTGGTGTGTGCATGATGCATGTGTGTGCTGTGTGCATGATACGTGTATGTGCAGGTGGGCATGATGCATGTGTGTGCTGTGTGCATGATACATGTGTGTGCAGGTCTGCTGTGTGCATGATGCATGTGTGTGCAGGGGTGCTGTGTGCATGATGCATGTATGTGCAGGTGTACATGACACGTGTGTGCAGGTGTGCTGTCTGCATGATACATGAGCGGCACGTTAAAGACCTGTGTGCATGATGCATGTGTGTGCTGTCTGCATGATGCATGTGTGTGCAGGTGTGCTGTGTGGATGATGCATAGGTTGTGCTGTGTGCACGATGTATGTGTGCTGTGTGCATGATACATGTGTGTGCTGTGTGCATGATGCGTGTGTTCCATGTGCATGATGCATGTGTGTGGAGGTGTGCATGATACATGTGTGTGCACATCTGCTGTGTGCATGATACATGAGCGCCAACTTAAAGAGCTGTCTGCTGTGTGCATGATACATGTGTGTGCTGTATGGATGAAGCATGTGTGTGGTGTGTGCATGATACATGTGTGTGCTGTGTGCATGATGCATGTGTGTGCTGTGTGCATGATACATGTGTGTGCTGTATGCATGATGCATGTGTGTGCTGTGTGCATGATACATGTGTGTGCTGTATGCATGTGCGTGCTGTGTGCATGATACATGTGTGTGCTGTGTGCATGATGCATGTGTGTGCTGTGTGCATGATGCATGTGTGTGCTGTGTGCATGATACATGTGTGTGCTGTATGCATGATGCATGTGATCATGTATGTGTGCTGTGTGCATGATACATGTGTGTGCTGTGTGCATGATGCATGTGTTCCATGTGCATGATGCATGTGTGTGCAGGTGTGCTCTGTGCATTATACATGTGTGTGCTGTGTGCATGATACATGTGTGTGCTGTATGCATGATGCATGTGTGTGCTGTATGCATGATACATGTGTGTGCTGTATGCATGATGCATGTGTGTGCTGTATGCACGATGCATGTGATGATGTATGTGTGGTGTGTGCATGATACATGTGTGTGCTGTATGCATGATGCATGTGTGTGCTGTATGCATGATACATGTGTGTGCTGTATGCATGATGCATGTGTGTGCTGTGTGCATGATGCATGTGTGTGGAGGTGTGCATGATACATGCGTGTGCACATCTGCTGTGTGCATGATACATGAGCGCCAACTTAAAGAGCTGTCTGTGTGTGCATGATACATGTGTGTGCTGTATGGATGAAGCATGTGTGTGTTGTGTGCATGATGCATGTGTGTGCTGTGTGCATGATACATGTGTATGGTGTATGCATGATGCATGTGTGTGCTGTATGCATGAAGCATGTGTGCATGATGCATGTGTGTGCTGTGTGCATGATACATGTGTGTGCTGTATGCATGATGCATGTGATGATGTATGTGTGGTGTGTGCATGATACATGTGTGTGCTGTATGCATGATGCATGTGTGTGCTGTATGCATGATACATGTGTGTGCTGTATCCATGATGCATGTGTGTGCTGTGTGCATGATGCATGTGTGTGTGCTGTGTGCATGATACATGTGTGTGCTGTATGCATGTGCGTGCTGTGTGCATGATACATGTGTGTGCTGTGTGCATGAAGCATGTGTGTGCTGTGTGCATGATACATGTGTGTGCTGTATGCATGAAGCATGTGTGCTGTATGCATGAAGCATGTGTGTGCTGTGTGCATGATGCATGTGTGTGCTGTGTGCATGATACATGTGTGTGGTGTATGCATGAAGCATGTGTGTGCTGTGTGCATGATGCATGTGTGTGCTGTATGCATGAAGCATATGTGCTGTATGCATGAAGCATGTGTGTGCTGTGTGCATGATGCATGTGTGTGCTGTGTGCATGATACATGTGTGTGGTGTATGCATGATGCATGTGTGTGCTGTATGCATGAAGCATGTGTGCATGATGCATGTGTGTGCTGTGTGCATGATACATGTGTGTGCTGTATGCATGATGCATGTGATGATGTATGTGTGGTGTGTGCATGATACATGTGTGTGCTGTATGCATGATGCATGTGTGTGCTGTATGCATGATACATGTGTGTGCTGTATGCATGATGCATGTGTGTGCTGTGTGCATGATGCATGTGTGTGCTGTGTGCATGATACATGTGTGTGCTGTATGCATGTGCGTGCTGTGTGCATGATACATGTGTGTGCTGTGTGCATGAAGCATGTGTGTGCTGTGTGCATGATGCATGTGTGTGCTGTATGCATGAAGCATGTGTGCTGTATGCATGAAGCATGTGTGTGGTGTATGCATGATGCATGTGTGTGCTGTGTGCATGATACATGTGTGTGGTGTATGCATGAAGCATGTGTGTGCTGTGTGCATGATGCATGTGTGTGCTGTGTGCAGGAGCCGGGAGGAGGCGGGGGGGGAGCGCGTGCTGGAGACAGGAGGGCCGGGGGGGAGCGCGGGCAGGAGACAGGAGGACCGGGGGGGAGAGCGGGCAGGAGACAGGAGGGAGCGCGGGCAGGAGACAGGAGGACCCGGGGGTAGGGGAGAGAGAGAGTGTCCCGGATATTGTAAGTGAAGCAGACTCGCAAAGCCATTGCGAGTGAGGCTTTGCGAGTAACTGGAGGGTAATGTGTGCAGACTCGCAAAGCCATTGCGAGTTAGGCTTAGCGAGTAACTGGAGGGTACTGTGTGCAGACTCGCAAAGCCATTGCGAGTTAGGCTTTGGGAGGCAGCCACGTTCACGACGACGGAAGTAGGGCCGAATATGACGGAAGTGGCTTAAGGTAATTATATATTAGATTGATCAGCAGTTATGTTCTTAATCAACCCAAAAGACTCAAATATCAAAGCTTAATATTTTTGGAAGTTGGAGTGGGTTTGTTTTTTTTAGATTTGGCTATCTTAGAAGGATATCTGTTTGTGCAGGTAACTATTACTGTGCAGAATTATTAGGCAACTTAATAAAATCCTAATATATTCCCATCTCACTTGTTTATTTTCACCAGGTAAACCAATATAACTGCACAAAATGTAGAAATAAATTTTTCTGACATCCAGAAACAAAACATTAGTGACCAATATAGCCACCTTTCTTTATCATGACACTTAACATCCTTCCATCCATAGATAGATTCTGTCAGTTGCTTAATCTGTTTACGATCAACATTGCGTGCAGCAGCCACCACAGCCTCCCAAATACTGTTTCGAGAGGTGTACTTTTTTCCCTCCTGCAGATCTCACATTTTAGGAGGGACCACAGGTTCTCTATGGGGTTCAGATAAGGTGAACAAGGGGGCCATGTCATTATTTTTTCTTCTTTTAGACCTTTACTGGCCAGCCATACTCTGGAGTAGTTGGATGCATGTGATGGAGCATTGTCCTGCATGAAAATCAGGTTTTTCTTGAACGATACCGACTTCTTCCTGTACCACTGCTTGAAGAAGTTGTCTTCCAGAAACTGGCAATAGGTCTGGGAGTTGAGCTTTACTCCATTCTCAACCCAAAAAGGTCCCACAAGTTCATCTTTGATGATACCAGCCCATACCAGTACCCCACCACCACCTTGCTGGCGTCTGAGTTGGAGTGGAGCTCTCTGCCCTTTACTGATCCACTCTCTGGCCCATCCATCTGGCTCATCAGTCCATAAAACCTTTGAAAAATCAGTCTTAAGATATTTCTTGGCCCAGTCTTGATGTTTTATCTTGTGTTTCTTGATCAAAGGTGGTTGTTTTTCAGCATGTCTTACCTTGACCTCGTCCCTGAGTATGGCACACCTTGTGGTTTTTGATACTCCAGTAACATTGCATCTCTGAAATATTGCAAAAACTGGAGGCAAATGGTATCTTGGCAGCTTCACGCTTAATTTTCCTCAATTCATGAGCAGTTATTTTGCGCCTTTTTTGCCCAACACGCTTCTTGTGACCCTGTTTGCTATTTGCCATGAAATGCTTGATTGTTCGGTGATCACGCTTCAAACATTTGGCAATTTCAAGACTGCTGCATCCCTCTGCAAGACATCTCGCAATTTTGGACTTTTCAGAGCCTGTCAAATCTCTCTTCTGACCCATTTACCCAAAGGAAAGGAAGTTGCCTACTAATTAAGCACACCTTATATAGGGTGTTGATGTCATTACACCACACCCCTCCTCATTACAGAGATGCACATCACCTGATTTACTTAATTGGCAGTTGGCTCTCAAGCCTATACAGCTTAGAGTAGGACAACATGGATAAAAAGTATCATGTGATCAAAATACTCATTTGCCTAATAATTCTGCACACATTGTATGGTAGATTGTGCAGTGTAAACCCATGCTGACACTGTGTCCAAAATGCTGTAAGTACGGATCGTGAGTACACACGCTAAGGGTGCCAAAACTTTCTGCCATGACTATGACTTGTTGAAAAAAAAAAAGTTTGTATTCTTCTGTAACTTGCAATACAATTAATTCACCTAAGTGAACAATACAGCCGCAATCTAAAATTAAATTGCTTCTATAAAAAAACACAATGCTGTAAACATATTAGAAATCTAACAATTTTTATATTGGGAATTTATTTCTTACAACTTAAATTAATAATTAACATATAAAATTTGAGTTAATAAATAAAGTTAATAAAATAAGAGTTAATCAGATTATTGATCCTACTTACAAAGCTGGGAAATTTAGACTACTAATTTGCATCTCTTTAGCTATGAATTATGGATGTATTTTTCTGTGGTCCATTTTACAGTAGATAAGTACACAAGAACTTTAGTATAAAAAGTAGTAAGCATCGGTGCTTTTTAAAATGCATAGTAAAAATAAAAGAAAAACTACATTGTTTAGTTTATTTCATTAGGCTGTAAAAGAAACCTTAATTAGTAAGTACTGAAAGCAAGATCAAGCAACCATTTGTTTTCCTTTTCTGTTTTTTTCCTTAGTATATTGCAGAGAAACACAATCATATTCGTGGCACCCCAGAGTCTGGTTGCCACAATGGCATTGCCTCCCTCGGGGGGTGATGTCATGCTTAGAAGCAAGGAGAAAGCAGGGGTATCCACACCAGGTAAGCCCACAACATGCAACACTTTTCCTAACTCCAGCCCAGTAGGGGGAGATCTGAAAACCGAGTTCAGGGGTTAGTCAGTTCAGTTCCTAGGAGGACTGTGAAGACGTCCTGTGGACTAGAGCAATGTAAGACTCATCCCAGGACAGAGACTAGCAACCTTGGTCTGACCCTGCTACAACCAGTAAAGGTAAAGGAGACTATGAACTGTGTGTCTGTTGGCTATTTCACGCCCTCACTCCTGCACCCCAACGGCCTACCACCACCATAGACTATACCGGTTGCCCTGGGGAACCGCTCCACCTGTGGGGATCGAGCCCACCATAGCTGAAATCCCATAATCCCCCAGGGTCCCACACCGCAGCGTTGGCGCCAATAGCCGAACATAACAAGTAACATCACAACCACCATCCCAGAACATTTATTCTGACACCCAGGTCACGGAGCCAGGTCTCGAACTCTGTGACTCCCCCAGATGTAGCAAAGCCCAGTTCTGAGTACTCCACTGCCCTGGGGGCACATCATTTTCATGGCAAAAATAAAATTGTATATACTCTCTAAGTAATGGAAAAAAGTATATTTGTAGACTTGTGTAGGCAGTACCTTTTAGGAGACCACATGTTGAGTTATGCAGGCCAAGACCAGATGGTGGTTCAGACTGAGATGAAGATAACAGTTAAATTTAAACAACAGTTCTTTACTTAACAATTTTCACAGTTCTTCAGTCACAGCTTCACTTATGAGATAGCAAGCACATGACTTATGTATAGTTTCAGTTCCACATTATAATATCAGACATTTTTCTAGTTCCCACTGGGTTGTTCCTGATCCTTTCTGGTGCTTTGCGTTGCAGCACAACACAACAGAATAGTTTATGATGGTCACCTTCTCTTACAGTGGGTCCATGTTTCTTCTCATCATAGTGAAGGGGGACAGGGGTTCTGATCGCAAAAGCAAGAATAGAGCAATAGGCTCACAGAGACTTCCTTGTGAAGGAGAGAGGGTGTAGGGTATTTGCCATAGTGTCAGTTGAGAGTATTCCTCTTGTAAACGCTTAGAGAAGTTTCGCCCAGGAAGAAACCAGAAGTTTGCATACATTATATAAAAAAAAAATATGCATGTTTTTCTCACCATCTGACATGGAATCAGAACAAATCTTGCTCGTTTTAGGTCAATTAGGAATAGCATAATTATTTATATTTGCCACAAGCCATAATAATAATAGAGAAATAATGTTTTAAGGTACTTTTATTAGTCAAAAGCTTACAGATATTTTATTAGTATTTAGTACCAATGCCCTTAAACTGTATGACTTGGGTCAATTATTTTAATAATGTTTTCACAAGCTTTTTACAATAGTTGGTACAAATTTGGGCCCATCCCTCCTCACAAAACTGGTGTAACTGAGCCATGTTTGTAGGTCGCTTTGCTTGCACCTGCCTTTTCAACTGTGCCCATAAATTTTCAATAGGATTGAGATCAAGACTTTATGATGGCCACTCCAAAACATTACAAAGTATTCACTGATCTCAGGGAGACCAGTTCAAGAAAACACTGCGGGCAGCCGGCTAAAGCGCTCAACACAGTGAATTCCTAGGCCCGTTGCCCCTGGGAATTTTGAATATGCAAATGGAGTCTGTGGAGCCTCGTTTAGGAATCTCAACACAGGACTAGGTCCTTCCCTGGAGGATCTTCCTCCAGGGAAGGACCTAGCCATGATAACCACCATATTAAGTGGCCCTTTGAGTCAATATCCAGCTCTTTACAAGCTTACTAGAAAAAAATACTCTGCAGCACTCAGCTACTACCAATGATGTACATATGCTAACAAGTTATATATATATATGAGAAAAAAGTTTAAAACTTGACTGCAGGTGATCTACGGTTGAGATGGAGTCTGCCCACTGAGAGGTGGGGGGGTGGACAAGGAGGATAGGGATATCAGCGTAGGACTCATCGGACCTGAAGTCACTTTGTCGCAGTCGATGAGCAAACAGACATTGGCCAATGTATGTACCAAGAACTTCAGAAATAAAAAGATAAGATTTTGAGTTTTTTGAAAAAAACGTAAGTTTTAAACTTTTTTTTCATATATATATATAGCTTGTTAGCATATGTACATCATTGGTAGTAGCTGAGTGCTGCAGAGTATTTTTTTCTAGTTATTTGATCCAGCAGCCCTGCTGGCACCGGTTCACATTAGTCTGTGAGTGCTTTGCAGTTTTTTTTTTCTGTTTTGTATCTTATGGAGTTGCTGGCTCCATGCTGCAATTTGCACCCTTATGGTACCTTTACACGCCGCGACGGCAGGCTGGATACATCCCGCTACAGGCTACAAATGTAGCTTGTAGCGCCAATGTAGCCCGTCGTAGCGGCGTCTGAAGACGTGACGATACAGCCGGCAACAGATACATCTGTTTCCTAGCTCTGCTCGAAAACTGATGGCTACAACGCCGATGGTAGCGAGCTGTATCGGCGTGTAAAGAAGCAACGGAAGGGAACTCGGGACAGCCTGCGATGTAGCTGCAATGTAGCTAAGGCATCACCTAGGCTCCGTGTTACCGCGCCCCATGTGCGATCATTGGTGGAAGATGGTGCGGTCCGATTGGTTGTCGGCGCACAGGGCGGCATATTTAAGGAGCTGACGAGTCACACTACACAATCGCTCGAGTGTCATGTATTAATCAGCCTCCTGCGATGCCTGGCCAATCATGGTATTATTGATTTGTCCTATCAGCGTACGGACGTCTCCTAATCCACAATTGTAGCACGCCTATGTGCTGTCCCTGCTGCACCAGGTACGCCCATAGTAGCTGGTTGTAGCGGTGTGTAAATGAGCTACAGCTGGCTACTTGAGACACCCGGCGATGTAGCTAGCTATAGATGTAGCGTGGCGTAGCGCATCTTGTCGCGGCGTGTAAAGGTGATGCGTTGACCGTTTGTAACCGTTTGAGCGTGCTCGTGCACGTGAAGTAGCGGGATGTATCCAGCCTGCCGTCGCGGCGTGTAAAGGTACCATTATTGACTGCAGGTGATCTAGGGTTGAGATGGAGTCTGCCCACTGAGAGGTGGGGGGGTGGACAAGGAGGATAGGGATATCAGCGTAGGACTTATCGGACCTGAAGTCACTTTGTCGCAGTTGATGAGCAAACAGACATTGGCCAATGTATGTACTAAGAACTTCAGAAATAAAAAGATAAGATTTAGAGTTTTTTGAAAAAACGTCAGTTTTAAACTTTTTTCTCATATATATATATAGCTTGTTAGCATATGTACATCATTGGTTGCTGCAGAGTATTTTTTTCTAGTTATTTGATCCAGCAGCCCTGCTGGCACCGGTTCACATTAGTCTGTGAGTGCTGTGCATTTTTTTTTCTTTTCTGTTTTTTTTCTGTTTTTTTGTGTTTTTTGTTTTTTTTCTTTTTTTTCTGTTTTTTTCTTCTGGATTTTTTTTCTGTTTTTTTTCTGTCTTTACAAGCTTAAAGATATGACAAGGGAATACCAAGGCCAGGTATCCATCCACAGACAGCTGTTTCGGGGTGTTGCCCCTCATCAGTGTGGAGTAGGATTCTGTGTCCTGTGTTGAGACTCCTAAACGAGGCTCCACAGACTCTATTTGCATACTCCAAAACATTGACTTTGTTATCCTAAAGCCCTTTTGTAACCAGTTTGGCAGGATGCTTTTTGTCATTGTCCATTTGGAAGACCCATTTCCAGCCAAGCTTTAACTTCCTTTCTGATGTCTTGAGATTAGGGATGGGCGAATCTACTCGCTAGGACTCGTTACTCGGCGAGTAGTAAGGGACTCGCAGGACTCGGTACTCTGCGAGTTTCCCAGCGATTACTCACACAGCAACGAGTCCAATGCAAATCAATGGCAATCCTAGTTTTGTCAGAGACTCTAGGAACTAGATTGCCATTGACTTGCATTGGTCTCATTACTGTGCAAGTAATCGCAGGGAAACTCGCAAAGTAACTGCTGTTACTTTGCGAGCTGAGTCCGGCTGTCTGCTCTGTGCAGGCTGCCGCAGCTCCAGGGTCCTAGAGCCCGCCTGCTCACAGAGATGATGTAGCAGAGCTGCGATTGTTCTCAGTCTGCTCATTCCCTGTGCATAGACATCTATATCTATGCACAGGGGATGTAGCAGAGAGGACATCGCGTTTTGGACTACGTCGGACGGAAGAGGATTTTTTATTTCTAATAAAAAATTTTCTCTGTGTTGTGTTTTTTTAACCCTTTATTGGAGATTCTTAGTGGCCGGGTCAAACGTGGCCTGACATTAAGAATCTCGGGCTTAATACCAGCTTGTATAACAAAGCTGGTATTAACCCCTTTATTACCCAGCGTGCCACCAGGGCCGCTGGAAGAGCGGGGTTCAGCGCCAGAGGATGGCGCTTCAATGAACGCGCCATCTTCTGGGGCGGCTGCGGGCTGCAATTTGCAACGGGGGGTGCCCAGAAAGCTTGGGCATCCCTGCGCTGCGGATTCCAGCCCCCAGCTGCTTAGCTGTACCTGGCTAGACATAGAAATTGCGCGGAGCCCCACGCATTTTTTTTTTATTATTTCATGAAATTCATGAAATAATTAAAAAAAAGGGCTCCCCTATATTCTTGTGTCCAGCCAGGTACAAATAGGCACCTGGGGGTTGGGGGCAGCCCGTCGCTGCCTGCTGGATCCAGCTGGTTCCAGAAATACGGCGAAGCCCACGTGAAATTTTTTTCTGACAAATCCATAAAACAATGTAAATAAAAGGGACTGCATCTTTATTAAGCCCTGGACCATGGGCGAGGGGTTAATAAAAATGCAGTCCCTTTTTTAGGATTGTTTTATTGATTTTTCAGAAAAAAAATTACATGGGCTTCGCCGTATTTCTGGAACCAGCCGGATCCAGCAGGCAGCGACGGGCTGCCCCCATCCCCCAGGTGCCTATGTGTACCTGGCCAGACACAAGAATATAGGGAAGCCCTTTTTTTTTATTATTTCATGAATTTCATGAAATAATAAAAAAAAATGCGAGGGGCTCCGCGCAATTTCTATGTCTAGCCAGGTACAGCTAAGCAGCTGGGGGCTGGAATCCGCAGCGCAGAGATGCCCAAGCTTTCTGGGCACCGCCCGCTGCAAATTGCAGCCCGCAGCCGCCCCAGAAGATGGCACGTTCATTGAAGCGCCATCTTCTGGCGCTGAACCCCGCTCTTCCAGCGGCCCTGGTGGCGGTGGCATGCTGGGTAATAAAGAGGTTAGGGCCAGCTTTGTATTATCAGCTGGCCCTAAGCCCGAAATTTATGGCGGTCACGCCAATATTAGACATAACCGCCATGAATTTCTATTAAATTGTTTTAAAAAAAACACAACACAGAGAAAATTTTTTATTAGAAATAAAAAAAAAGCCATTAGGGACTCCATCTTTAATTAAAAAAATCCTCTTCCGTCCGACGCAGTCCAAAATGCGATGTCCTCTCTGCTACATCCCTTTGCATAGATATAGATGTCTATGCACAGGGAGTGAGCAGACTGAGAACAATCTCTGCTCTGCTACATCAGGCAGCAGGCGGGCTCTAGGACCCTGGAGCTGCGGCAGCCAGCACAGAGCAGACAGCGTGACTCCTTACTGTGCGAGTTTCCCAGCGATTACTTGCACAGTAAACGAGTCCAATGCAAGTCAATGGCAATCCTAGTTTTGTCAGAGTCTCTGACAAAACTAGGATTGCTTCAGGCTGAAGCTTCCGAGACACATCTGTGATTTGTAAATCGCACACTACTCGCTATTACTCGCTTCCCCATTCATTAACATTGGACTCGCTAGACTTGCAACGAGTAGCTAGTCCCGGGCTCGGACTCCCTAGAGTCAAGCGATTCCGAGTAATTTAGGACTCGCCCATCACTAATGACAAAAAAAATTGCAGCATGCAAATCAGATACCACTCTTCTATTCAAATCTATGGAGGCATGGAAATTGTCGGACCACACTTTGAATTCTGCCTTCTCATACAATGTAGAAATTGTGTTCTCCAACTCCGTCTCACAGCCTGCTCTGATTCTCTCATCCAAGAGACTCGGATCACACTGTGCTGACACACCGATCAAATTTTGAACAGAGTGTCATTATAATAATTGACCTAATTCCTCGCATGAGAGACTCTCGAATGAGAGACTACAATCATGTGACCCTAACCTAAAGTGAATGTAACTCAATTTCTCCTTGCTCATTTAAAAAAAATGTCCTTAAAATTATTGTTACTTGTTTCTGTAATAGCTGAACATTTCCTTTAGTTATTTGTAATGCTTTAAAAATAACTTTATAAGAAGCATAACAAGTTATTATACTTTTTATGAAAAATCAACCCAGTAACTTTAATGGCATTTTTTGCTACAACTTTAATTTCATTTTGATAATGTATGTTGAACTGTACTTTGAAAACAGCAGGTCTGATTTATAAAACAATATTTGGCCCCTTTCACATCAGCGTTTTAAGCTGTTCGCGGCAGATGCGGTGAAAAAGCCACAACTGCCGCAGTTACCACATAACGGCCACACCTGCGGTTCACCTGCGGCAAGCCCCATGCGGCAGGTGCGGCAAGTGCGGTGTAGTTGCGGTTTCGGCACTTGCGGCAGATGCGGCCGCGAAAAAAACGCGGTCAGCCGCAGTTTTCTCGCGGCCGCATCTGCCGCAAGTGCCGAAACCACACTTGCTGCACCTGCCGCATACTTACCGCAAGCCCCAAAGACATTGTATGGGGCTTGCCGCAAGTGAACCGCAAGTGTGGCTGTTATGCAGTAACTGCGTCAGTTGTGGCTTTTTCGCTGATGGGAAAGGGGCCTTATATTGTGAAAAACTTTTCTTTTCCTCCCTTCTCAGATTGCAATCTGAAGCACATGTTTAGCCTTTCCATACAGTCCTTGTATAGTATGCTTCAAACAGCAGGATTTTCATTCGGTGTGCTGTTTGTGTGCTTCACAAACAGCTCATTGATCTCAAATGAAGGGAATGTCTGTACACACCAGTAAATTTGATTTTTTTTTTTTAAACTACAGAATGTACTCATTTTGTTCATTATACTAACCTGACTAGTTCTCCAGCACCCGTCCGTTGTCTGGACAATCACAATGAGCTGCACATAGAGAAAGTGACAAATGAGGATTTAGGACATTACCGGCGCATTCTTTCAGGTAAAGGCAAACAATCTAAATTGTGTTTTTCTCTACAATTCCCTTTCCCTTAACATTTATAATTGATATAGTCTAAAAGTCTAGATATATTTTTCAGTTCAATTCTTTAGCAAGATAAATTATCTCAAGAATTCTATATGTGCATACACCCATTTATCAGCATGTATGCACTAAGGCATTTCTGAATGTGAAATATCTTACATAAATTATACAAAATTGTAAATAGAGATGCACAGACGTATGTAAAAGGATGCTGTATCAGTAAGCAAAAACATGTTTAGGAAAATAGGAAAAGAGCATACAGTAAGGATATGCACATCTATTGTGCCTTGTGAAAGTAGTCACCTCCCTGGCTTTTGACCTATGTTTTTTACATTACAACCAGTGCTTAAATATTTTGTAATCCAACTTGTGTTCCATACATTAGCACTAAAGTGAAGTGATAAAAATATATGCAAAAATTATATATATGGGATAAAATAAATAAAAATTGTCATGTGCATACTGTATGTATTCACTAATGATGATAGTGAAATAATCAGATTACTGAGAATCGTAATGGGTAGTTTGTAATACTCGCATATTCATACCGAATAGTGAGTCCAATGTAAGTCAATGGTAAACGCAAGTAATTTTCTGCTGGAGCCTACAAAGCGGTCTGGAGGCCTGAGAAAAAGGCTGGATTGGGTGGGAAAGTGATGAAACAGAATGGGAAGAGCCTGGAGAAATGCCTGTATGCATTTATGACTCATATGGTTTCTGGGAATAATGTCACAGTATTAGGTTACTTTTAAAGACTCACAAAAACATCTACCAATCCAAACCTAAATTTATACCTATACATTTTGTACATAACTTTTATTTAGTTTTTCCCCAGCACTTTAAAAAAGCCAGCTATAACATGCTCATTGGTATATTGAGCTTTACTCTCCTCCTCGTCCACCACCACCTCCGTGTCATATTGCGGCCCTCAATTCAATTTTTCAGAGGGCCTGCAGGTGTAAGGAAATCTGAGTTTGTGGAGGGTCTCAGGTGGCCCTGTAACATATGTTTGGGAAGGACTGATGTTACTCATTTGGGTGGTTCCTACCTCATTGTTACTAAGATAGTAGAATAGCTATACCATTGCACTTTACAATGCCTGCTACAATGTGCCTGTTGGTATGTTGTGTTTTACTTTCCTCCTCCACCTCCAACACCACCTATATGTCATTCTGTGGCCCTCAATTCAAGTTTTCAGGGGGTTGGAAGGTATAAGGAAACTTGAGTTTTGTGAGGAGTTTCATGTATGGTTTCACGTATCCCTGTATCATTTGTGTGGGAGGACCCTCCGCTATACATGTAATAGGGTCCGCTTCTATAAATTTGGGAGAGCCCTTCTCTATATATTTGGGAGGAACCTCCTCTATACATTTGGGAGGACCATCCTCTATACATTTGGGAGGGCCCTCCTCTATTCATTTGGGAGGGCTTTCCAATATACGTTTGGGAGGGTCTTCCACTATAAATGTGGGAGGGCACTCTTCATTACATTTAAATAAGAATAAAATTCTCTTTCATCAATATCTAGGTTCTCTCTTTTTGGATGCTAACTGGACTAAAAAGATGTTATTAATTAATAATTAGTTTAGTAATAGTTGCGTTATGTAGATCATTTATTAAAATGTTAAACAACCCAGGGGCCCACAGAAGGCATTGTGGTACCCAATTTGAAACAAATTCTTCCAATTGGATGTGCAACCATTTATTAACATTCTTTATTGTTGATCACTGTGCCAGTTATGAATCCACTTAAGCATAGCTTTGTCAATCCTGTACTTGGTAATTTTTTTCAATAAGAATAGTATGAGATACTTTGCTGAAGTCAAGATACACTATATCTACTGCATTTCCCTGATCCACCTAGTCAGTGATTTTATCATACAAGGAGATTAGATAAATCAGACATAACTTGGTAACTACAATCCATGCAGACTCTGGTTAATTAATGAATCACATATCACACAGTCAGGCACTCCAGCAGTGAGTTCACTGGTAGTCACAGAAGGGAACTGCTTAGCTGACGTCAACGCTTTCACAGCCACGGCTCCCATGGTACCTTCAATGTGTTTCAGTGGCAGCGGTGAGAGGTCATGTCTTCTAAAGTCACCACTCCATGGGACTTTGGATGTAGCAGATCTAAAGATCATTGTGGGAAATCGTGTGGATTATGTGGGAACTGAAGGGATATTTTGGGTGTTAATAAATTGGTGAAAGAAGGCGTCTGTGTTTTTTATTAAAAAAATTTTTTTTTTTCTGTGTCTATGTTTATTCTTTTAACTTACAGGATTAGTCCAGAGCTTGATGGCAGCTATAATTTTTGATAAATCACAGCTGTCATTAACCTCATATATTACCTCAATTTCCACCACACCAGGGTAATGGAGAAAAATTGGGTAAAGCACCAAATTTAACATAGTAACATAATAAGGCTAGGGTCACACATAAGCCCTTGGTCAGTTTTTGGCTTCATTGTTGGCATTTTTTTTTCTAAGTCCAAAAACACTCTGTCCGTTTTATTCTGCACCTAAAAACATTGCTAGGCACGTTTTTGAGCCAAAAACGTTGCTAGCAACGTTTTTGGGGTCCGTTTTTCAAAAAAAAAAAAATTTTAACATGGGCCCTATGGAAAAACGGATCCGTTTTTTCAGGAATCTTGGTCAAAAAATTACTAAGTCCAAAAACGTTCAGGGGTGCAGGAGGCTCAAAAAGCACCCAAAAAAAACGGATTGATCATGGAAATCACTTCCAAAAACGGATTGCTATGTGTGACCCCAGCCTTACATAGTTTTTAAGGTTGAAGGAAGACCTTTAAGTCCATCTAGTTCAACCCATAGCCTAACATGTTGATGCAGAGGAAGGCAAAAAAAAAACCCATGTGGCAACACTAGCTCCACATTGGGGGAAAAAATTCCTTCCTGACTCCACATATGGCAATCAGACTAGTTCCCTGGATCAACGCCCTATCAAAGAATCTAGTATATATAACTGGTAATATTATAGTTTTCAAGAAAGGCATCCAGGCCCTTCTTAAATGTTAGTAGTGAGTCACTCATTACAACATCATGTGGCAGAGAGTTCCATAGTCTCACTGCTCTTACAGTAAAGAATCCGCGTCTGTGATTATGATTAAACCTTCTTTCCTCCAGACGTAGAGGATGCCGCCTTGTCCGTGTCTCAGGCCTAAGAGTAAAGAGATCATTAGAAAGGTCTCTGTACTGTCCCCTCATATATTTATACATTATTATAAGATCACCCCTAAGCCTTCGTTTTTCCAAGCTAAATAACCCCAAGTTTAATAACCTGTCTTGGTATTGCAGTCCCCTCAGTCCTCTAATAACCTTGGTCGCTCTTCTCAGGACCCGCTCTAGTTCATCTATGTCTTTCTTATACACCGGAGACCAGAATTGAACACAGTATTCTAAATGTGGTCGCACTAGTGACTTGTATAGAGGTAAAATTATGTTCTCCTCACGAGCATATATGCCTCTTTTAATGCATCCCATTATTTTATTTGCCTTTGCAGCAGCTGCCTGACACTGGCCACTAAATGTGAGTTTGTCATCTACCCATACACCCAGGTCTTTTTCAGTGATAGTTTTTCTCAGTGTTTTACAATTGAGCATATAATTATACCTTTTGTTTCCTCTGCCCAAGTGCATGACCTTACATTTATCCCCATTAAAGCTCATTTGCCATTTATCAGCCCAAGCTTCTAGTTTACATAAATCCTCCTGTAATATAAAATTGTCCTCCTCTGTATTGATTACCCTGCAGAATTTAGTGTCATCTACAAATATTGAGATTCTACTCCGTATTGGTGCAAATTTGGTGCATCTAATGTGATACACCAAATCTGGGACAGTTTAGGACTGATATTCCTTGGCTTGGACAGGCCAGTAACCATGGGCATTCCCACAGTGATATTGTCAGCTTGCTGCTGTCTGCGTTATTTGCACTGGCTATCGAAATGGGGAACATTACATTGTTTTTTATAATTACCTATCTATTTAAGACATGGGATTCCCTCTATTTTGATTACCGTAGAAGATAAAGCAGACAGCAGCGAGCGAGTAGATATTATCAGGGTGGGAAAGGCCATGGATATTTGTCACTTCTTAACATGATATCAGACCAAAACTGATGTCTTTACCTGGGCTGGTTACAAAATAGGGGGGACCCCACATAATTTTTTTCTAATATTTACTTATTTTTTCACTATGCATAGCCAGTGTGATGAGCAGAAAACAGCAGACTGGCTGCAACCAATCTCAGGTGCGGCACAGAGGGTGAGCAAGGGAAGCCATGAATATTCATAAGGTTTAATGAGCAGGCCTGGAAACAGTCTGACTCTGACAGTGGTCTTATCTTCCAGGGAATCAATGGCAGGTATCTTTGTCCTGCTTTAATTCCCATTTTGCATCCTTTTGTAGTCCCCTAGCCTTGTTATCTTAGCTCCCAGGAAACACGGAACAAGATAGTCTTTCAACAAGCTTTATTTGGGTGTTGAACCCGAACAGTAACACAGATGTACAGTTAAAAGTCTGTTTTCAAGGTTCAGCACCAGACGCTAGGTGTCCTGTACGAACCCCAAACTTTACAGTACGGCTTCGCATATCCTTAACAAGCTGATTCCACAGTTGTTTCTACAAACAAATTTTATTGCCTCTTCAAAAGACTTAGCTAGGTGACCTGCATTTCTCTTTAACAGTTAGTGTCGAATGTCAAAGTAACCAGATCAACCGCTGAATGATGCAATCTGTCACTTCTACATGCTGCCTGTATGAATTCTGCAATGTATACAGCATTGGACTACTATGAATTGCAACATCAAAAACTAGGTGGTTCATTGGCAGCCTTTGAAAAAACAAGAAAAGAAAACAGTAGACCGTGCTTGGTCACATAAGACCTATTGAAATAAAAAGACATTTTTCTGGCCATTGCCACAACCTTTCTCAAGTATGTACGGTATATCTATGGCTGGGGTCACACTTGTGTTTTTTTCATGAGTTTTTGGAGACCTGCATTTTGTAAAAAACATGTAAAAACGCACCCATAGGCCCCCATGTTAAAAAACGCATGCCCTAATAGCAAAAACGCATGTGTTAATAGCAAAAACGCATGTGTGACAGTACCATGCGTTTTTGTGTGCGTTTTTGCACTTCTGTGATTAGCTGACATCAAAAACGCATGCAAAAACGCATGGTACATTAGTACCATCAAAAAACGCATGCATTTTCCATTGGGGCATGTGTTTTTAAAACAGCACCAAAAAATAGTGCATGCACTATTTTTGGGTGCTGTTTTAAAAACGCATGCAAAAATACAGGGTGCCATCAGACACCTTAAAAAACACATGCTGAAATGAAAAAAAACGCATGCATTTTTTTAAGGCACTAAAAAAACTTATGCCAAGTGTGACCCCAGCCTATGAAAGAAATCTTGCACTATTAATCTCTTGATATGAGTTATGTATGCAGGGTAATTTTACCTGACCAGACCTGGTCAGCCAGACTGTGTTGGACATTCGAACTCAAATTCCAAGTTGCAGTTGACAGGGAGCCATGCAATGCTTCTTCATGCACATTTGCATTTCCTCTGCTGTGTGGCTTTTCTACCCCAGGATTTAACATAGTAAAATAGTAACACAGTTTTTAAGGTTGAAGGTAGACTTTAAGGTTGAAAGTAGACTTTAAGTCCATCTAATTATTATTATTCTTAATTATTTATTTATTTATATAGCACCATTAGATTCAATGGTGCTTTACATGTGCAAGGACAGACGAGGACAAGAACATTAAATGATAACAATCAAATCGTACAAGTACCCTGTCCACGAGGGCTCATAGTCTACAAGGGACAGGTGGGGAAACAGTAAGAGGGGGAGAGCCGAGCATGAGATGGTGCGGTGGATCAGGTCTCAGTGTTGGTTATAGGCTTGATGGAAGAGGTGGGCCTTCAGGTTTCTCTTGAAGGTTGCCAGGGTAGGCGAGTGTCTGATGTGTTGGGGGAGAGAGTTCCAGAGTATGGTGGATGCATGGGAGAAATCTTGTATGCAGTTGTGGGAGGAGGAAATGAGAGGGGAGTAGAGAGGGAGCTGTTGGGAGGAGCATAGGTTGTGTGAGGGTGGGTATCGGGAGACCATGTCAGAGATGTAAGGCAGGGACAGGTTATGGATGGCTTTGATTGTCAAGGTTAGAGTTTTGAACCAGGATCTCTGGGAAGTGGGGATCCAGTGAAGGGCTTGGCAGGGGGGAGAGACAGGGGAGTAGCAGGTAGACAGGCGGATGAGTCGGGCGGCAGAACTGAGGACAGATTGGAGAGGTGCGAAGGAGGAGGCGGGGAGACCGGTGAGCAGGAAGTTGCAGTAGTAGAGGCAGGAGATGATGAGAGCATGGACAAGTGTTTTAGCAGGGTCGTGGTCAAGGCAGGAGCGAATTCGGGAAATGTTTTTGAGCTGGAGACCGCAGGCGGTGGTGAGAGCTTGGATGTGGGGCTTGAAGGAGAGGGAGGAGTCGAGGATTACCTCGAGGCACTTAGCGTAGTGGACAGGCGAGAGTGAGCAGTCATTGACAGTGATGGATAGGGTGGGTGGGGGGAGAGTGACTTGAAGGGAAGATGATGAACTCAGTTTTGTCCATGTTCAATTTTAGGAAGCCAGCAGAGAAGAAGGATGAGATGGCGGACATGAATTATGGAATTTTGGATAGTAGGGAGGTGATGTCAGGGCCAGACAGATAGATTTGGGTGTCATCGGCATAGAGGTGGTATTGAAGGCCGTGGGATTCAATGAGTTGGCCGAGGGTGTAAATGGAGAAGAGTAGTCTTGGGGAACACCAACTGGTAGGGAGTAGGGTGAAGAGGAGGTGTTGGAGTGGGTGAAACTGAAAGTCCGATCTGTTAGGTAAGAGGAGATTCAGGAGAGGACTAGGTCAGTGATGCCAAGAGATTTTAGAATTTGTAGTAGGAGGGAATGGTTGATGGTGTCAAAGCCGGCAGATAGGTCAAGGAGGACGGAGTAGTGTCACTTGCTCTTAGCGGTCAGCAGGTCGTTGGTGACTGTGGTTACCGCTGTTTCGATGGAGTGGTGAGATCAGAAACCAGATTGTAGGTGGTCAAAGAGGGAGCAGGAGGAGAGGTGGGAGAACAGTTCGGAATAGATGTGTTGTTTGAGTAATTTTGAGGCGAAGGGGTGAAGAGATATGAGGCGATAGTTGGAGACAGATGCAGGGTCGAGGGAGGGTTTTCTGAGGATGGGTGTGATCAGGGCATGCTTGAAGGATGAGGGTAAGACACCGATAGTGAGTGATATGTTGAAGAGATGGGTTAGGGCAGGGATGAGGACTGCAGTGAGGTTAGGGATGAGGTGGGAAGGGAGTAAGTCGAGGGCTCAGGTGGTGAGGTGTAAGTGTGACAGAAGGATAGAGAGATGATCTTCTGCCACGGTGGAGAAGCTTCTTTTGGACGAACAGGGTACAGTGGATTGAAGCTCTCTCTGATTTTGTCAATATTCTGTTTAAAAAAGGCGGCAAAGTCATTGGCAGAGATGAGGGTAGAGGGGGGAGGTGCAGGAGGATGGAGTAGAGAATTGAAAGTTTTGAATAGTTGCTTGGGATTGTGTGACAGGGCAGTTATTAGAGAAGAGAAGTAGGCTTGCTTTGCGGTTGTGAGTGCAGTCTTGAAGTTGTTGAGGGACTGTTTGAACATGGCGAAGTGCGCAGCAGAGTGGGATTTCTTTCATCTCCACTCAGCTGTCCTGCATGCCTGCCGCAGTTTTTTAGTGAGGGTGGTGAGCCAGGGTTGTCTGTGTGTGCTGGTTTTGCTGTATGAGAGGGGGGCGGCCTGGTTGAGGGCTGTGGTGAGTGTAGTGCTATAGAGGGCGGGGGCAGCGGCTGTGTCATGAGAGGAAGCTAAGTCTGTGAGAGGGAGGAGGGACTCATAGAGTGAGTGGAAGTCAATGAGTTTAAGGTTTCTGCGGAGATGAGGGAGTATCCAGGGAGGGGGGAGCATGGTAGGAGGTGAGAGGGAGAAGTAGGTCAGCAGGTTATGATCAGATAGGGGGAGGGGGGAGTTTGAGAGGTCAGTGATGGAACAGAGACAGATGAAGACAAGGTCTAGTGTGTGGCCATTGTTGTGGTTGGCTGAGGAGGACCATTGGGAAAGGCCGAATGAGGTGGTTAGTGATGGAAGTCTAGAGGCAGTGGTTTGAGGGGTGTCAATGGGGATGTTGAAAGCACCGATGATGATGGTGGGGATGTCGGAGGAGAGGAAGTGGAGAAGCCAGGTTGTGAAATGGTCGAGAAAGATGGAGGTGGATCCTGGAGGGCGGTAGATGACAGCCAGCAGGAGGTTGCAGGGAGAGAAAATGCGGACGGAGTGCACCTCAGAGGAGGAAAGGGAGGCAGAGGGTCGTGGTGTAATTGGGGTGAAGGAGCAGCTGTTGGACAAGTATAGGCCGACACCTCCACCGCGGTTGCTGCTAGGGCGGGGAGTGTGGGAAAGAGTGAGTCTGACATAGAAGAGTACAGCAGGGGAGGCGGTGTCAGAGGGGGTGAGCCATGTTTCGGTGATGCCAAGGAAAGAGACTTTGTTGGAGATGAAGAGATCATGGATGAATGAGAGTTTGTTGTATACCGCGCAAGCATTCCAGAGTGCAATAGGGAGGGTAATTGGGGGAGGGGGTGCTGGGTGAATGGGTGTAAGGTTATGGGGGTTGCGGGTGTTTGTAGTGGGGAGTGGGTATGGGGTAGAAGTGACTGTGGGGATGTGGTGGGGGACCAGGATTGGGGAAATGTCGTCAGCAACCAGGAGAAGCAGGGAGAGGGTTAGAAGGTGTGGGCAGGAGAGTTTACATGGCGGGAATGAATGTGTGGAAACAAAAGATTGCGTGTGAAGGAAATGTTCAGAGGAGTGGGTGAGATGGCTAGGTAGGATGGAGGGAGAGAGTACTATTTTGGGAGGAGATAGTAGGTAGTGGAGTAGTTTAGGAGTGAGAGTGAAGAGAAGGGGAAACATTGTATATGGGTGACAGGGATAGGATGCAGTGGGGGTGAGAGGTGGGGGGTGAAGAGCTGTTGGGGATCATGTGTAGCAGGAAGGTAAGCAGATGTGGTGGAGTCATGTAAAGACAAGACTAAGTGCATAGCACCAAGTCAGGACAATGCCCAGCATGTGGGGATGAGATGGGCAGGTGGAGCAGACGTATTGAAGGGTCAGATGCAGTGGGAAGGTGTGTAGTGATGAAAAATTTATACCAGGACAGACAGTCGCACAGCACAAAGAGATGAGGTGAAGCAGGAGGATGAGAGGCAATCGGGGAACAGGCATAGCGGGAGGGTCTGCAGCAGCGGGGGTGAGCAATACAGATGTGGTCGTAAGGGTCCAGACAATGCACAACATGTGAGGATGAGATGCAGCAGGACGATGAGATGGAGTCAGGGATCAGGTGCAATGGAAGGACAGGTATAACAGGGGAATGTGCAAAGTGAATGAAGTCCAACCAAGTCCAGGCAAATGCAAAGCACGTAGGGGATGAGATACATCTGAAGATGAGGTGCAGCTAGTGATTGGATGTAGCAATATGGAGGAAGTCTTACAAAGTCAAACAGATGCACATTACATGAGGATGAGATGCAACAGGGTGATGAGATGCAACCAGGGTTCAGATGCAGATGAAGTCACACAGAGTCCAGAAAAATGCAAAGCACATAGGCATGAGGTGAAGCAGGGGGATCAGATGCCATCAGGGTTCAGGAGCAGTGGGGGATGTGCAATATGAATGAAGACATACCCAGTCCAGACAGTACACAGCACATAGGGATGAGATACAGCCCGGGGTCGGGTGCCGCAAGGGGTCAGATGTAGTGGGAAGAAGTGCAGTAATGGAAGGTCATGCAGGGAGCAGGCTGATGGTGGTTTTCGGCAGAGTCAGCAATAGAGCCGGCCTGGTTTGCTTGAAGTCTCCAGGTTATGCAGTAGGGTGAAAGTAGATCATTGGAGGCCAACTTGGCTGATGCTACATGGATGCAGGTTGCTCTCTGGGGTCTAGCTTGGTCTGTGTTACTTAAGGCCCAGTTACACACACAGATATTTGTGCAGAGATTGTTCGCAGATCTCTGGTTGCAGTGAAATCATGGACACATTGTTCCATTTTGTGGCCATGTACAAATGGAACAATGTGTCCATGATTCCTCTGCAACCAAAGATCTGCAAACAATCTCTGCACAATTATCTGTGTGTGTAACTGGGCCTTTAGAGGCAGACATGGCCAGAGTTACGTGGCCTCCACTGGTGAATTTGCTAGCGACTCTACCCTCTCTTCATCTCTTCATGGGAGTCGCCGGACCACTTCTAGGTGGTGGGACCTTGGATGTCGTGGCCACCCCTGCTATCCCTGAGCGCAGCGTCGGGTGTAGTTGAGGGCCGTTGTGGGGACCAACGCCTCCAGAGGGATCACACGCTGCTCTGTCAGTCGGTCTGTAGGGGGGCAGGGCGGGGCCTCGGGCACCTTGGCTTTTAGAGAACTGGAGATCGCGGTTTAGATGTGGTGGCCTCAGCTGCCACCACAGGTCACAGCATCAGGTGTGTGCAGGGGCGGCCGCGGTCACCGGAGCCAGCAGAGGGAGTCTCCTTCTGCTCCACCGCAAGATCTGAAGGGGGCGGGACCTCAGGGCCTCGGCGTTGAGCTCAGCTGGAGGCCGTGGCTTGGGCCAGAACTGCAGGCCACACGCGAGCTCCGTAACTCTTACGGGGTCAGATGCCTCTGTCTCGCTTCCCTCTCTGCTCCGAGTCACCGCCACTCTGTAATTTAACCCATAGCCTAACATGTTGATCCAGAGGAAGGCAAAAAAAAATATGTGGCAAACTAAGCTTCACATTGGGGAAAATATTTCCTTCCTGACTCCACATATGGCAATCAGACTAATTCCGTGGATCAAAACCCTATCAACGAATCTAGTATATATAACCTGTAATATTATATTTTTCAAGAAAGACATCCAGGCCCTTCTTAAATGTTAGTAGTGAGTCACTCATTACAACATCATGTGGCAGAGCGTTCCATAGTCTCACTGCTCTTACAGTAAAGAATCCGCGTCTGTGATTATGATTAAACCTTCTTTCCTCCAGACGTAGAGGATGCCACGTTGTCCCAGTCTCAGGCCTAGAGTAAAAAAATCATTAGAAAAGTCTTTGTACTGTCCCCCAAAATATTTCAAACTGTAAAACTGCTTATTTGCCTTACATGAGCAAAAATTATGATGGTGCTGCAGTGAATCAATGATGCGCCCTGTGATTGTTGGGAATGAGAACATATCAGTTGAGCAGGTTCCAGAGGAAATGTAGGAGGCAACAGAAAACCACTACCTAACTGAGTTTTACATAAATTTAAAGAGAGAGTCAAATGGAAGTTCTGATCGACACCATTTATTTTATGTACAGGGAGATGGATAATTATTCAAGCAAAATTGATAAAATAATGCAATTCAGACATTATTTTGGGGGTTTTCTTTTTATGCCACACATTAGAAATGCTCTGACTTATGATTCTTCAGGCCAATATGATCAAGGGGCTCTCAAACGTGTACCAATGTTTTAGTTTTCATTAAAATAGAGAAAGAAAAAACCTTTGGTTTGCTTTGCTATTTTTTGAAAATTGTAGCATTTTTATTTTTCTATTGATTTAGCTGTGTTGTGGCTTTTTTGCAGTGTGAGAAGCTGATAGTTTTATTGGTATCAATTTAGGGTAGATATGGGGTTTTTAGCTATATTGCATTTTTATTTGAGAGGTGTGGTGATTAAAAAGACACCTCATTTTAGCATTTTAGATTTTTTCATAATTTATTACAGTATTTACCATTTGACTTCAAATCTAATCACTGCACTATTTAAATGCTTTTTATTGATATTTAGTAATCTGAGTAAGAAATCTGTTTGAATTTGGAAGGATTGTTGATTTTGATATAACAAATCCATTATATGATTCCCCAAAAACCTTGCTTCTCATGCCGAGTCAACTGACTAAGACAAGCCAATACCTGCAGAATGATCCATGAGGCTTGTGACACTGCAGCTGTTATAGCTGCACTGTATTGCAATGATCGCTTATTGCAATACAGTACCGCTGTGATCAGAGATGTAAAAGGTAATGTCACATGAAGGAACTACATAAAAAAAATTTAATATTTTTTTAAACCAGTAGAAAAGAAAGGAAATGAATATAATTATGTAAAAAAAAACCTACACTTATTTGGAATTGCTGTATCTGTAAACTCTGTAAAACTTTCACACTACTTAATCTATTCACTGAACACCATCCCAAAAAATAATTTAAAGGACAGAAAAAATATATTTTCATTACATAGCTGACAAACAATTAGACTAAAACATGATTATAAAACCATATATAAATAAAAATGATACAGCTGAAAATGTCATCTTATCCTGCAAAAAATAAGCCCTCCTACATCTCCATCAGCAAATAGAAATCATCTACAGGTGAATCCTGTCCCGCAGTTCTCTTCTTCTTTCCTCTTTTTTCTTCTTCTTTCTTCTTTCCTCTTCTTTCTTCTAATTCTTTCTTCTTCTTTCCTCTTCTTTCTTCTTCTTTCTTCTTCTTCTTCATTCTTCTTCTTCTGTCATCTTCTTTCTTCCTCCCTGCCACCGCCGCTGGTTTAAAATAGCCGGCAGGAAAGCCAGCAATGAAGTCGGCTTTCCCGCTCTGCTAATTTAAATGATCATTTGAATTAGCAGAGCGGGAAAGCTGGCAGTGAAATATTTTTACCGCTGGCTTTCCCGCCGGCTATTGTAAACCGGCGGCAGGGAGGAAGAGATCAGTTGAAAAAGTTGAATTGAGACAAATCAAATAATATTATGTAACCCAAAATGGTATCAATAAAAATTCCAACTCATCCTGCAAAAAACAAGCCCTCACATGACTTTGTCAGTAGAAAAATAAAACAAAAAAATTAGCTTTCAAAATTCAGTGATGCAAAAAAACATTAATTTTGAAAAAAACAGCATTTCTAGCATGATAGTAGCCAAACCTAAAAATTAGTGATGAGCGAGTACTAAAATGCTCGGGTGCTCGAAGCTCGGGTCGAGCAGCCCGAGATACTCGTGTACTCGGCCCGAGTACCGAGCCCAATGTTATCCTATGGGAGACCCGAGTATTTTTATGAAATGAATGCCGGCAGCATGTAGAAACCCTAAAAATGTCACAAAAGTCTCAGAAGAGTGCTCAAATGACATGGCAACACCATGGGGAAGACCCCCTATAAGCATTTCTCACTCAAAAGTCACAGCTGTGAACAATGTTGTCCGAGTTTCACGCCAATTTTACGGAGTCACCAGAAAACCTTCCAAAATGACACCAAAATGAATATTCAGGGTGGAAATATTAAGGGCACATACCCAATAGTGAGATACAGCTGGTGTATGTTACTTTTTGTGATTACATGAAAGATTTTACGTGAAAACATTGTGCGGCACTCCGATGTCCTGAGAAGAGAAGTACATGAAGCCCTGTCTTGACATATTGTGCCCATTTTGAGGAACTGGGTCTATTCTAGTATTTTCCTTTGCCAGGGCAGTCTAAAATTGGGAGGTTCACCAATGCTCCTGGATAGAGACGTGCATGAGGGCCTGTAAACTTGAAGTGGGTGTATAGTAGTATAGTCCTTTGGCCAGGGCAGCCAAAAATTGGGAGGCTCCACATTGTCCCAGGATAGAGACGTGCAGGAGGGCCTGTAAACCTCAAGTGGGTGTATTGTAGTATAGCCCTTTGGCCAGGGCAGCCAAAAATTGGGAGGCTCCACATTGTCCCTGGATAGAGACATGCAGGTGGGCCTGTAAACCTCAAGTGGGTGTATAGTAGTATAGTCCTTTGGCCAGGGCAGCCAAAAATTGGGAGGCTTCACATTGTCCCAGGATAGAGACGTGCAGGAGGGCCTGTAAACCTCAAGTGGGTGTATTGTAGTACAGCCCTTTGGCAGGGCAGCCAAAAATTGGAAGGTTTAACAATGACCCATGTATACAGACATGCAGGAGGGCCTGTAAACATGAAGTGGGTGTATTGTAGTATAGCCCTTTGGCCAGGGCAGCCAATAATTGGGAGGCTCCACATTGTCCCAGGATATAGACGTGCAGGAGGGCCTGTAAACCTCAAGTGGGTGTATTGTAGTATAGCCCTTTGGCCAGGGCAGCCAAAAATTGGGAGGCTCCACATTGTCCCAGGATAGAGACGTGCAGGAGGGCCTCAAAACATTTTTCCCATTGAAAAGGAGCGGGTATCCTGTCGTTGTAATGCCCATTCAAAAAGAATGGGCGTAAAAATTTACCACTGGGTGTATACCTGAAACAACAGCCTAACTATTGTAATGGTCATCATGGTGGCACATGAGGAGAAGAGGAGCAGTCCAGCGATTAGCCAAGGAAGAGGAAGACGACGTGGTGGATGATCCAGTAGCTGACCCAACCTGGCAGGAGGATATGCAGTGCCCATTGTAAGGAAGTGGGTGTATTGGAGTATAGCCCTTTTGCAGGGCAGCCAGAAATTGGGAGGCTCCAATTGTCCCTGGATAGAGACGTGCGGGAGGGCCTGTAAACCTGAGTGGGTGTATTGTAGTATAGTCCTTTGGCAGGGCAGCCAAAAATTGGGAGGTTTAACAATGCCCATGCATACAGACATGCAGTAGGGCCTGTAAACCTCAAGTGGGTGTATTGTAGTATAGCCCTTTGGCAGGGCAGCCAAAAATTGGGAGGTTCAACAATGACCCATGCATACAGACATGCAGTAGGGCCTGTAAACCTCTAATGGGTGTATTGTAGTATAGCCTTTGAGGAGCAGCCAAAAATTGGGAAGGTCAACAATGGATCCAGTAGCTACAACCTGGCAGTATGGTGCCTGTAAGGAAGTGGGTGTATTGTAGTATAGCCCTTTGCAGGGAGCCAAAATTGGGAGGCTCCCAATTGTCCCTGGATAGAGACGTGCGGAGGGCCTGTAAACCTGAAGTGGGTGTATTGTAGTATAGCCTTTGGCAGGGCAGCCAAAAATTGGGAGGTTCAACAATGACCCATGCATACAGACATGCAGTAGGGCCTGTAAACCTCAAGTGGGTGTATTGTAGTATAGCCCTTTGGCAGGGCAGCCAAAAATTGGGAGGTTCAACAATGACCCATGCATACAGACATGCAGTAGGGCCTGTAAACCTCAATGGGTGTATTGTAGTATAGCCCTTTGTCAGGGCAGCCAAAAATTGGGAGGTTCAACAATGCCCCATGCATACAGACATGCAGTAGGGCCTGTAAACCTGAAGTGGGTGTATTCTAGTATAGCCCTTTGGCAAGGGCAGCCAAAAATTGGGAGGTTCAACAATGACCCATGCATACAGACATGCAGTAGGGCCTGTAAACCTCAAGTGGGTGTATTGTAGTATAGCCCTTTGGCAGGGCAGCCAAAAATTGGGAGGTTCAACAATGACCCATGCATACAGACATGCAGTAGGGCCTGTAAACCGAAGTGGGTGTATTGTAGTATAGCCCTTTGGCAGGGCAGCCAAAAATTGGGAGGCTCCACATTGTCCCTGGATAGAGACGTGCAGGAGGGCCTGTAAATCCTGAAGTGGGTGTATTCTAGTATAGCCCTTTGGCAGGGCAGCCAAAAATTGGAGGTTCAACAATGACCCATGCATACAGACATGCAGTGGGGCCTGTAAACCCTGAAGTGGGTGTATTCTAGTATAGCCCTTTGGCAGGGCAGCCAAGAAATTGGGAGGCTTCAACATTGACCCATGCATAAGACATACAGTAGGGCCTGTAAACCTCAAGTGGGTGTATTGTAGTATAGCCCTTTGGTAGGGCAGCCAAAAATTGGGAGGTTCAACAATGACCCATGCATACAGACATGCAGTAGGGCCTGTAAACCTCAAGTGGGTGTATTGTAGTATAGCCCTTTGGCAGGGCAGCGAAGAATTGGGAGGCTCCACATTGTCCCTGGATAGAGACGTGCATGAGGGCCTCAAAACATTTTTCCCATTGAAAAGGAGCGGGTCTCCTGTCGTTGTAATGCCCATTCTAAAAGAATGGGCGAAAAAAATTTACCACTGCGGGTATACCTGAAACAACAGCCTAACTATTGTAACGGTCATCATGGTGGCACATGAGGAGAAGGAGGAGCAGTCCAGCGATTAGCCAAAGTCTTAGAAGTGTGTACCCATGGGTGAGTGGAGGTACATGGCAAATTCCCATAACAAAATTTAAATTCAGTTGTCATTTGTTGGTGGTGTGGTGAAGTCTGGCCCAATCCAACCCTTGTTCATCTTGATCAGAGTCAGCCTGTCAGCATTTTCAGTTGACAGGCGGGTGCGTTTATCAGTAATGATTCCACCTGCGGCACTGAAAACACTCTCTGACAAAACACTAGCGGCAGGGCAGGCCAGGACTTCCAAGGCGTAGAGAGCCAATTCATGCCACGTGTCCAGCTTGGAGACCCAATAATTGTAAGGCACAGAGGAATCTCGCAGTACAGTTGTTCGATCTGCAAGGTACTCCTTCAGCATCTGGCCAAACTTAGCATTTCTTGTGGCACTACCCCGCACCTCAGGGGCTGTGGTATGTGAGGGGCTGAGAAAACTGTCCCACATCGTAAACACTGTTCCCCTACCTCTGGCGGATTGGACTTGTGCCCCTCTCGGCCGTACGCCTTGGTTGTCCACCGATTCCTGACCTATGCCGCTAGCGTTTTGTGAGGGGAATGATTTGCCTACTTCCATGACTATGGCCTTCTGGAACTGCTGCATTTTGGCTGACCTCTCCGCCTCAGGAATGAGAGACATAAAGTTCCCCTTGTAGCGTGGGTCTAACAATGTTGCCAACCAGTACTGATTGTCGGCCAAGATGTTCTGAACGCGAGGGTCACAAGCCAGGCAGCTTACCATAAAGTCAGCCATGTGCACCAGACTCTTAAGAGCCATCACTTCAGTATCCAGACCAACACGATGACTGAACATGCTGTCCTCCATAAATATAGATATATACACATACATACCCACAAAGATAAATATATATTTATGTGTCTTATTAATAATTAATTATGCCATCACTTCCCCCTCAACATTCCCCCTTTTGTCGGAAAATACGACAATAAAATGAGTGGGAAGTGTGGGATATATTTGCCTACTCAATCCTATCACCAATAACCGTTCAGGATGAAATGAAGTAAATTTTCCACTTATGTATCTAGACATCACCCATCGCCATCACCTCTCCCCTGCCGTTCGCCGTAATCCAGTGTCTCCATCCATAGATTACACCATAGTCATCTTTGTGGATGTTCTTGGTCTCTTTGGTTCAGGAATAAAGTTCTCTATTTGTCAGTACACTTCTGACCTTGTCGTTGCCAATCTCGAGAATTACGCCTATCCCCAAGTAGTCTTCTTCCCAGCTTGACTGCTTAGACTCTGGAGTTGCTGCACCTTCGTCTCTTGATCGGCCCACAGAGTTTTCCTGTGTTCGCCCCTCTCCCTACCAGATTTTTATTTATTTATTTATTTATTTTTTCAAGTCTGGTGTGTAATGACTGCCGGGGAACACACTCTGTAGCTGGGCCTCACCAGGTAGTTTCTTAGAGCACCTCCTTCTTGGGATTAGATCAATCAGGGGATGGCATTCTTCTTAGCTGAGACACGACTTTCAACAGAGACTTCTCCTGAAAGCTTGATTGAAGCATCTGTCGTTAATGTGGTTCTTCCATGGATAGATAGTTGAATCTCTACTAGGCAGGTCAGAGTTTATTGGGTAGGGGATGATATCAGCATACCTATGTTGACTGTGAGAAGAACGCAATCCAACCGACCTTCAATCCATCCCTTATGAATGTTACCGACTCAAGGGTTGAAGTAGCAAATACCTTAGACAATGATGGGGCCTGTCCCTACAGAACCTTACTCTTTTCTCATTCATACAAAAAAACAAACAAACCTATATCCCAATGTAAAAATTAAACAGTGTATAATGATACCATATTTCCCTCCCCATCCCTTAACCATAAATCAAAGTAAAAGCCAAACAAGATATACAATGTTATGAGGTTTCAGGGCTGAGTCGACGTAATGTCCTAAACACTCTTATCAAATATCATCTCAAGGTTTCAGGACTTTTAGTGCTAAGTCCTGGACCTTCTTCGGCGATTAAATTCGTGAAGTTCTGCCTGGTTCTCTTGTATCTGGTGGGCAAGTCTCTTTACTCTCCGGTAAACTAGGAACAGTCCAATGTACATAACAAGAACAAGAACTAGAAGAACAATCACAGGGTGGATAATGAAATTAAAAAATGATGTAGCTGTCGGACTATAGCCAAATATACTTTCCCACCAGGACACCTTAGAGTCTGTATCTAAGGCATTGGTAATCCTCGTTATCTTGGTTTTGTCATGCTCAAGCTGAATTGTGGCTTGATTCTCAGCCTCATGAAGATTTCGGAGTATGTCGTCTTCTTCGCTGAAATCTAACAAGAGACGCTTGAGCTCACGACCAAAGCCAAGAGGAATCTTTTGCAGTCTCACAGGACTGTCAGGGCGAATGTCGAGTCTCTTCTCCAGTGTTATCGGGGTCCTCCCCTGCTGATCTGCGACATCTAAACCTAAAACGGGACTAAGGGTACAATATGCTCCTGGGAGGAGTGTGCCTCTTTTGGTGCAATTAGTGCCATATAAAGAATACGTTACATTTTTCCCTTGGTACCAACACCAATACCCTTGACCCAAATATTTCAGACGAGAGGAGGGTAATGTGTTAGTCTTCATCTCACATGACCCCTCAGAGTCCCAACACTGGTGCCTAAGCACCCTATCTTGACTCCCTTGACAGAGGATAGCATCCTCTTTCCTCCAACATCCCTCTGTATCAAACAGATAAGGATGGCCTCGCTCATAGGTTAGGATGTCTGAGGTGAGCTGTGGATGAAGCACCGTCTGATTGCTAACAACAATTCCTATATTCATGGCACTGTACCCCTTCTTGATATTACCAGATACAGGTGCCAAAGAAGATGCCGTGCAGGTGAGATTATGACACCCATGCCAATGAACCAGCCACCAGTTTGTATGGTTGGCTGCAAACGGGGAGATTAGGGAACTTACTCTTTGTCTGAGGTTGAATGGGAAGTGGCCCTTGTATAGAGAGGACACTATATGCTTTAGGTTGTCAGAGAGTTCACTCTGGACCTGCGTACATGCTAGGGCAAACTGAACTCTGTCTTGCACTTCTACAAGACCTGCAACTAACCTTCTAAACTTCTCTCGTAGAGCCGAAGATAGAGAGATAGTGGCATCAATGTGCGAATGTTGCAAACCCTCTAAGACATGGTTTACATCAAGCTGAGTTCTGAACCCTACCCCAGCATGTCGCGCAATGTTCCCGAGCTTACCTCTCAGGACTTCCATATCCATAGTGTTCAGGGCACCTACTCCCAATGCACCTCCACTAATTCCCATCTCTATCAAGTCTCTCCTACTCCTGAATTTCCTGTGTCGGGGATCATCTTTTCTCACTTCTTGCCCCGCCTCTACCCATCCTCTCATCATGTCAATTTGGTTCCTCACAAACTCCTCACATCTGTGATCCCAGTGATCTACTCTGAAGTCATCTACAGAAATTCGCCATGTATATAGGACGAATTTAGCTCCTGTGATGATCTTCCATGGGAATGACAGTTGAGGAGCTATGGGATCTACCAATTGGTGGGTAGAAACATTGCAAGAATCCAGGTGCGGTTTGACTGGTTGGAGACCTTCAGCCTCATATGGGACCCTTACCACTGTCACACATACTTGTCCTCTACAACTGAACTGGTACCACTGATCGCTATCTCCTGCCTGTAACGCTAGGTTTCCGATTGGTTTGGATTTGGACAGATAGACCCACTGTGTAAATGACCAGCACCCTTCGTCCACAGCCTCACAAAAAGGCCACTTAAATGGACCGTCTATATTGATGTCAAAGTTAATGTCCCTGCCTCTGGGGTCTTTCCAGTCAGAAGACACGTATTTGCTTCAGTATTCCTCAGTCATAGGGGCACCATCCATCCATACATCCACAATTGGGGTGTCCACCCCATTGCATACTAAGTCCCACCTCCAGGGATTAGTATTCAATTTTACCATCTGTGTATCCGGTTCCCAGTGGGCATAGGTGATGAAATAGTATCCCGTCACCTCCGATACACAGACTTTTCTCATGATCGTAATCATGAAAGACCGTATGGATGGCGACCCCTCTACTTGAGTATACCTCAGATCCTTGGCATCAGTCCGTACCTTTAAAACTGTTGCTCTGTATAAGCCCTCCAGTTTCACTGGACCACTCTGATCGTTCCATAACGCCTGGCCAGAGTTACTGCAGTTTAACTTTAACATCCATACACTAGTCCGTAAGTAATCTGTGGACACATGTCCTTGGGCATATTTGGATTACCTGGTGATGGTCATCTGGGAATCCATCAACATACAATATGCCTTAAGGGTGCCTTTTACAAGTACAGGTCTATCAAAGTACGTCCTTACCCTCAACCCATCTTGACTATCCTTCCTAGTGAAGGTAGCCTGTAAGATATACCACCGGCTATACTCTGCTCCAGTGACATCTTCAGGACTCAGAATGCCTCCTTTAGTACACAACACCAAAGTGGTGTTGGCTTCCACTTTGTTATAGGGGTGCAAGTGGGGGTCCCTGGACATCCATCTCAAAGACATGATGGGTTTTGGGTCTGAGTCTTGGAAATGTTGGAACTCCTTGAGACAGAGGGCGTGTAAGTCATGTTGTATGGCAGACACATTCTCTACAGGGTTATAATGCTGTGTGACACCATTAGCAAAACCTTCTCTCTGGAACCCATACAGATACCATTGTCCTGGAATGAAGGTAAAATTACTGTACGGTTCTTGAATTTTACCTTCCAGACATTCTACCATTAAGAGACCTGGTCCCAAAACTGACATACTTGTAGCATTATTGGGTACCCAACCATTCCCTAAAGAGGCTGAGCCTGCCATCATCATGCTTACCACTAGCGTCACAAACTGGAGGTGTACCCTGTTCAGGTATTCCCTACTTCTCTGGCCACTTGGTATCGTTGTGCAGTGGCGTCCAGTGACCTGTTGAATGATTATAGTGGTTTTACGTATATCTGTTACTGTAGATTCATGTATACTATATTTACAATGTTACTTAGGGAGACACCTTCGATCTATCAACCGCCCCCTTTCACTCAACTCTACTTGTGCAACTATGATTGAGTTGGTGAGGCTCGGGTGGCCTTTGCTTGGTCGATGTGGATCCAAAAGGATTCCTGACGTCTAGAGGATCTCTTTTTTGTTGTCATCAGCCTCTGTACCCTTAGCATGGTGTCACTTATTACTTCAAGGATCTGGTAAGGTCCTTCCCAGTTTGCATCCCATGATCCGGATCGGCGAAAGATTTTTACCATGACCTTTTCCCCTACAGAAGGCAATGGTGTCTCCCCCTGTAGGTACGGTTTGTGCAACCGTAAAGCTGCATGAGGCAGCAGTTCCTTTAGGTTCATTTGAACCTGTTGGAGGAACATGTCTCTGGCAATGGCATTTTTCATCGGCTCAGACAGTTGGGGCTCGTTGGGTAGACACAGGGGCATTTTGCGTCCAGTCATCAGCTCAACTGGAACCTTTGCTTTATGTCCAAAAGTCCACAAAGCGCTTTCATGACCTTACCCGTGAAATGTGTCCCTCTGTCTGATTCTATCACTCTTGGAAAACCCCATTGTGACAGAACCTGTTCCCAAAGAACCCGGGCTGTAGTGGAAGCTGAATCATTGACTGTGGGGATGGCTTCTACCCATTTGGAGAAAACATCCACCACCACCAGAGCGTAACGGCAGTTACGACTTCCTGCTGGTAATGGTCCGATGTAATCAATCTGGATTGCGGACCACGGACCCTCTGCTGGTGGAACACGCTGCAGCACTGGCTTCAGGGCTGATGCTCTTGGGTTGACCTGAGCACATGCCAGACACTGCTGGGTGACTTCCTCTTCTGTGTTGGACATTCCAGACCAGTATAATTTGTCTCTTAGGAGGGAGAGTAGCTTGTCCCGACCGAGGTGCCCAAACAGTTGGTGGTTTAGTCTCGTCAGTTCTGACTGTAGATGTTGTGGGACTACTGGTAGAGGAAGTTGTTGGGTACCAGTATCATGACACAGAATCCACTGATATATTGTCCAGGGATGCTGTGGTGCTGCGATATGTGTCAGTAGAACGGGATCTTTTGCCTGTTCCTCTTCAAATGACACAGGGCCATCTTTTAGTTTGGTTTGCCTCACTGCAATCTGGAATGCCGGGATCTGCTCAGTTCCTGGTTCCTGAAGGACACCAGACACAGCTGCAAACTTAGCCAGTTCGTCGGCCTTGTTATTTCCTATGGTCAAAGGCTGTTCTCCTCTTTGATGTGCTGGGACTTTTATAATGGCTGCCTCAGCTGGGTGTGCCATGCCCCAATCCCACAATTCCTTTAGGACTGTAGCGTGGGCCAGAGGTTTATTCTGGCTGTCCACAAACCCTCGTTTTTTCCACGTGTTCAGGTGCAGGGTGAGAGATCGAACTACATATGGACTGTCACTATATATAGTTCGATTCCCTGGAGGTTGAAGGAGGAGAGCCTCCTTGACAGCCTCCAGTTCAGCCCGTTGTGCTGACATGTGACCTGGCAGCCGGACAAGACTCTGGGTGCCTGTGGTCTCATCCAGCACTGCAAATCCGGACACATACGTGCCGTCCAGACAGAAACGAGAGCTGTCAACAAAGATGACCCTGTCTTCTGGATGTCTGTTGGTCCTGAATATTTGTGGTGTACTGGATAGTGATGGTTGACCACAGTCATGTTCGATCTCTGTCATATTTAACAACTGGGACAGAACATACTTTGCCTTGTGGTCCACTTTCAGATTCCGGCCACTGAGGTCCATGATCCATTTCCCGAATCTCTGTTGGGAGACTCCAGGGAGTGTATCTCTGAGTAAAAGAACCAAAGGAGAATGTGGCGTCTGTACAGCCAGAGATCTGAAACCTACAATATGCTCAGTGGTTTTAACGGCATAGTGTATGGCAGCCAGTTGTTTGGCACATTCGTCAAACCCTCTTTCGACCGGCGAGAGGAGTCGGGAAAAGTATCCCAGTGGTCTACTGTCATGTCCTATCTGCTGTAGAAGGACAACAGAGATAGACTCAGTCCCAGATGTGCCTGGATGGCCATTTCTCCATCTGGGTTGGGGGTGGCTAACACAGGTGCAGAGGAGAGGTCTCTTTTCAGAGTTGAAAAGGCCTCATCCTGTGCTTCTGACCAGCCCTGGAGTGAGGGTTCTTCTCCTCTGAGGAGTTCATAAAGGGGTTTCGCTTTGGCAGCAAAATCCTCTATGAATTCCCTCATGAAGTTGGCCACTCCCAGGAACTTCCGTAAGTCCTGTAGAGTGCCAGGCTGAGGTAACTTGACCATAGCTTCCACTCGGGCCGCCACAATTCCTTTGGCTCCAAAAGAGACCTGCACCCCAAGGAAAGTCACCTCTGTTCTAGCCAAATTTGCCTTGTGAGGACTCAGCTTGAGTCCAGATTTAGATAGGAGTCCCAAGAGCTCCCTTAACAGAATTAAGTGTTCTTCCATGGTCTCTATGTGCAGGAGTAAGTCATCTACATATTGCAGGAGACATTCCGGCCGAGAAAACACGCTCAGTACGGCCGCCAATGCCTGATGAAAATACGTAGGACTACTGTGGAACCCCTGGTGGAGCACATTAAACATGTACTGTTTGTTCCCCACTGTGAAAGCAAATTTGTACCTACAGTTTTCTGTGAGTTCAATAGAGAAGAACCCATTGGCGACATCAATGGTCGAGAATATGCGGCTTTTGCCACTTATCCTCGCCATTATGTCAGGAGTTTGTGCAACTACGGGGGCAGACATCGGAGTGTACTTATTAAGGACACGTAGGTCTATGGTGAGACGCCACGCATCAGTGTCCTTTTTCTTCACAGGCCATAGAGGGTTGTTGCACTTTGATTTCCCCTCTATGACCACACCCTTGGTCTCCAATACCAGGACAGTGTTGACTATCGACTGTGTCGCTTCCGGTGGAAAGCGATATTGATGTTGAGGGGGTGGGTCTGGCCCCTGTATGTCCACCTGGACACCAATCAATCTTCCACAGTCGTTTTTAACCTGGGCCTACAGATCAGGATGTTCGTACACAATGGGTTCAAGGTCTATATTATGAGAGACCTCTGGCCATTTGTGTCGAGCATATCAGCTGAATTCTCCATTGCTGGCAAAGGTGGTCCCAGACACTGGCGTTGTATGACACACACCTTGGATTGTATGGGTCCCTTCCACACAATGCAGTTTGCCAAATCCAGGATCCATCCATTTTGGGTCATTACATCAGTTCCGATGATGTTGTCAGAACCAGAGTAATACCACATTGGGATCTTGAGGGTTAAAGGGAACCTGTCACCCGATTTTAAGCTCCTAAACTATCTCTAGCTGTCCCTACACCTTCCTAGCAGCTCCCTATCTCACCCTTTCTTATCTAAAGTGGCCCTATGAAAGAAGTGTAAAATAAGATAAAACTTACTGCAGTCCCCGTAGTTCGGGGACTGGGTAGGCGTGGCCTCTGTTCCTTCCTCACACCTCCATCTTGTAATGCACGCCCCGCTGGGCGGCATTATTCAGGGTCCACTTAGCCCCATTAATTGTAATTTCCCGCCCTCTACACCTCTTTGCACAGGCCGGGTGTCATAGCCGGCGCAGTGCATTATGGGCCGTCACGTGATCTGCCCTAGTGCATTCTGGGTCCGATCACGTGATCGGCCCCAGTGCATTATGGCCTTGATCACGTGAGCGGCCCCGGCTCTGCGCATGCGCAATGCGCTTATTGAAGCCGGGGCCGCTCACGTGATCAAGGCCATAATGCACTGGGGCCGATCACGTGATCGGACCCATAATGCACTAGGGCAGATCACGTGACGGCCCATAATGCACTGCGCCGGCTATGACACCCGGCCTGTGCAAAGAGGTGTAGAGGGCGGGAAATTACAATTAATGGGGCTGAGTGGACCCTGAATAATGCCGCCCAGCGGGGCGTGCATTACAAGATGGAGGTGTGAGGAAGGAACAGAGGCCACGCCTACCCAGTCCCCGAACTACGGGGACTGCAGTAAGTTTTATCTTATTTTACACTTCTTTCATAGGGCCACTTTAGATAAGAAAGGGTGAGATAGGGAGCTGCTAGGAAGGTGTAGGGACAGCTAGAGATAGTTTAGGAGCTTAAAATCGGGTGACAGGTTCCCTTTAAGTGTTTGGCAATGTGGACAATCACTTCCTCAATTCTGTGGGCCTTCACTCCCCCTTGTTGGTGATCAAATCCGATCACCACACACTGAGGGCTGTTTGGATGCAAATCATGTTTGATATTGGTAATGGAGATTTCCGCACCAGTATCAAGCATAATTTGTGTGTCCTGATCTTTAATTCTGGCTTTTATGTGGGGCCTCCCTGAAGAATCCAGTATGACAGGACATACTGGAGCCAGCTCTTTAGGGATCCCTAATTGTTAATCGATGTTGACAAGATTTCCAGTAGGTACCTGAGAGGTACATACTGCAATTTGGAGATCCTCAACCTTAGTTCTATTTGTGGAATCAGTAGATTCCACAACCCCTGTACCATCAACTGGGGCATTTACAGTGGCAACACATTTTGGTGTCTGCTCTTGTAAATATCCCCAAGACCGATCAGCCTGTTCCCCCACTGTTCTGGCATAATTAGGTTTCATCTTGAAACCATTATTATTGCCAGATTTTTCAGGGCTGTTTTGGTTCCGTACCCACTGAGGACAATTTTTCTTCATGCGCCCAAATTGCAAACATAGAAAGCATTGAATGCTCCCTGTCCTCTCAAATGGTGGGGCCGAGGGGCGAACAGCTGATTCCTTTCTAGCATGGCACACACGTTCATCTTGTGATCTAACGTGTACAGGCACATGCTCCCTAACCTTAACTGACTTTTTATTGTGCAGTAGATCTTGTCTACACTGCTCAATAATCATGGCCGCATCAGTGAGCGATGGTTCCCTCGCTGCACTCAACCTAATTGCAGTATCAAGGTATGGGAATTTTTCCACAAACATGCGGATCATGCCTTGTGGAATACCGATACCTTGATCTATAGTGACCTTCCTGTACATAGCTTCAAACTGACTACACAGCGATAAAGATTCATCGTGTATAGTTGGTCTGAATTTCATCAGGATTCTGGAGTCACGTCCCCGTGGCCCGCTGCCAGTGTCATTAGTAAGGAAAGGCGTTCTTCCTTATCATGAAACTGTCCATTACTGGGTTCCATGCTCCCCATTGCCTCATACCTCTGATTGAGGTGTGTAGGCAACCACAACTTGAATAGCTCCATTCGAAGTTCTGGAGCCACAGAATATTTATTGCAGTGACCTTCAAAGATATCACATGCAGTAAACGCATCTAGACTGGGATCATATTTTGGGATCTCCTTGCAGATCCGTAACAGAAATTTTATCCTTTCCATACTGTTAAGGTTAGGATAAAATTCATCTGACCTTACTGAACGATTTGGCGGATTGGAAGTGGAGTGATCCTTTTCCCACCTACCTCCATATCCCCAACTCTCGTCCTGACCCTGAAAGCGGTCGCTATGTGTATGCTCCCTTGGTGTTTGAGTGAAATGTAGCGACCGTTCTACCTGTCCCCTGGACTCTATAGCTCCGGATCTCTGATCCATGGGAGACATGGGCCCTGTTGCCGTGGTCTCCCCATCCTGTGCAGTACCCCAAACACAAACCTGTTTCGTGGGCAAAGGCACCATGCTATTTGTACCTAGCCGTGACAGATTAGAGATGACCTGTTGCAAATTCGCAATCGTTTGCGACTTTGCAGCCAGATCCTCTCTAAGTGTGCTCACTAGTGCATCCATGGATGCAACTCTACTCTTGAACTGATTTATCTCAGTGTACAGACTGAGGAGCTCTCTATCCATGCCAGAATAATAGGTTTCTTTCTCTGAGATCCTAGATTCTAACACACAGATTTCCCGACCCCTGTCGGCTGTACACTGGGCCCTTTCTTCTAGCTCAGTTTCTAGAGTGTGTATACGTTTAATGCTTTCCACACAAAAATGGCACTGTAGGTTATCCGATGTGGAAACTTTGTCTGCCTTTCTTGTGCTAGCAAGTGTTTCCACATGCTCCGGCCTGCAAATGCTGTCCTCAAAAGTATACACTAATTTTGCCAGCATTTGGAGGCGTTTCTTAGTTTTGTGGAAAACACTTTTACTAATACAAACTCTATCATGTGCGTATGCCTGGTCCAGTAAAGTTGACCAGAGCATCTCTGTGGACTTATATGCGGTGGGCAGTATTGGGTTAAATGTGCTATTTCTACACAGGTGTTTGAGGGTGGAGAAGTTCATACTCACCTGTTCAGAGGCCATGTTGCTTGGTGCAGTCTGTTCCTTCGTCCCTCTTGTGCTGCTTGGAAAAAGGTCCTTTTTCTCCGGAACGCCTTCTTTCCCGACCAGCTGCACTCCTCAGATGAACCAAACGTTGATGGTGTTTGAACGAAGTGACGTGATGATCACCCTAGCCGATAGACGTGTATCGTGTAAAGGAATCAGAAAAATCGTTAAAATCAGAAAAAAAAGGTTCTCTGATGAGGACTTTGTCCCGTGTCTTACTAAGACTGAAAACTGTGTCACCCGTCTGGGCTATCAGGGCACTGAACGCACAGAATAACGGATCACTTCACCGTGCCTCCTGTTATTTGTATCCACGTTCCCCTGGCCTGATCTGCTCCAGACGATGACCACAGGTTTTCACTACAAAAGACACTAGAACAACCTCAAACAGTGGGCCTAGGCTCGCCAACTTCTCACACTGAAATGCAAGAATGGACATCTTCTGATATGGTAATTAACCATGTCAGAAAATGAACAATTTCCATCAGATACAGCTGAATTGGCCAATGTTATAAGGGACATTTATTATGGCCTATTACACCAATGTGGGCATAAATATAGATATATACACATACATACCCACAAAGATAAATATATATTTATGTGTCATATTAATAATTAATTATGCCATCACTTCCCCCTCAACAGTTGCATAATGATTCATTTTGTAATGTATTGATGTATACCTTTATTTGGTTGTTAACACAACCAGGAATCCGCATTATGACATGGTGGCAGTCCATGAAAGACTGATTTGTGAGGGACTTGAAACAAAATCTGGAAGTAGAGGAAGGGCTCCGTTCTGACAAACCGGTACAATATGACCTATTTCACATCTAAGCCAGGTCTGTGTTTTGCTACATGTTTTTACCGCTAAAAATGCATCCAAACGCATGCATTTTTGTCCCCATTGATTTTAATGGAAACATATATAAAACGCATGCAAAAATGTATGTGCGTTTTCAAAACGCAGCCAAAAACGTCGGGCAATGTGTCTAGGGCTGCATTGGCAAAAACACATGTGTTTGTGCGTTTTGAAAATGCACATACATTTTTGCATGCGTTTTGAATACGTTTCCATTAAAATCAATGGGGGCAAAAATGCATGCTTTTGGATGTGTTTTTAGCATTAAAAACGCATAGAAACGCAAATGTAGCGAAACGCAGACCTGGCTTAGATGTGAAAGGGGCCTATATGTGCTATGAAGAATTATATTTTATCTCTAAAGTCGTACAACCCATAAGGTATTTGTGTATTATTTTAAAATATAACCTTTACTCTCATAATAATTCACACAAAATCTTATAACATACCTATTTCCTTAAAGGGAACCTGTCACCCCAAATCACCCTTGTAAACTGTAAATACATGTCCCTGAAGCATAACACCACAGTCCTACACATCCCTTTGTGGTGTTTTACTTCAATATGAAAGTGCACTTTAGTCGTTTGCCAACTTACAAAATCCATGGCAGTGGGGCGTTCCCAGGCCTCTTTGTCCAAGAGGCGGTTCCCCTGTGTGCCGCTGTATTACGCCCTAATGGGCGTTTGTTCAATCTTTCTAGCGCGGGCACGAATCCTAATCTCGCGCCCGTGACGTCACGGTCATGTGATGCCGTGACGCGTCAATTCAGGGCGGGCGGGGCGCTGTTGTGTGACGCGCACCCGCCGACTTCAGTAAGCGATCTGCGCATGCGCCTCTGTCTGTGAACGCGCACTGGCCAACTTCAGCGCATGCGCAGATCGCTTACTGAAGTCGGCGGGTGCGCGTCACACAACAGCGCCCCGCCCGCCCTGAATTGACGCGTCACGGCATCACATGACCGTGACGTCACGGGCGCGAGATTAGGATTCGTGCCCGCGCTAGAAAGATTGAACAAACGCCCATTAGGGCGTAATACAGCGGCACACAGGGGAACCGCCTCTTGGACAAAGAGGCCTGGGAACGCCCCACTGCCATGGATTTTGTAAGTTGGCAAACGACTAAAGTGCACTTTCATATTGAAGTAAAACACCACAAAGGGATGTGTAGGACTGTGGTGTTATGCTTCAGGGACATGTATTTACAGTTTACAAGGGTGATTTGGGGTGACAGGTTCCCTTTAACATACAGGACCACAATTTAGACAAAAACTAATGAGCCATGCACACAGTGAACATGTCTGTAGAACAGTGTTCACACCACCAAAAGACTGAATTACAAAAAACAGTCAAACAAACGTGTAAAAATACTGTTATTAAAAAAACACAGTAAAAAGCAAGTGCTGCTGAAAAAGTAAAAAAAACAGGGTATTTAGTTGATACGTTTTTTGCGAATAATATATACTAAGCTGCTCTACTACTTTAAGGTAAACCGGATCAGAGCAGTCCCTATCTGATGTATTTAAAACCTGACCATATGTATTTGTACCTAAAATGAGCAGGATCCAGACAGGTCCAATGTCTGATTTGGACTGACTG
>JARQOC010000003.1:500957758-500991535 GCA_033576535.1 Allobates femoralis
AGCGTCTGTAGTTTGGGGTTCTGATCTGGCACAAATCCCTTAGTTATATTAAAAGCTTGTAGGAAAGCGATTATGATTTTGAGGAAGCTGCTTAAATGTGGCACGGGAGTTTCTCAACTTCCTTAGTGAAGTGCAAGTTTGCATATATGCATATATCTGAGAAGAGGGAAGTGGCTTACAATCTCCTCACTTACTTCGCTGTCTCCATAAGGTTGATAGCAAGTTCCCAGACCTTGTCTTAGCCCACTCACTCATGCCAGATCAGAATATCCCACACACTATACTGATGAGGGGCAGGTACCCCGAAACGCAGCGTCTGTAGTTTGGGGTTCTGATCTGGCACAAATCCCTTAGTTATATTAAAAGCTTGTAGGAAAGCGATTATGACTTTGAGGAAGCTGCTTAAATGTGGCACGGGAGTTTCTCAACTTCCTTAGTGAAGTGCAAATTTGCATATGTGCATATATCTGAGAGGAGGGAAGTGGCTTACAATCTCCTCACTTACTTCGCTGTCTCCATAAGGTTGATAGCAAGTTCCCAGACCTTGTCTTAGCCCACTCACTCATGCCAGATCAGAATATCCCACACACTACACTGATGAGGGGCAGGTACCCCGAAATGCAGCGTCTGTAGTTTGGGGTACTGATCTGGCACAAATCCCTTAGTTATATTAAAAGCTTGTAGGAAAGCGATTATGACTTTGAGGAAGCTGCTTAAATGTGGCACGGGAGTTTCTCAACTTCCTTAGTGAAGTGCAAATTTGCATATAACCAATAATATTCAAATTCAAAAAGTTGTCATGGAGGTAATTTTTATTCTATGCGTTTCAAGGTTCACAGAGCTCTTCATCAGGAAAACCACCGAAGTACATCATCGTCCTATGGTAGCGCCTGGTTTCTTTTTCAGATTTTTGCATTCTACACTTTGGGTTAGTGTCAGACCAATAGTGGTGGTTTTGTTTGTTACCTTTACCATTCACAAAATAATTTGCCTCATCACTGAACATAATGTTCTGTGTAAACGGAGGGTCCTGTTCCAATTTTTGTTTTGCCCGTTCTGCAATTCAGTGCACCGATCTGGCTCATCCTCAGTGAGATGCTGCAGTAGCTGGATATTGTAAGGGTGCCATTTGTGAGTAGCTAATATTCGCCGAAAGGATGTTCGACTCTCTCCAGTGACATGTGGCGAGTGCTACGCTGTGGGCTCTAGCTGAACGAAGCTAGGACAACCACTGATGTTTCTTCATTAGTGACCGTTTTCTTACGTCCACATTTTTGCAAATCCAACATTGAACCTGTTCCACGAAATTTGGCAAGCAGTTAGCTAACTGTAACATGGGAGATGGGTGGTTTCGTAAGGTGTCTTGAATTGAAATCTGCTGCAATGACCCAGGTACTGTGTTCATCAACATCAACACAATTTCTATCCGCTTCTCCCGTGTTAACCTCTGTAACATGTCAATGGCTGTAAGCAAAGAGAAACTTGAAAATAACTCATGAAAGAATAAAGTTGCATTAAAACCAAGCACACCATTGTTTTCTTATGAAATTCTCAATACGTTTGATGTGTCACATGACCCTCTTCCCATTGAAAAAAAAAAAAGTTGGATCCAAAATGGCCAACTTCAAATTGACCACAATGGCATCACCCATCTGGAAAAGTTTTCTCCCTCCTCTATACTAATGTGCCACAAACAGGAAGTTGATATCACCTAGTTTATTTAGGTGCATCCATATAAATATACCACCCTGTACAATGTACTGGGCACTAGTAAAAGCTGTGCTCCATAGTTCAAATAGCATTACTTCCCTCCTGAGTCCTGTCGTGCAACCAAACAGTGACTTTCCACCACATATTGGGTATTAGCATGCTCAGGGGAAATTGCACAATGAGTTTTTGGGTCCAATTTTTCCTGATATCCTTGGAAAATGAAAACATTTGGTGCTAAAACAACATTTATGTCGGAAAAATCTATTTTTTTGATTTTCACATTTCTAGATTGTAAAATTCTGTGAGGCAATCAGTCACAACACATCTAGGTAACTTCCATCATAGGTCTAGTTTATAAAACGGTGTCAATTGTGGGGAAATTCCATTGTTTGGGTACATCAAGGGCTAACTAATTGCTACATAACACCTGCAGAGCATTCCATCTAAATCTGCGGTCCAAAAAATCGCTCCTTGCCTTCTGAACCTTGCCGTGCTTCCAAACAATGGTTTTACACCACTTATGGTATCAGCATTCTCCGGAGAAAGTTTTCAACACATTTTGGGGTCCAATTCATCCTGACAGCCGTAGGAAAATGAAAACATTTAGTGCTAAATCAACATTTTTGTTGGAAAAGTACATTTTTTTTAGTTTCATGTTTCTAGGTTGTAAAATTCTGTGAAGCATCTGTGGGTTCAAGGAGCACATCACAAATCTAAATAAATTCCTTGGGGGTCTCTTGATTCCAGAATGTGGTCACTTGTGGTGGAATTCCATTCTTTAGGTACATTAAGGGCAAACCAAATTGAACATGACACCAGCAGACCATTCCATCAAAATCTGCATTCCAATATGTTGCTCATTTTCTTCCAAGTGCCAAACCAGTGGTTTTCCACCTCATATGGGATATCATCATAGTTAGGAGAAATTGCACAGCAAATATTGGGGTCCATTATCTCCTGCTGCCCTTGTGAAAATGAAAATGATGGCTCTAAAAAACATTTTTGTGGAAAAATATCTATTTTTTCATTTTCATGGGTTAATGTTATAAAATTCTGTGAAGCACCTGGGGGCTCAAAGTGATCGCCACATATCTAGATACATTCACTGGGTGTCTAGTTTCTAAAATGAGGTCACTTGTGGGGATTTCCACTGTTTAGGCACATCAGGGGCATTCCAAACGCGACATGGAATCCTCTAACAATTTCAGCCAATTTTCCATTTAAAATGTCCAAACAGCGGTTTTCCACCACACAAATAGCGCAAAAACATTGCTTTTCCACCACATTTAGGCTATCGGCATACTCAGGAGAAGTTGTACAACAAATTTTGGTATCAATTTTTTCTTGTTGCCTTTGTAAAAACAAAAATAAATGGGGCTAAAAGAACATATACCGTATATACTCGTGTATAAGCCGACCCGTGTATAAGCCGACCCCTCTACTTTTGCCCCCAAAACCTGGGAAAACCTATTGACTCGTGTATAAGCCGAGGGTGGACCCCAGCACAGGTATACAGCCCCCAGCAGTGTGGTATACAGCTAACGCCCCAGTGGTAGTATCACAGCAGCCCCAGTGGTATATACAGCAGCAGCCCAGTGGTTAGTATACGCAGCAGCAGCCCCAGTGGTAGTATACGCAGCCCAGAGTAACAGCCCCAGTAGGTATATACAGCAGCCCCTTAGAGTAGTATACAGCAGCCCCAGAGGTGTATACAGCAGCCCCAGAGGTATATACAGCCCCAGAGGTATATACAGCAGCCCTTAGGTAGTATACAGCAGCCCCAGTGGTGTATACAGCAGCCCCAGAGGTATATACAGCACCCAGAGGTATATACAGCCCCAGAGAGGCAGGTATATACAGCAGCCCGTGTAAGGTAGGTATACCAGCAGACCCCTTAGGTGTATACAGCAGCCCCAGTTGGAGTGTAGTATACAGCAGCCCCAGAGGTATATACAGCAGCACTAGTGGTGTATACAGCAGCCCCAGAGGTAGTATACAGCAGCCCCAGAGGTATATACAGCAGCACCAGTGGTAGTATACAGCAGCAGCCCCAGTGGTATATACAGCAGCAGCCCCAGTGGTTAGTATACAGCAGCCCCAGAGGTAGTATACAGCAGCCCCAGAGGTAGTATACAGCAGCCCCAGAGGTATATACAGCCCCAGAGGTATATACAGCAGCCCTTAGGTAGTATACAGCAGCCCCAGTGGTGTATACAGCAGCCCCAGAGGTATATACAGCCCCAGAGGTATATACAGCAGCCCTTAGGTAGTATACAGCAGCCCCAGTGGTGTATACAGCAGCCCCAGAGGTAGTATACAGCAGCCCCAGAGGTATATACAGCCCCAGAGGTATATACAGCAGCCCTTAGGTAGTATACAGCAGCCCCAGTGGTGTATACAGCAGCCCCAGTGGTAGTATACAGCAGCCCCAGAGGTATATACAGCAGCACTAGTGGTGTATACAGCAGCCCCAGAGGTAGTATACAGCAGCCCCAGAGGTATATACAGCAGCCCTTAGGTAGTATACAGCAGCAGCCCCAGGGGTGTATACAGCAGCAGCCCCAGGGGTGTATACAGCAGCAGCCCCAGGGGTGTATACAGCACCAGCCCCAGGGGTGTATACAGCACCAGCCCCAGGGGTGTATACAGCAGCAGCCCCAGAGGTATACAGGCCCCCCATCAAGATCCAGGGCCCCCCCCCTTGCGCGGCAAACCTGTAAAGTAAAATCATACTTATCACTGTCCTGTCGCGCTGTCCCGCCGCTGCCGACATGACGGTCCCGGGCTTCATTCAGCGTCTTCCGGCGGCTTACTGTGGTCGCGGGCAATGACGTCATTGCCCGCGACTACAGGAAGCCGCGGGAAGACGCTGAATGAAGCCCGGGATTGTGATGTCGGCAGCGGCGGGACAGCGCGACAGGACAGTGATAAGTATGATTTTACTTTACAGGTTTGCCGCGCAAGGGGGGGGGCCCTGGATCTTGATGGGGGGCCTGTATACCTGTGGGACTGCTGCTGTATACTCGCGTATAAGCCGAGGGGGGACTTTTCAGCCCAAATTTTGGGCTGAAAAACCCGGCTTATACGCGAGTATATACAGTATGTGGAAAAAATTAACTTTTTCATTTTTATGGCTCAACGTTATAAAATTCTCTCAGTTACCTGGGGGTTCAAAGTGCTCATCACACATCTAGATAAAATCTTTGGAGGATTTAGAAAATGAGTGAAGAAGCCAGCACTTGTTCCATTGTTATGAACTTTCTTTATTCTTTATTTAAGCACACATCACAACGAAGATAAAAGCATCATAACAGGCGGCAAAGCTCCATAAGACGCGTTTCGGTAAAACCTTTATCAATGACAAAGAGCTAAAAACTTGCGTACACTATATACATACACAATTCCAAAAATACACGACACATGTGATGGTTACAAATTAATGGCACAAAAAATAATTAGGAAGCCCTTATGGTTCGTAGTAAAGCGGTTACAAACCAAGGAAAACACCACAATAATCTTATGGGAAGGAAGCTAGCACAGCATAACATATATATATATACAAAAGTTCAGATCAATTAATCAAACTCATATAATTATTTTAGGTGATACAAAAATATGTATATATATGCTGATCAACTTAGGATAAACAGAAAATTGCAAAACTGCAGAAATTCACAAACAATTCCGTTAAAATTATATCTATGATACACATGACTGCATTGCGGTGCATATATGTTGGCTATACATGAATAGATAAATAAATGAATGAATACAAGAATAAATGGCTATTAAATATTAGGGATCACTGCTGTGACAAGTTTGTGTATAAAATGTAGCATACGCAATGTGGCCAAGAAATATGTACCTCGACTGTTTTACTGGTCCAAAAGACACCGATCTTAAGTATCCCAGCCATGATCCTCAAATTGCCAGCTGCTCATCCAGCTCATGAATAGATAGCCCAAATACTACTCATTAAAGCACTGCAAGAGATCAAATGTGCAATGAGATGAGTAGAAAAGTCGATGAATTAATAAAAGTACATCAAGTCATTTCTGTAGTTTATATCTCTTGGAAACCTGCTAGTAAGACACAGAATCCAGTAGCTTTCTCGATTAAGTAGATCCTTTATACGATCTCCCCTGCATGGGGATGTTTTAACAACCTTCAATCCTCTAACCGTTAGCCCACTGGTTCTGCCACCATGTACTTCCAAAAAATGTTTGGACAATCGTGAGATTGATTTTTTACTACTCGTACTATAAGGATCTGCCCCGGTGATATGCTCCGAGATGCGCTTTTTCAGAGGTCAGCTCATACATCTGATATAGTCAAGGTCACAATCGGAGGAGGTCGCCATATACACTACAAATGTGCTGATACAGTTGATGTAACTTTGATTTTGAAAATTTTGCTGCTGACCTTATCCCTAAACGAATCGCTCTTAATCATATGTTTGCATATTTTACACCGTGATTGTCCACATATATAATTGCCCGTATATCGCATCCAAGAAGGTTTTTCTCCACATTTATTTAGCTTGAATTGACTCTGTGAAACATAGCTAGCAAGGTCTTGACCCTTTCTAGGAATGCACCTGAAACTTCCTTCTAGTATTTTGCGTAGGGAAGACTCCTGGTACAGTATGGGAATGTACTTATACAAGATATTTACCATGCCTACATAGTCTGTGCTGAAAGGAGTGGAAAAAGTGATTATGTTATTATTATTGTTATTATTGTTGGCCTGTTCCTATATCCTTCTTTCTGTGTATGTGGAACAGCACGCGCCAATAAATCATTTCTACTTGTGTTAACAACTATGTTTTTGGCCAGGGTAATCATCCATTTCTTGTACCCATGAGCATAAAGCCTGCTCTCTATGTCTAGGCACTGTGCATCATAATTGACTGGCATAGAGCACATACTTTTAGCTCTTATAAATTCACCAACCGGCAAGCTTTTGGTTGTGTGTTGTGGATGACAACTGTCAGCATGGAGTAAAGAGTTTCCTGATACGGCTTTCCTACACAAATTTGTGGTTATCCTTCCTGTGACAGGGTTTCCAAGGAGCGTGCAGTCCAGATAAGAAGCTTCTTTACCGTGGTCCTGCATTGTGAACCTAATATTCATATAGTTGTTGTTACAATATGAAACAAATGCTGACGCACACATGTTAGGAAACACATCGACCGATCCATCCCAGATAAGGATGAGATCGTCGATGTATCTCCCGTACCATCTAGGAGCCCGCAGGAAAGGGTTACCAACCGTGAATAGGAATTCCTTCTCCCAAACAGATATGTACAGGGTGTCCAATGAGGGGGAGAACTTTGCCCTCATTGGACAACCACACGTCTGCAGGAAGAAGGAATCTTCGAATTTGAAAAAATTGTTTTTTAGAGGAAAATTACTAGACATGAGAACAAACCTAATCATGTCCTGGGAATACGATGAACCACCCAGAATCACTGATAAGGCTTCCATGGCCAGGTTATGTGGAATGCAAGAGTGTAGTGAAATCACATCCATTGTAATCCATTTGTCCTTTCCATTCCAATTAAAGTCTCTTAAGGCAACCTTTCAACCTTTGTTCCCAAGACCAAGTTTCTGGTCCTCCCACTCAGACAACCACTTGTTCAAAGATCCAATACCGGAGATGATGGGTCTCAGTAGTGGAGGGAAAACAATCCTTGTGGGTCTTGAGCAATGCATGGAAAATAGGACAGATTGGATTAGTCACCAACATGTATTTAAATTGTTTGTCATCTATGACACCTAGAGCATATCCTTCATTAAGTAAGATCTCTAAATCCCGTTTGATTTTTTCTGTAGGATCAGACTCTACTATGGAATAGGTGTCATGATCTTTTAGAATCCCTGCGACTTCTCTGCGATAGAGTGTTGCATCAACAATAACTACTGACCTCCCTTTGTCTTGGGGATTTAATTTCTAAAATGGGGACACTTCTGTGGGGGTTCCACTGTTTAGGCACATCATGCTCCCACCAAATGCAACATGTAGTCCACTAACAATTCCAGCCAATTTTCCATTTAAAATGTCAAATGACGCTCTTTCCTTTCCAAGCCCTGATATGTGCACAAATAGTGGTGTTCCACCACATTTGGGGTGTCAGCTTATTTAGAAGAAGTTGCACAACAAATTTTGGGGTCCCTTTTCTGTTGCTGCACTTGCAAAAATGTAAAAATTGGGCTAAAAGAACATTTTTGCAGACAAAAGGTACTTTGTCATTTTCTTGGCTTAACATTATAAAATTTTGTGAAGCATTTGGAGGTTAAAAGTGTTCACCACACATCTAGATAAATTCCTTAAGGGATCTAGTTTCAAAAACAGGGTGACTTGTGGGGGCTTCACTGTTTAGACATATTGGGGGATCTTTAAATGCAACATATTGTAAGCTAACAATTCCAGCTAATTTTTGTTCTAAAAGTCAAATGGCGCTGCTTCCCTTCCATGCCCTATTGTGCACCCAAACAGTATTTTTCCATCACAGTGCAAGTATCAGCCCACTCAGCAAAACTTTCTCAACAAATTCTGTATTGCAATTTTTCCTGTTACTCTTGTGAAAATTCAATATTTGAAGCTAAAGGAACATTTTTGTTGCAAAAAGTAAAATTTACATTTTTTCCTACCACATTGCTTTAGTGTCTATGAAGTACCTCAAGAATAAATGAACTTCTTGGATGTGATTTTCAATAGTCTAAGGGGTTCTGTCTTTAGAATTGTGTAACTTCTGGGTATTTTCTGTCTTATAGGCCCTCAAAGTGACTTAAAATGTGATATGGTTCCAAAAAAAGTGGCTTTGCAAATTTTGTCGGAAAAATGTGAAATTGTTGATGAATTTTGAACCCTTCTAACTTCATAACAAAAAACATTGTATGAAAAATTTTAAAATTGCTAAATTTTCAACATTTTTGCCAAATTTCAAATTATTCATAAATAAGCTGAAAACATATTGTCTTAAATCTACCATTAACATGGGATCCATTGAAGCATTCTAGAGTTACATCCTCGTATAGTGAAACTGGTCAGAATTTTAAAAATTGGCCTGATCAGTAAAGTGAAAACACTCTGAGTGGTAAATGGGTTAAACATTCCATTTGACGGTCTTCATATTGTCACATCCCCACTTGAACCTGCTTCTGTAATTCCTGCCCTGGCCACTAGGCGCTGCCATATTCCATCTATGAGTAGTGCTAGTAACACTTCCTTATCTGGACCTGCCCCTGTAATTCCTGCCCCATCCACTAGGCTCTGCCATATCCCACCTATGGATGGTGCTAGTGATGCATCTCTGCTGGAACTTCCTTCTGCGACTTCTGCCCCTGTCACTAGGTATCGCTGTGTTCACACTGAAGGTGATGCTGATTTTGGGGGAGAAGCCCTTGCAGTGGATTGTGGAGAGCGCAGGTTCCGCTCATCCACTAGGGTTAGGGTGTCTAGGACCTGTTATGCTTCACAGCCTTATTGGGTTGGTACGTGAGTGACCAGATGGAGTCATTGGTTCCTGAGCTTCTGCCTATGGGAAGGTACCAATCCCTTTATATACACTTGGACCTGTCTCACAGGTTGCCAGAAATATTCTTGGTTCTCCTTGCTAATTAGCTATATTATTTGGTCTTGTTGGTTGACCTTTGCCTGCTTTTAACTGGAGAACTGGTTGTTTACTCCCAGACTCCAACACACACGCCCCTTCCCCCAGTCTACAGTATGGCCAGCTACCCCCAGAGTACTACAGCACGCCCCAGTCGCAAGCTTGACCACTCATCCCCTCTGCACACAGTGGGTTACCTCCTCCTCTGGCACAGTGTACTAAATGTGTAGCTCTATGCTCCGCTCTGTGAGCTGCAGATTCAGCATACAGGGTCAATGTAGGAGCTGAAGGCTGTGTGCAATCCCCTGTGCCCTCAGCTCGTGCTCTCTTGTGGTGGCTCAGTGATATCTAGGAAACCTTGACAGGAGGTAAATTACGAACTGTCAACATTTTGCAGCCTAGATACACATGTAAATTATAGAAAAAGCCCCGGACAATCCCTTTAAGTCACAACCATTTTTATTTTCCCCCTGTTAAATATAAATTTTTAACATTTGATATTGTTTTGGCAAACTCTAAGGGTACCGTTACACGTCGCAACATTGCATGCAATTTCACTGGCAATTTGCTGGTTGCAGTGAAATCATGGACACATTGTATCATTTGTACACGGCAACAAAATAGAACAATGTGTCCATGATTTCACTGCAACCAGCAAATTGCCAGTGAAATTGCATGCAATGTTGCGACGTGTAACAGTACCCTAAGACAAATAAAACAGTTGAAGTAAAAATGCTACTTGTTTCTTTAAAATCTTAAATCTTTGTCGTAAGAAAATGATGAATTATTTAATGTTATAACCTGACCTTTTCAGGATAAATTGTTTAGATTGACTGGCTGTCTAACGTTTGTGCTAGCTGTTAGATATTAATTATTTTTATTTGTAATTCATAGTTGTACTCGTTATCCTTTTCAAATACGGTACTGCTTTATTTTGTTTTAAAACAAAATGACCTTTTTCAGCACAGTTGGGTACAATAAAACATGAGCTCAGAATTTTTTGTCAGTGATGTTTTATCTCATTAATAATGATCAGATAATAAGCTTGCCCAGAATTCTAAACTGACAAAAGTTCATGTCAGTTATTTATTTATTTTTTTAAAGGTGTGGATTTGACATAAAATATTTGTTTTCATTTAATATGCATGTTCCTTCTACAGATATTAATATCATTCTACAATATTATAATATTTTATAAATGATACATTTGCTGGTCAACAAGATTAAAACAAATTCTGATTTACAGAGCACAGTATGGCTAAATAAATTTGTGCTACTAAAAAAGATAAACACTTAAGGTACCGTTACATGAAGCAATATTGCTAGGCAATTTCACTGGCAATTTGCTGGTTGCAGTGAAATCATGGACACATTGTTACATTTTGTTGCCGTGTACAAATGTAACACTGTGTCCATGATTTCACATGAGTGAGCAAATTGGCAGTGAGATTGCAAGCAATATTGCTTCATGTAACGGTACACTAAAGGTACCTTCACACGCCGCAATCTCGGCTGGCGATGTGTAGTGATATGACATGCACACTCACGTTTTCCGTGCCCACCTCAGATCGCCGATGGCGGAGTCACGCCGCAATTTCGCCCTAAAGCTAAGGCTTACCTTCATCTTCACCTACAGCAGAATCAATCTTGCCTCATTCCATCACCGCTTCACACACTGCAATCACAAAGGCAATGTAGGTGTACATGGTCAGCGCAGCGAGGAGATAGGCGTGCCACAGTGGTTTACACCGCGGCCCATACACGCTCATTGGACAACACAACTGCATTACGATTGGTCAGCCTGCTCTTGAAGGCTGGCTAATACATGACACCATTGTCTATCAGAGTTTGTAACAAATACACGCTCGTGTCGTCAATTGTGGCTCTTGCACACACACACACTGTCCCATGGCAAGCATCTACGATGTGTAGCTCAACATCTGAGCTGTCATGTGTGGCACTATACTCCACACAGCGCAAGTTAATACACACGGACAACATATCTTGCGCTATTCTATGACATGCGTAATTGCACTGAGTTTGCGGACGATTGTGTAGCTGAAGATGTGTGTAGTGCTGAACGGACAGCTCTTCAAATATAGCGCGGTGTCAGCTGAAGCCAATGGGAACACAGCAGCCCACACAATCATCTCAGACGGGACGTGGACTACAGCACGCTGAGGCACGCCTACGGGAAATCGCAGAAATCGGTCTTTCCATCACCATCGCCCTGTTACACGCCAAAATACGAAAATATCGCCTTACCGATTGCGCCTGATTACTGAGCACTGTCCAGGAATCAGGCGACTGCCGATAGGCGATTTATCGCCGCAAAATCGGTCAATCACACGCCGCAACCGTGAGGCATTTTCACGGCGATTTCACCGGGGCGACACATCGCCTTTCAGATCTCCAGGCGAGATTGCGGCGTGTGACGGTACCTTAAGAGTAAAGTCAGTTACGCACAAAATGACTTCCGAAAAGGCCATATTTGGACTTATTTAACATGTTAGCCAGAGGTCATCAAATATCAATCTTTCACCACCACAAAATGTTTAAAATATTTACCTTTAATTATGATTTATTAGTCTTGTAAATACAGGGTTATTTAAAAAAAATATAGGGAGTAGATATGAGTGGACCCATGGATGCTAAGGTTTCATCGGGTTCAGCTGAACTTAAAAAAGAGTTCTGTTTGTTATACGGACTTGACCCAGACTTGATACTTACTTGACCCAGACACCAAGCCACCACATAAATTAATCCAGACAAAAGGTATGCGACCTGGCGATGACTAAGGCTTCACTATAGGCCGAAACGTCTCTCTAGATGTCCACTGGTTTTACGTGACTGCATGTAACTGTGTTTTTATACATTTTTTTTAAAGATTTTTCAATAAAATGAACGTTTTATTCAAATTTACTGTGCTTGCCGAGCTGTGACCCTGGCTGATGGACAGATCTGTGGAGTGAGACAAGGATGGTGACATAACTAAAAATTTTCCTTTTTCTTCATATAAATTAATGAGGACCCAAACTTCCTTGTTGTAAAATGGTTGTAGTAAGGGCTAGGGGGCTGCACAAGGATGCAAAATTGGAGCAATTGCCCTGCAATCTTGTGGATATGGACTACATTTTAAAAATGGCATGGCATCCAATCTTTTTTTATAACCAGTGCAGGTAAAACAGACAGCTGCAGGCTGCAACGTCACCTATTTGCTTTACCTTACTTACTTGTTTATCAAAAATAGAGGTGATTCCATACCATCATCTTATTATTGTTTAAATAGATATGTTAAAAAATTACTTTGGCTCTGCCCTTTTGTTGTTTGGTAACAATCTAAGATAAAACAAAGGGCTTAGGGCTGGTATGATCAGGATGGGAAGGGCCATGGCTATATAGTACTTCCTAGCCTAAATATACCAGCCCAAAGATGCTCCTAAAGTTAGGGCAAATAAGAATAAAACATACTGTGCAGTTTGTTGTACAATTTCTTCTGAGTTTGCCAATACCCCATATGTGGTCAAAAACTACTTTTGAGGCAAAGTCCAAAGCTGAGAAGAGAAGGAGTGCCATACTAGAAGGCAGATGTTGCTGGAATGATTGGCGAGTGACATATGCCATTGGCAGAGCCCCTGAGGTGCCGAAACAGCAGAAGCTCTCCATTTTGCAAACTGTACCCCTCAATGAATTTGTGTATGGGTACAGTGAGCATACTGGTGTCACATGGGTCAAAAAAAGTTATACTATTGGATGGTGAATAAAAATTAATATATTTTTATTATTAAAAACCTATTTTAGACCCAGATTTACAATTTTGAAAAAAGGTAACAAATAAAAATGGCTTCAAATTAGTGATGGGCGAATCCTAAATTACTCGGAATCGCTTGACTCTAGCGAGTCCGAGCCCGGGACTCGCTACTCGTTGCGAGTCTAGCGAATCCAATGTTAATGAATGGGGAAGCGAGTAATAGCGAGTAGTGTGCGATTTACAAATCACAGATGTGTCTCGGAAGCTTCAGCCTGAAGCAATCCTAGTTTTGTCAGAGTCTCTGCCATTGATTTGTATTGGACTCGTTTACTGTGCAAGTAATCGCTGGGAAACTCGCACAGATAAGAGTCCGCTGTCTCCTCTGTGTTGGCTGCCGCAGCTCCAGGGTCCTAGAGCCCGCCTGCTGCCTGATGTAGCAGAGCTGAGATTGTTCTCAGTCTGCTCTTCCCTGTGCATAGACATCTATATCTATGCACAGGGGATGTAGCAGAGAGGACATCGCGTTTTGGACTGCGTCGGACGGAAGAGGATTTTTTTAATTAAAGATGGAGTCCCTAATGGCTTTTTTTTTTATTTCTAATAAAAAATTTTCTCTGTGTTGTGTTTTTTTTAAAACAATTTAATAGAAATTCATGGTGGTCATGTCTAATATTGGCGTGACCGCCATAAATTTCGGGCTTAGGGCCAGCTGATAATACAAAGCTGGCCCTAACCTCTTTATTACCCATCGTGCCACCACCACCAGGGCCGCTGGAAGAGCGGGGTTCAGCGCCAGAGGATGGAGCTTCAATGAACGCGCCATCTTCTTGGGCGGCTGCGGGCTGCAGTTTGCAGCGGGGGTGCCCAGAAAGCCTGGGCATCCCTGCGCTGCGGATTCCAGCCCCCAGCTGCTTAGCTGTACCTGGCTAGACATAGAAATTGCGCGGAGCCCCACGCATTTTCTTTTAATTATTTCATGAAATTCATGAAATAATAAAAAAAAAGGGCTCCCCTATATTCTTGTGTCTGGCCAGGTACAAATAGGCACCTGGGGGTTGGGGGCAGCCCGTCGCTGCCTGCTGGATCCGGCTGGTTCCAGAAATACGGCGAAGACCATGTAATTTTTTTTCTGAAAAATCAATAAAACAATCCTAAAAAAGGGACTGCACCTTTATTAACCCCTCGCCCGTGGTCCAGGGGTTAATAAAGATGCAGTCCCTTTTATTTACATTGTTTTATGGATTTGTCAGAAAAAAATTTCACGTGGGCTTCGCCGTATTTCTGGAACCAGCCAGATCCAGCAGGCAGCGACGGGCTGCCCCCAACCCCCAGGTGTCTATTTGTACCTGGCCGGACACAAAAATATAGGGGAGCCCTTTTTTTTAATTATTTCATGAATTTCATGAAATAAAAAAAAATGCGTGGGGCTCCGCGCAATTTCTATGTCTAGCCAGGTACAGCTAAGCAGCTGGGGGCTGGAATCCGCAGCGCAGGGAGGCCCAAGCTTTCTGAGCACCCCCCGCTGCAAATTGCAGCCCGCAGCCGCCCCAGAAGATGGTGTGTTCATTGAAGCGCCATCCACTGGCGCTGAACCCCGCTCTTCCAGCGGCCCTGGTGGCGGTGGCACGCTGGGTAATAAAGGGGTTAATACCAGCTTTATTATACAAGCTGGTATTAAGCCCGAGATTCTTAATGTCAGGCCTTGTTTGACCCAGCCACTAAGAATCTCCAATAAAGGGTTAAAAAAACACAACACAGAGAAAAAATTTTATTAGAAATAAAAAAAAAAGCCATTGGGGACTCCATCTTTAATTAAAAAAATCCTCTTCCGTACGACGTAGTCCAAAACGCGATGTCCTCTCTGCTACATCCCCTGTGCATAGATATAGATGTCTATGCACAGGGAATGAGCAGACTGAAAACAATCGCAGCTCTGCTACATCATCTCTGTGAGCAGGCGGGCTCTAGGACCCTGGAGCTGCGGCAGCCTGCACAGAGAAGACAGCTGGACTCGGCTTGCAAAGTAACAGCAGTTACTTTGCGAGTTTCCCTGCTATCACTGGCACAGTAACCGAGTCTAATGCAAGTCAAAGGCAATCCTAGTTTTGTCAGCGTCTCTGACAAAACTAGGATTGATATTGATTTGCATTGGACTCGTTTACTGTGCGAGTAATCACTGGGAAACTCGCAGAGTACCGAGTCCTGCGAGTCCCTTACTACTCGCCGAGTAACGAGTCCTAGCGAGTAGATTCGCCCATCCCTACTTCAAATGTGTCCCAAAATGTAATCTGAACATGGCAAAAGCCCACATCTGGATCAATGGTACTGTCTACTAAACAGCAGGGCATGGGAGGGAAGGAGAGCTATATGAGTTTTCAAACAGATTTTCCTAGAATAGTTTGCAGAACCCCCAAGTGCCAGAAGAGCACAAACATCCTTAAATTACTATACCCAATTTTGGAGAATGCACTGCTCTGAGAAATCGTCCATGGTTGTAGTGACACTTTTTATTTGTGGAATTACCTATCTAGTCAAATACACTGAAAGTTGCAGTATGAAATTTGTAAATATGCTGATGTAGTGCCAGTGCATTATAGTGCCCTCTACATTGTATTGTCCATTATATTCTAGCTAGCTTGCGCTTCTGGAGACATGGGCCCCATAAATTAAGTAGTCTCTCCTTCTTACAGTACTGTCAAACAGGTGGACGCTAACTGTGGTTTAAGCACACTGTGGGGCTCAGAAGGAGGGATTTGGATTTGAATTTAGGAGTGCAGATTTTTCAGGATTTCCTTTGGGCATAGGAGAAAGAGGAAACCACATATATTTTCTTTAACAGATGACAGACATGAGTCTGGACTTGATTGCTGTTTACATAGTAACATAGTAACATAGTTTTTAAGGTTGAAGGAAGACTTTAAGTCCATCTAGTTCAACCCATAGCCTAACATGTTGATCCAGAGGAAGGCAAAAAAAAACCCCATGTGGCAACACTAATCTCCACATTGGGGGAAAAAATTCCTTCCTGACTCCAGATACGGCAATCAGACTAATTCCCTGGATCAACGCCCTATCAAAGAATCTAGTATATATAACCGGTAATATTATAGTTTTCAAGAAAGGCATCCAGGCCCTTCTTAAATGTTAGTAGTGACTCGCTCATTACAACATCATGTGGCAGAGAGTTCCATAGTCTCACTGCTCTTACAGTAAAGAATCCGCGTCTGTGATTATGATTAAACCTTCTTCCCTCCAGACGTAGAGGATGCCCCCTTGTCCCAGTCTCAGGCCTAAGAGTAAAGAGATCATTAGAAAGGTCTCTGTACTGCCCCCTCATATATTTGTACATTATTATAAGATCACCCCTAAGCCTTCGTTTTTCCAAGCTAAATAACCCCAAGTTTAATAACCTGTCTTGGTATTGCAGACCCCTTAGTCCTCTAATAACTTTTGTCGCTCTTCTCTGGACCCGCTCTAGTTCAGCTATGTCTTTCTTATACACCGGAGACCAGAATTGTACACAGTATTCTAAGTGTGGTCGCACTAGTGACTTGTATAGAGGTAAAATTATGTTCTCCTCATGAGCATCTATGCCTCTTTTAATACATCCCATTATTTTATTTGCCTTTGCAGCAGCTGCCTGACACTGGCCACTAAATGTGAGTTTGTCATCTACCCATACACCCAGGTCTTTTTCAGTGATAGTTTTGCCCAGTGTTTTATAATTAAGCACATAATTATACCCTTTGTTTCCTCTGCCCAAGTGCATGACTTTACATTTATCCCCATTAAAGCGCATTTGCCATTTAGCAGCCCAAGCTTCTAGTTTACATAAATCCTCCTGTAATATAAAATTGTCCTCCTCTGTATTGATTACCCTGCAGAGTTTAGTGTCATCTGCAAATATTGAGATTCTACTCTGTATGCCCCCTACAAGGTCATTAATAAATATATTAAATAGGAGCGGGCCCAACACTGACCCCTGTGGTACCCCACTGTTAACTGTGACCCATTCTGAGTGTGTTCCATTAATAACCACCCTTTGTTTCCTATCACTAAGCCAGTTCTTAACCCACTTACACATATTTTCCCCTATCCCCATTGCCCTCATTTTATGTATCAACCTTTTGTGTGGCACCGTATCAAAAGCTTTTGAAAAGTCCATATACACCACATCCACTGCATTTCCTTGGTCCAGTCCAGAACTTACTTCTTCATAGAAGCTTATTAGATTAGTTTGACAGGAACGGTCCCTCGTAAAACCATGTTGATAATGGGTCATGAGGTTATTTTTGTTCAGATACTCCAGTATAGCATCTCTTAGAAAACCCTCTAGGATTTTACCCACAGTAGAGGTTAAGCTTACTGGCCTATAATTTCCAAGTTCAGTTTTTGTCCCCTTTTTGAATATTGGCACCACATTTGCTATACGCCAGTCCTGTGGTACAGACCCTGTATATTATGGAATCTTTAAATATTAAAAATAATGGTCTATCTATGACAGTACTTAATTCCTGCAGCACTCTGGGGTGTATCCCATCTGGGCCCGGGGATTTGTCAATTTTAGTGATTTTTAGACGATACCGTACTTCCTCTTGGGTTAAGCAGGTGACGTTTAATTGAGAATTTTTGTTATCACTGATCATATTGTCTGTCATGGGATTTTCTTGTGTAAATACTGTTGAAAAAAAGTCATTTAGCATATTTGCTTTTTCCTCATCCTCATCCACCATTTCACCCAGACTATTTTTAAAGGGGCCAACACCATCATTTTTTAGTTTCTTACTATTTATGTAGTTAAAAAATATTTTGGGATTCTTTTTACTTTCTCTGGCAATGAGTCTCTCTGTCTCAATCTTTGCTGCCTTGATTTGCTTTTTACAAATGTTATTTAATTTTCTGTATTTATTTAATGCTTCATCACTACCTACTTGCTTTAATTCCCTAAATGCTTTCTTTTTGTCACATATTGCACTTCTTACCGCTTTATTTAGCCATAGTGGTTTCCTCCTATTTCTAGCATGCTTATTCCCATAGGGTATATATTGTGCACAGGTCCTATTCAGGATGCTAATAAACATCTCCCATTTGTGTTGTGTACTTTTATGTCTCAGGACATCGTCCCAGTTTATTGCACTAAGATCATCTCTCAACCGTTGGAAATTTGCCTTCCTGAAGTTTAGTGTCCTTGTGGCCCCTCTACTACACGTCTTAGTAAAGGATACTTGAAAGCTTATTAAGTTATGATCACTATTACCCAAGTGACCTCCAACCCGTATATTTGATATGCGGTCTGGCCTGTTGGTTAATATTAGGTCCAGCAGTGCCCCCCTTCTTGTTGGGTCCTGAACCAGTTGTGAAAGGTAATTGTCTCTTATAGTTTTCAAAAACTTATTACCTTTGCTGAACTGCAGGTTTCTGATCCCCAATGTATTTCAGGGTAGTTGAAGTCCCCCATAATAATGACTTCTCCCTGAGTCGCTGCTTCATCTATTTGCTTTATGAGGATATTCTCCTCCACATCCATTATTGTTGGGGACTTATAACAAACCCCTATCAGTAATTTATTATTTTTTCCCCCTCCCCTTATCTCCACCCACAGAGACTCTACATTTCCATTAGATTCACCTATTTTATCACGCAGGATGGGTTTTAAGGATGATTTTACGTATAAACATACACCTCCTCCTCGCCTATTTGTACGGTCATTTCTGAACAGACAATAGCCCTGTAAATTAACAGCCCAGTCATGACTCTCATCCAGCCAAGTCTCCGAAATCCCCACCATGTCATAATTATTTTCCAACAAAATCAATTCTAATTCCTCCATTTTGTTGGTGAGGCTTCTGGCATTAGTGAACATGCACTTTATGCATCTCTCTTTACCTCTATTCCTTCCTACTAGATTGACTGTTCTAACCCCACCCCCCATGCCACCCCCAATTTTATTACTTGTGCCCAGGTTACTGTTTACACTATCTTCCCCTCCTATACAATGAATCAATCCCTAGTTTAACAAACTCTAAAGCACAGGTGCATCCATGATATATCCTGATAAACATTGGGGACAAAAGCCATTAGGACCCACCCTCTTTAAACACCAAGAAAGACAATCACCTAAATTTTTCTAGTTGAACAATCTTTTATTTACAAAGAAGGACACAGAACAACATTGCATTATAACAGTAATTTAAAATATCTTAAGGCTATACAAAAGTGCAAAAGTCACCACCTTCCTGCACCAGCACCCAACCTGACACACACAGTGACTGACAGTATCAGCACATTTCTACACGCGTGACAAATGCCTACAGATTCTATTTTATACAGGTTGCATGCAGTTATGTTTTCACCCTACTGAGAAATCCTATCCTTTATGAGTTCATCACAGTCAAACAGTGCTAACCTGAAAAATTATAATGCCAACAAGAAAAATGGAATAATCAGGAGCTCCTGGTCCCAAGCTTACTTTAAGAATAGATAGGTTTAGTTCCATTTGTACATTTTGGTAAATGACACATTTTGGATCAGTCACTTTATTCTGTCTATTACTGAGCACTTACATCAGTTTCATTTTAACTATTTTCCAAATAAAGTATTCAGAAGAGAAAACCACTAATATTCATTACCCAATTGGAGGAATTGCACCCTTAGCTGCTAGAAATGCATGGTTGTGTGACACTTTTATGGAATCTACTAGGCAATAAAGTTAAAGTTTACTGCATTGCTAATTATAGTGAATATTCTGTGTAGGGTGTTTATATGCCTTAAATTGTAGATAGAGTAGCTGTGCGTTTTCTGGCCCCATAAACTTTTCACCTTTTCACATTTACTTCAAAATGATAAGTGTTATACATGTGGGTCAAAAGGTATTTGGACTTTGCAATTTGGTGCAGATTCTTCAGATTTCTTGCTGAAAATGAAATGCAATCACAAATGCAGACATTATCTTCATTGATTTGTTTCAATGTAAAGAACACACATGAATTATCCTGAAATCAAATTGGGATCAGTAATTACCACACCAAACTAAATAAAGGCGAGACAAAAGATATTGGCACTGTTAGAAAAATATGTACATTTTTATTTATGAATAAAGCGCTGTAACAACATCTTGAATAAAGGTTAATAAAAATCACAACGGCATTGACATGATTAAAGATCACCACCTCTGCCTGTGCCAACCTGACACACACAGGTACTATGTCATAGAAAATATCTACCAACAGCGGACTGCAAATAGCTACAGATCTATTTTATACAGGTTCATGCAGTTAGGTATGGTAGCAAGCTGAGTAAAGCTATCCCAATAGTGATTTCACAATAAGAGATGCATACAACCAGAAAAATTGATTATAATGAACAGAGAAGAAAAGAAAATAATAGAAGTCTGGTCCAAATTGCTAAGAAAAGAAGAGTTTAAGATTTCATTGGTAGCATTTTGGGGTAATGAACATTTTGGATCAGTTCACATTTATTCTGTGCTATTCACTGAGCACTTACATCAGGTTTTCCATCAACATTTTCAAAATATGTGATTCAGAAGAAACCACTGACTGATTCATTGACTAATGAGGCAGGCAGAGTTGGCCACCCTTAGCATGGATAAGAAGATGCATAAAGGTGCGGACATCATCAGATCACAGGGCAGATAAGAGTTTAAAGTGACTGCATCTGCCTTATTATAGTGAATATTCTGTTGGGGTTTTATCTGATTAAAATTTGTGAGATACAGTGCCTTGTGAAAGTTTTCTCCCCCTTGAACTTTTCAACCTTTTGCCACATTTCAGGCTTCAAACATAAAGATAAACAGTTGTGGACAAAGTATTGACACCCCTGCAATTCTGTCAGATGATACTCAGTTTCTTCCTGAAAATGATTGCAATCACAAATGGTATTATTATCTTCATTTAATTTGTATTCAATGAAAAAACACAAAAAGAATTGTCCTAAATTCAAATTGGATATAATTCCACACCAAACATAAAAAAGGGGGTGGACAAAAGTATTGGCACTGTTAGAAAAATCATGTGATGCTTCTCTAATTTGTGTAATTAACAGCTCCTGTAACTAACCTGTGACACCTAACAGGTGTAGGCAATAACTAAATCACACTTGCAGCCAGTTGACATGGATTAAAGTTGACTCAACCTCTGTCCTGTGTCCTTGTGTGTACCACATTGAGCATGGAGAAAAGAAAGAAGACCAAAGAACTGTCTGAGGACTTGAGAAACCAAATTGTGAGGAAGCATGAGCAATCTCAAGGCTACAAGTCCATCTCCAAAGACCTGAATGTTCCTGTGTCTACCGTGCGCAGTGTTATCAAGAAGTTTTAAAGTCTATGGCACTGTGGCTAACCTCCATAGATGTGGACGGAAAAGAAAATTGACGAGAGATTTCAACGCAAGATTGTGCGGATGGTGGATAAAGAACCTCGACTAACATCCAAACAAGTTCAAGCTGCCCTGCAGTCCGAGGGTACAACAGCGTCAACCCGTACTATCCGTCGGCGTCTGAATGAAAAGGAACTGTATGGTAGGAGACCCAGGACGACCCCACTTATTACCCGAGACATAAAAAAGCCTGAGAAAGCCTAAAATGTTTTGGAAGAATGTTCTCTGGTCAGATGAGACAAAAGTAGAGCTTTTTGGGCAAATGCATCAACATAGAGTTTACAGGAGAAAAAAAAGAGGCATTGAAAGAAAAGAACACGGTCCCTACAGTCAAACATGGCGGAGGTTCCCTGATGTTTTGGGGTTGCTTTGCTGCCTCTGGCACTGGACTGCTTGACCGTGTGCATGGCATTATGAAGTCTGAATACTACCAACAAATTTTGCAGCATAATGTAGGGCCCAGTGTGAGAAAGCTGGGTCTCCCTCAGAGGTCTTGGGTCTTCCAGCAGGACAATGACCCAAAATACACTTCAAAAAGCACTAGAAAATGGTTTGAGGGAAAACACTGGAGACTTCTAAGGTGGCCAGCAATGAGTCCAGACCTGAATCCCATAGAACACCTGTGGAGAGATCTAAAAACGGCAGTTTGGAGAAGGAACCCTTCAAATATCAGGGACCTGGAGCAGTTTGCCAAAGAAGAATGGTCTAAAATTCCAGCAGAGCATTGTAAGAAACTCATTGATGGTTTCCGGAAGCGGTTGATTGCAGTTATTTTGGCTAAAGGTTGTGCAACCAAGTATTAGGCTGAGGGTGCCAATAATTTTGTCCTTTTTTCTGACCCATTTTTGGAGTTTTGTGTGAAATGATCAATGTTTTGCTTTTTGCTTCATTCTCTTTTGTGTTTTTTCATTTAAGACAAATTAAATGAAGATAATAATACCAAAGAATTTGTGATTTCAATCATTTTCAGGAAGAAACTGAGTATTATATGACAGAATTGCAGGGGTGTCAATTCTTTTGGCCACAACTGTAAATTCTAATATTTTTGTGAAGAATCAACAACAACTGGGACACAATCGTGAAGTGGAACGAAATTTATTGGATAATTAGGAACATAAGATTATTGAAGCCCAGCGCTACCTTGTACCCCTTTGTAATGGCAAGTATAAAGGACACTTATACTCAAATGTAATTTAACCCTTACTTTGGGATTTTTATTTAAAATGTCATCTAAAATGCATTTACAGTTAAAATGTGAATTAAAAACTTTGAAGCGCTCACTTCTGGGAGATTACAGTCATTAAAACATTTTTATCTAAAGCACTCTTAAATTATACAGGTTCTGTGAAGGTAGGATACTTTCGGATATGAGGGTTTGGTGTTGCTGCAAATTGATCAGGACACTTGTGGTTCACTCCCTGGTGTCCTAAAAATAATGAGAATACTCAGGATCAATATTAATCGTGTGAGTGCCGTTCTTATTAGAATGGGTAATTACCCCTAATTCTCACCTACTTTTTTTGTTTGGTCGACTCGATGAACCGTGTTGAGATAGCTGAATCTCCACGTCACTAGGTATTGTGCCAGGGACGTGCTAAAGGATAGAGTGATACCTTTTTAGTTTTATAGTTTGGTAGTTGTCCCTTTAACCGTCTATATGAAATTAGATTATCTTTTGCTGGTAGGCCGGGCTTGGGCTTTCTGGCTTGTGCATTTCTGGATACCATATAACCACACTAAAACATTAAAGCTTGCTCTACAATAGGAGGATGATATAGATTACTGGGGTACTGGGGTATATGCAAAGGAATATAGTCTGATTCTCAAAGTCACCTTAGGACTGTAACTACTATGTATGGTAGAGGGATTGTGTCTTAGTGGTTCACCATGTGTAGTCTATGCTCAGTCCTCAGGGATAATTGCTTCAATGTTAACCCCTTACCCAATTAAAGATTAAGAGGTGATTCCTCTGTGTATTATTGGTTGTGCCTACTATTACTAATAAGGCACTTCCCATTTATGTACAAAACTTATATGAGCTTTATAATCCTCCTCGGATAGTTTGCACCTTTACTAAGTATAGCACCGCTCAGTACTTTTCCTGGGTGTCAGATTTGATTACACCGTAATTGCTTAGTAGGATCCTTAGGCACTACATGCACAGTGAGAATCCAAGACTATACCACTCAATGCTCACAGGAACTCCCCGGCTTCAAGGAGCAATGTTAGGCAACACCCTCAGATATAGATAAATGAAAAAAGCTCTGATGCCGTTGTGCGGTATAAATAATTTTTTCTTTTATTTTCTCATGAATAAAAGCATAAGGTGCCCCCCTTGGGGAACTAGGCGCGTTTTGGAGTCATGCTCCTTACTCGTTACGAGTAAGGAGCATGACTCCGAAGCGCGTCTAGTTCCCAAAGGGGGGCACCTTATGCTTTAATTCATGAGAAAATAAAGAAGAAATTATTTATACCGCACAACGGCATCGGAGCTTTTTCATTTATCTACTAAATGCACAGTACCTTGTGGCTTTAGTGTTCATCCTCCGGGATCTTCAATCTTTCATTTCTGCCTGTGAGGGTTGTGGTTGTGTCAGCTGCATACGCCATGGCCGACGGTTGTATGCCTCCTGGTTCTTTTCCAGTCGCCTGACCGTGTTGCATCAGCAGTCGCGTTACGTCCTATGTCACAGTGACGCGTCAGGTTTGGGCAGGGCGAGGGTGAAGTCTCACGAAAGAGCAGAGGAGAGCAGAGGAGCGCTTTCAGGACTGCTTGGCTGTCAACACCTTCCACCTATGCATTTCAAGGGTGTCGGCCCTCTTCCTCAGGGTATCATAAGTTGATGTAGGAAATAACTTCAAAATTTTTAATTCATATTTTAAGTGTTAATGTATTTTAGTTGACATTTTAAATAAACATCCCAAAGTAAGTGTTAAATTACATTTGAGTACAAGTGTCCTTTATACTTGCCATTGCAAAGGGGTACAAGGTAGCACTTGGCTTCAATAATCTTATGTACCAAATAAACTAGAGGGAGCTTACACGGTACTCCTCAACAGTCTCCAAGCAGCAACCCTTTGGCCAGCACTATTGTACTAGCCAAAGTCCCCAACAGGCTTGCTCAAGTGTATAAACTCCAATGAGAAATTTTCTAAATTTCGTTCCACTTCATGATTGTGTCCCACTTGTTGTTGATTCTTCACAAAAATATTAGAATTTTATATCTTTACTGTAATACATGGAATCCTATGACGTAAGTGCTCATTGTAAAGTGCATGATACAGTGTATGTGATCCAAGACTTACTGCGATGTTTGGGCGGCAGAATGAACAAATCAACAGCAGTTGCAGAATTAGTTTTATTTATTTGTTTTTTATGCTCTCCATCATGTGACATAAGTGATAAAGCAGCTTTATTCTTCAGGTCATTACATTAATAGCGATACCTCATTCATATTTTCTATGATAAAAATTTTATAGAATAAAATTTCTTTTGCTTAGCGTTATTCTGACTGCTATATAATTTTTCATCTGATGGAGCTGATTATGTGCTTGTTTTGGCATGACAGTTAGTAATTTCCAAGGTTTTACATACTGTATATAAAAGTTGACCACATTTTAGTCCACTTTTTCTTGGTTGACTGATGAGAATACCTAATTTTGACTACCGTAATTCTTTTTTTCACTGTGTTCATTGTAGGGGTGATATATTGGTTTATATACAGTATAAATAGATTATATATATATATAGATCAGGTCATTCTAGATCCAGCAAAACCAAATATATGAACTTCTTTTGTTTATTTTTGTTTTTAACCAAAATACATGTATTTATTGATATTTTTTTTGTACTGACCTGAAGAATAAACCGGTCTTAACTGCACGGCAGACTGCTGATGAATTGATGGTTATTTTTAATTCGGTGTATGAAAACCCTGAATAAAAAAGATCAATAATATTATGTACCCCAAAATGCTACCAAAACAATGTCCAACTACTCCCACAAAAAATAAGCAAAGTTGCCAAAAAATAAAAAGAAATACACTTCTCACAATTTAGCGAGAAAAAAAGCTATTTTAATAGAGCACTTTTACTGCGGGATAGCAGCAAAACATAAAAATAATAAGGGTATGTGCACACATGCCGGGTTTGTGCCGGTGGGCGGCTGGGCGGACCCGACAGGAAGCTCTGCAGCCGTCCACCGGCTTCCTGGCAGGTATGTGCGGCGGGTGTAGGGCGGGTGCAGGGCAGGTGCACAGCGGGTTAGCGGCGGCGCTTATGCAGCGGCTGGAAGCAGTACATGATTCTGCTTGCAGCCGCTGCATAACCGGCCGGTTTATTGAACATGTACATCCGTTGCTAACCCGCTGGGAACCCAGCGGGTTAGCAACAGATGAGCATGTGTAAGCCGCCGGTGTGTGCACAGCGGGTGTCGGTTTCCATAGGTTTTAATGTTAATCCAAAAGCCGGTTTGGATTAACATAAATTTAATAATCAAAAAAAGTCCGTTCACTGGGCACTGCTAAGTTAGGAGAAGTGCTTATTTTTTCATATGGGTATATGGGAGGTGGGGCATTGCTGGCCGCCTCTGGGTGCCCGCTATATATCACATCAATAATAGCATAAAAAGAAAAAAGATAGCGGCACTCACCGGGCGTGTTTCAAAGGTGCTTTATTTGGGTACCCTCATTCCAGGGTCCTATCTCTGCTGTCTCTGCACCCCCTCCCTCCTGAGTGGGACCCTGGAATGAGGGTACCCAAATAAAGCACCTTTGAAACACGCCCGGTGAGTGCCGCTATCTTTTTTCTTTTTATGCTATTAACATAAATTTACATAAAACTTATGGAAACCGACTGGCGGTTTACACAGCTAAACCGACCCTAACCCGGCATGTGTGCACATACCCTAAAGCTGGTATCGCTGTAATCGCACAGACCCGAAGAATAAAGGTGTCTTATCATTAATACCCCACAGTAAACTGTTCAAAAATAAAAGTAGGGTCATTCTTTTACTGCTGGCTATTTTTCATTCTGATTTCCAAAATTTGGATTAAGGCACAGTTTATCAAGTGCTCTAAACTGAACGCTTATGTCTCGTTTGCTGTGCTGGTCCCAATAACCGCCATTCAAACAAAACGCCGGATGTAACCACTCATTTTATTGAGGCAGATGGAGTAACATTGGAATTTATCTTGTCTCTGTGTCAGTGGGGTGTAATCATTTTAGGCATATTTTTAGCAAATAAGTGTGGACAAATCTAGTAGCTTAGTGCCTAAGAAGATTGATACCACCAAAACATTAGCTATAATACCTCCATTTGCCTCTTTACAGTGATTGGTTCCATTGGGGGCTTCAGATGAATCACACTCTGGTGGAATTTACATGGAAACCCTGTCGTAGATGCTCAGCGTAGAACACAAAATGTAATCCCAGCCATGAACTGAAAGTAATTAAAATATGTTGTTGATCACATAACGTTATCAATAAAAACCCTAACTTATCCTGAACAAAATTGTCGCCTATGCATATTCGTCATCTGTCAATTGAAATATACAGGTGTCCCATGTTACTTGTATAATAATGACTCAAAAAGGGACTGCCCTCACCCCTCAAATAAAATTCAATGAAACATGCACTCTCCAATGCAAATGCCCTTCTCTCTGAGCGCCACTGTGCTTAAACCAGGGTGAGTGATCACATTTGTCTCAATACTGCATTATGGAGAGCTCAATTAACAATTCAAGGAGTCCAAATCTCTAGAAGCACAAACTGAGTACAATGTACATTATGAGAACTAGGCTGGCATATTTGAAATCCTCCAAAAAAAGTATGGTGTGGATGTTACAAAATAGACACTGCAGCCATAGATGAATTAATTGAGAGGTGCAATTTTTACAATGGTGGTTATGTAAATGCTGCCCACAAACTATGCTTTCAAAACATATGCACCACATGGCAATTAGCGCTTGTTCCTTCTCTGCCCTGATGTATGATGAAACAGGGTTGCTTTTTTACGACAAATAGGGCATCACCTTGTTCAGGAGAAATTGTGCAATAAATTGTGTAGTCCATTTTCAACCTTAACCCTTGCTTAACAGGCAAATTTGCAGCTAATAAATAAATTACAATGTTACCACTAAAATGTTATATTTCCATGTCCCAATGTTATGAAATTATGTAATGCACCTGTGGGTTCAAAATAGAAACTACATCCCTAGATGATTTCTTTAAACAGTGAAATTTCAAGGTAACCCGTATCAGAGCAGTATGCAGATCTGCTCTGATACGGGTTACCTCGAAGTGGTAGAGCAGCCTAGTATACATTTTTTGCAAAAAACGCATCAACTAAATACCCTGTGTTTTATTTTTTCAGCAGCACTTGCTTTTTACTGTGTTTTTTTACAACAGAGTATTTTTACATGTTTGATTGTTTTTTGTGATTCAGTCTTTTGGTGGTGTGAACACTGTCCTACAGACGTGTTCACTGTGTGCATGGCTCATTAGTTTTTGTCTAAATAGTTTCTTGTTTCCGCAAGATAGGGGAGTCTCCCACCCCTTCCCTTTGAGCCCTGCACATAAAAAGCCATCTTCTGCAGTCAGTCCAAATCAGACATTGGACCTGTCTGGATCCTGCTCATTTTAGGTACAAATACATATGGTCAGGTTTTAAATACATCAGATAGGGACTGCTCTGATCCGGTTTACCTTAAAGTAGTAGAGCAGCTTAGTATATATTATTCGCAAAAAACGTATCAAATAAATACCCTGTTTTTTTACTTTTTCAGCAGCACTTGCTTTTTACTGTGTTTTTTTAATAACAGTATTTTTACACGTTTGTTTGACTGTTTTTTGTGATTCAGTCTTTTGGTGGTGTGAACACTGTTCTACAGACATGTTCACTGTGTGCATGGCTCATTAGTTTTTGTCTAAATTGTGGTCCTGTATGTTAAGGAAATACCGTATATACTCGTGTATAAGCCGACCCGTGTATAAGCCAACCCCCCTACTTTTGCCCCAAAAATCTGGAAAAACCTATTGACTCGTGTACAAGCCGAGGGTGGACCCCAGCACAGGTATACAGCCCCCAGCAGTGTGGTATACAGGCCCCCCCCCAGTGGTATACAGGCCTCCCCAGTGGTAGTATACAGCAGCCCTAGTGGTAGTATACAGCAGCCCCAATGGTAGTATATAGCATCCCCAGCAGCCCCAGTGGTAGTATACAGCAGCCGCAGTGGTAGTATATAGCAGCCCCAGCAGCCCAGTGGTAGTATATAGCAGCCCCAGCAGTAGTATACAGCAGCCCCAGTGGTAGTATATAGCAGCCCCAGTGGTAGTATATAGCAGCCCCAGCAGCCCCAGTGGTAGTATACAGCAGCCCCAGTGGTAGTATATAGCAGCCCCAGCAGCCCCAGTGGTAGTATACAGCAGCCCCAGTGGTAGTATATAGCAGCCCCAGCAGCCCCAGTGGTAGTATACAGCAGCCCCAGTGGTAGTATATAGCAGCCCCAGTGATAGTATATAGCAGCCCCAGTGGTAGTATATAGCAGCCCCAGTGGTAGTATATAGCAGCCCCAGTGGTAGTATATAGCAGCCCCAGTGGTAGTATACAGCAGCCCCAGTGGTAGTATACAGGAGCCCCAGCAGCCCCAGTGGTAGTATACAGGAGCCCCAGCAGCCCCAGTGGTATATACAGCAGCCCCAGTGGTATATACAGCAGCCCCAGTGGTATACAGGCCTCAGCAGTATATACAGCAGCCCCCAGGGGTTATACAGCACCCCCCAGGGGTTATACAGCACCCCCCAGGGGTTATACAGCAGCCCCCTGGGGGTACCAACAGCCCCTGGGGGTACCAACAGCCCCCAGAGGGTACCCAGCAGCCCCCTGGGGGTACCAACAGCCCCCAGGGGGTACCAACAGCCCCCACAAGCTGACACTGTCCCCCCTTGTAAGTGCCCCCCCCGCTACTTATACATTACCATCCCGGTGTTCTGATCGGCGCCGCTCCTCCGTGCTGCGTCTTCATCCTCCCGCGTGGCTGCATCCGGGTTCTCCAGCGGTCGCGCGATGACGTCACATCGCTGCGACAGCCGGAGATCACGGACGGAGCCAGCGAGGACGGGAGGATGAAGAAGCACCGAGGAGCGGCGCCGATCAGAACACCGGGATGGTAATGTATAAGCACCGGGGGGCCCTTACAAGGGGGGACAGTGCCAGCTTTTGGGGGGCTATATGAACTGCTTCCCCCTGCCGCTGATTGACAGGGGATGCAGTGCATATTTAATGAGCGGCCCCACGTGACGGGGCCGCTCATACAGCAGCCCCCCCCCCCGCCTCCTCCAGCCTCCACAGCCCCCGGGACACAGTCCCCCGTATATGACCCGTGTATAAGCCGAGGGGGGGACTTTTCAGCCCAAATTTTGGACTGAAAAACTCGGCTTATACACGAGTATATACGGTAGGTATGTTATAAGATTTTGTGTGAATTATTATGAGAGTAAAGGTTATATTTTAAAATAATACACAAATACCTTATGGGTTGTATGACTTTAGAGATAAAATATAATTCTTCATAGTACATATAGGCCCCTTTCACATCTAAGCCAGGTCTGCGTTTCGCTACATTTGCGTTTCTATGCGTTTTTAATGCTAAAAACACATCCAAAAGCATGCATTTTTGCCCCCATTGATTTTAATGGAAAAGTATTCAAAAGGCATGCAAAAATGTATGTGCATTTTCAAAACGCACAAACACATGTGTTTTTGCCAATGCAGCCCTAGACACATTGCCCGACGTTTTTGGCTGCGTTTTGAAAACGCACATACATTTTTGCATGCGTTTTATATATGTTTCCATTAAAATCAATGGGGACAAAAATGCATGCGTTTGGATGCATTTTTAGCGGTAAAAAACGTAGCAAAACACAGACCTGGCTTAGATGTGAAATAGGTCATATTGTACCGGTTTGTCAGAACGGAGCCCTTCCTCTACTTCCAGATTTTGTTTAAAGTCCCTCACAAATCAGTCTTTCATGGACTGCCACCATGTCATAATGCGGATTCCTGGTTGTGTTAACAACCAAATAAAGGTATACATCAATACATTACAAAATGAATCATCATGCAACTGTTGAGGGGGAAGTGATGGCATAATTAATTATTAATATGACACATAAATATATATTTATCTTTGTGGGTATGTATGTGTATATATCTATATTTATGCCCACATTGGTGTAATAGACCATAATAAATGTCCCTTATAACATTGGCCAATTCAGCTGTATCTGATGGAAATTGTTCATTTTCTGACATGGTTAATTACCATATCAGAAGATGTCCATTCTTGCATTTCAGTGTGAGAAGTTGGTGAGCCTAGGCCCACTGTTTGAGGTTGTTCTAGTGTCTTTTGTAGTGAAAACCGTGGTCATCGTCTGGAGCAGATCAGGCCAGGGGAACGTGGATACAAATAACAGGAGGCACGGTGAAGTGATCCGTTATTCTGTGCGTTCAGTGCCCTGATAGCCCAGACGGGTGACACAGTTTTCAGTCTTAGTAAGACACGGGACAAAGTCCTCATCAGAGAACCTTTTTTTTCTGATTTTAACGATTTTTCTGATTCCTTTACACGATACACGTCTTTCGGCTAGGGTGATCATCACGTCACTTCGTTCAAACACCATCAACGTTTGGTTCATCTGAGGAGTGCAGCTGTTCGGGAAAGAAGGCGTTCCGGAGAAAAAGGACCTTTTTCCAAGCAGCACAAGAGGGACGAAGGAACAGACTGCACCAAGCAACATGGCCTCTGAACAGGTGAGTAAGAACTTCTCCACCCTCAAACACCTGTGTAGAAATAGCACATTTAACTCAATACTGCCCACCGCATATAAGTCCACAGAGATGCTCTGGTCAACTTTACTGGACCAGGCATACGCACATGATAGAGTTTGTATTAGTAAAAGTGTTTTCCACAAAACTAAGAAACGCCTCCAAATGCTGGCAAAATTAGTGTATACTTTTGAGGACAGCATTTGCAGGCCGGAGCATGTGGAAACACTTGCTAGCACAAGAAAGGCAGACAAAGTTTCCACATCGGATAACCTACACTGCCATTGTTGTGTGGAAAGCATTAAACGTATACACACTCTAGAAACTGAGCTAGAAGAAAGGGCCCAGTGTACAGCCGACAGGGGTCGGGAAATCTGTGTGTTAGAATCTAGGATCTCAGAGAAAGAAACCTATTATTCTGACATGGATAGAGAGCTCCTCAGTCTGTACACTGAGATAAATCAGTTCAAGAGTAGAGTTGCATCCATGGATGCACTAGTGAGCACACTTAGAGAGGATCTGGCTGCAAAGTCGCAAACGATTGCGAATTTGCAACAGGCCATCTCTAATCTGTCACGGCTAGGTACAAATAGCATGGTGCCTTTGCCCATGAAACAGGTTTGTGTTTGGGGTACTGCACAGGATGGGGAGACCACGGCAACAGGGCCCATGTCTCCCATGGATCAGAGATCCGGAGCTATAGAGTCCAGGGGACAGGTAGAACGGTCGCTACATTTCACTCAAACACCAAGGGAGCATACACATAGCGACCGCTTTCAGGGTCAGGACGAGAGTTGGGGATATGGAGGTAGGTGGGAAAGGGATCACTCCACTTCCAATCCGCCAAATCGTTCAGTAAGGTCAGATGAATTTTATCCTAACCGTAACAGTATGGAAAGTATAAAATTTCTGTTACGGATCTGCAAGGAGATCCCAAAATATTATCCCAGTCTAGATGCGTTTACTGCATGTGATATCTTTGAAGGTCACTGCAATAAATATTCTGTGGCTCCAGAACTTCGAATGGAGCTATTCAAGTTGTGGTTGCCTACACACCTCAATCAGAGGTATGAGGCAATGGGGAGAACCCAGTAATGGACAGTTTCATGATAAGGAAGAACGCCTTTCCTTACTAATGACACTGGCAGCGGGCCACGGGGACGTGACTCCAGAAATCCTGATGAAATTCAGACCAACTATACACGATGAACCTTTATCGCTGTGTAGTCGGTTTGAATCTATGTACAGGAAGGTCACTATGGATCAAGGTATCGGTATTCCACAAGGCATGATCCGCATGTTTGTGGAAAAATTCCCATACCTTGATACTGCAATTAGGTTGAGTGCAGCGAGGGACCCATCGCTCACTGATGCGGCCATGATTATTGAGCAGTATAGACAAGATCTACTGCACAATAAAAAGTCAGTTAAGGTTAGGGAGCATGTGCCTGTACACGTTAGATCACAAGATGAACGTGTGTGCCATGCTAGAAAGGAATCAGCTGTTCGCCCCTCGGCCCCACCATTTGAGAGGACAGGGAGCATTCAATGCTTTCTATGTTTGCAATTTGGGCGCATGAAGAAAAATTGTCCTCAGTGGGTACGGAACCGAAACAGCCCTGAAAAATCTGGCAATAATAATGGTTTCAAGATGAAACCTAATTATGCCAGAACAGTGGGGGAACAGGCTGATCGGTCTCGGGGATATTTACAAGAGCAGACACCAAAATGTGTTGCCACTGTAAATGCCCCAGTTGATGGTACAGGGGTTGTGGAATCTACTGATTCCACAAATAGAACTAAGGTTGAGGATCTCCAAATTGCAGTATGTACCTCTCAGGTACCTACTGGAAATCTTGTCAACATCGATTAACAATTAGGGATCCCTAAAGAGCTGGCTCCAGTATGTCCTGTCATACTGGATTCTTCAGGGAGGCCCCACATAAAAGCCAGAATTAAAGATCAGGACACAAAAATTATGCTTGATACTGGTGCGGAAATCTCCATTACCAATATCAAACATGATTTGTATCCAAACAGCCCTCAGTGTGTGGTGATCGGATTTGATCACCAACAAGGGGGAGTGAAGGCCCACAGAATTGAGGAAGTGATTGTCCACATTGCCAAACACTTAACCCTCAAGATCCCAATGTGGTATTACCCTGGTTCTGACAACATCATCGGAACTGATGTAATGACCCAAAATGGATGGATCCTGGATTTGGCAAACTGCATTGTGTGGAAGGGACCCATACAATCCAAGGTGTGTGTCATACAACGCCAGTGTCTGGGACCACCTTTGCCAGCAATGGAGAATTCAGCTGATATGCTCGAACACAAATGGCCAGAGGTCTCTCATAATATAGACCTTGAACCCATTGTGTACGAACATCCTGATCTGTGGGCCCAGGTTAAAAACGACTGTGGAAGATTGATTGGTGTCCAGGTGGACATACAGGGGCCAGACCCACCCCCTCAACAT